>JAOPUD010000009.1:10502262-10515222 GCA_027122715.1 Trisopterus minutus
TGTGTGTGTGTGTGTGTGTGTGTGTGTGTGTGTGTGTGTGTGTGTGTGTGTGTGTGTGTGTGTGTGTGTGTCGTGACAGGAGGAGTTCTGTTTCCCAGTGGAGTGCCTGTCCCTGACGGTGGAGGAGGTGATGCACATCAGACAGGTGCTAGTCAAGGCAGAGCTGGAGAAGTTCCAGCAGTACAAGGATGTCTACAACGCCATGAAGAAGGGAAAGGTAAAGCAATAAATATAATCTGTCACGATCAATGCTAACAGTTAATCTGACTCTCACAACCCATCTCATTGGATTGCATATATGTTATATAGAATATTGTGTTAACCTCCACTCATTATTGCCTTATTTTGATTATATTGCAGCTTTGCTTCTGTTGTCGGACCAAAAGGTTTTCCTTCTTCACCTGGTCCTACACCTGTCAGTTTTGCAAGCGGTAAGACCTAGCGATCGATTTATTTCACAGGGGACGGCTCTCTGCTGTTCTGAGGATTGTTCAATTACTTTCCTTATTCGCCTCCATTAATTTGTGTGACTTATGTCTTACAGGCCTGTGTGCTCGAACTGTTGTAAAAAGGTAGGCACCCATTTTCCAGCTAAACATTCACGCACACCATGAACCCTGACTGAAGGGCTCTTTATTCTCTCTCAGCATGAACACGTATGTTCATACAATTGCATGGTCTCTCTCTCTCTCTCTCTCTCTCTCTCTCTCTCTCTCTCCCTCGACCAGATGCGGCTGCCGTCCAAGCCGTACTCCAGCCTTCCCATTTACTCCATCGGTTCGACCAACACCCTTCCTAGGGACAGGCTGGAGGCCATGGCCGGCGTTGCTAAATCGATGTCGGTGGCCGACGGAGCCGGGCCATCGGGGGCGCCACCGCCCGCCTCCGCCTCCGCCTCCGCCTCTGCCTCCGCCTCCGCCTCCGCCTCTGCCTCCGCATCGGTCAAGGGCTCCCCCGCCGCGGGGATGAAGGGCTCCAGGCCAGGCAGAGGGAGGGCAGGGGCCTCGCCAGAGAAGGCCTCCCAGGGCCAATCGCGCCACAGCCTTCAGAAGACCATGTCAAAGTGAGTGTACTGGAACAGTGTGGGGGGGGTCTTACAGCAAGCCCCCTGTTGGTGTTCAGTATGCCGGTAGTCTGACCCAATTCCTTGCTTTTACCGGGTTAGCTCTCATGTTGCCGCTTGCATTTGGATTCGTGGTTCTAGCCATCCATTGGCTGCCCGTTCCACCTTTCGGCACGCTTTGGACCAATACGCCCTAACACGCCGCTCCCAAGCTCCACCCCTGACTTGTGATTGGCCCTTAACTTTTAGGGTCGTCCTCCAGGCTCTCTTACAACAAACGTGTCACAAAAGAGACTGGAAATCGAGGCTATATGTCGGTAACTAAATATGTATCTTCTATATTTGATATCTTGTGCTAAATTATGTTATGGTTTCGGGAAAGAATAATTAATATTTGCTTTTATATTCTTGCACGAAATGTGTTTAATTTTCCGTGAGTTCCTTTCTCTTGCTCCACTCGTTCTTCCCTGAGACAGTTTTATTTAAAGCCCACCACATAAGTTGGTCCTTTTTAGAAATATGTACTCTGGTCTTGGTAAAAAGAAAAAATTTGAAGTACCGGTAGATTAATAGTCTGAGCCTCCCTTTTCATTGGTTTGAATTGTAGACGACTCCCTTGCTAGGTCAAACACATGCTATTTCATGCTAACCTGTGTATGCTGAAATTGTTACCATGGTACCTACCGATGGAAAAACACTCGTCAGATTATTAAATCTGAAATGAGGGGTGTTCATAAGGGACCCAGAATGATCTCCTTTAAATGCGTTGTTGCAAAATGACACACACCACACACATTCTAATCGTTCTCATCGCTCAAAACAAAGCCAAAGCGTGTACTACTTTCCCACAAGTCGTCAAATACACCTTTTAACCCCAACTTACATGTAAACATCTGTGTTAAGGTTCTCCAAACACGGGTCCCTCAAAACCAGTGATGACCTGGAGCTTCCTTCTGAGCTGACCGAGGACTGGGCCACCATGGAGGTCTGTGTGGACTGCAAGAAGTTCATCCACGACATCATCTCCTCCAGCAAGCACAGCCTCTCGCTGGCCACCAAGCGGGCGCGGCTAAAGCGCAAGACCCAGTCCTTCTACCTGTCCTCCCCCAAGGGCCGCGAGGAATACCGGCCCTCGGAACGGACGATCAACGAGATCTAGGTCTTGTTCTGTCGGTTTGTCTTTCTTTCTCTTCTCCCCGTTTGTCATATTTTCTTTCTCTCTTCTTTCTTTCCTCATTTCTCTTTCATTTCTTGCTTTCTATCTTTCATTCTCTTCATTTTGTTTGCCTTACTATTGGTCTCGGTTGACTTTCTCTCTCTCGCTCTCTCACTCTCTCACTCACTTCTCTTCCAGATATTATAGCACAATTCTCAAGACTCAGTGCTGGATGTGAGCTCTCTCCATGCTCCACATGTACGCGTCTGATACCCTGTGCAGAATGGATGGTTGGTGGGTCACCTCGTCCCTGAAGACGTGTACTGTGGGCTGTGTGGTGACCTGGTCTTAGAGGTGTGGCTCTCTTCTGGATCAAATCTCCCTCACTATTTGTGGATATATATGTGGATCTTGGAGGCTATTTCATTTCATTTCAGAAGAGTCCCAGAAGAATATCACCAAGAGTGAAAGATTTTCTTCTGTTGCCAATGGCCACAATTAGGTTGTCTTCCCTGGACTAATGTCCATCATCAATGAATACATGGAATTAATGACATTTATAGATGAGCACAAGAAAAAAAAAAAGGAAAAGACTGAAGTGCATTTTAATTCCTCAGGCAAGGGAAACACAAAGTGACCCAAAAGCCAGGACCAAACATGTAATGGCCTCAGAGTTATATTTATTTACCTTATTCTGTGGCTGAACAGACGATGAATACCTGATAAATGTT
This sequence comes from Trisopterus minutus, assembly GCA_027122715.1. Classification (NCBI taxonomy): domain Eukaryota; kingdom Metazoa; phylum Chordata; class Actinopteri; order Gadiformes; family Gadidae; genus Trisopterus; species Trisopterus minutus. Next base: position 10,505,213 of record JAOPUD010000009.1, read on the forward strand.
AATCTGTAAATCTTTTTTATGAGTTATAATTTTGTATTGCATATATATATATATAAAGTACACAAAGTATGTGAGGTTGGTCCATACAGGAAAACTAAATAACAAAGTAGTTTAACTTTGCTGATCACACTTATTGATGTGTTTTGTGGGTCAGTCTGTTATTACTAGGACTATATGAAAGTCTCCATTAAGGAATTCTTGAATTGCTTGAGAATCAAATTGTGGGAAGCCCTTTTTTGAGATTTAGTGCCAAATGAATATACAACACCCCCTAATTAGTGTGCAACCAAAATATGTCTTGTTGTGTGCCCAGTGTAAATAAAGTGTATGATTTTGCAATAATATACAGCGGCATATCCATCTGGCACAGTTTAAAGCACATTAACTACACATACCAGGATAATCGTTTTTTTTAGAAAGCATATGACAATTCTTTGTTTACTTTCAATGCCAAACACAGGAAACTTAATTTTTTTGGTTCAGATGTCCCCACCATTTCCTATAACTTGAACAAGCAGAACAGTGTTTCTGTCCTGCTTGTGGTCTCTAGCATGTTGCCATTGCTAGATATCATGCCTTTAAGTTATCAATTGGATGTTTATATTTAATATAGTTTTATTGGAAATAATTCCTAGGTACCATTGTCAAAAAAGTGGCCATCAATCCTATTTCCTGTAGTTGTATTATTTAAATATAAATTAATGCACTGTAGTTTCACTAAACTTGTGCATTGTAAACGAAGCATAGAATGCAAAACTACAACCTGTACTGTCCAACATATACTGTTGACATGAGAAAGGATAGGATATTAATCATGATTTTAAGTCATTATTCTTCCCCCACATCGCATAACATTCATATTTATGTAGTACCCCTGTGATAAAGCATATTTGTCAAAGCAAATACAGGAAACACATGTACTGTCTGTCTTCATTGCTATATTTCCATCCAACATAGTTTTCCACTCCAATATTTCTGCCTTAAATCATCCACCTTGTGTGGTCACACACATTATTTTAAATGGCCCCATCTACTGTAACTAAGTACTTTGTTTACTGCTGTTTGTAGATCAGGTCTGTGTTTGTTGCCTTGGCGGTATGTTGACAGGAAGTGACCCGTATTGAGAGAGAGCGAGAGAGAATGCGGGTGGGTGCGCTCCCAGGACTATAAACCCTTATGAACGGTCAACGTGACACACTGGTGGAAGGCATCATGCATGTTACTGCAGTTCCTGTTAGCTGTAACTCACTGCGGACAATTCTATTGATGATGACCAAGACAATAAACTATGTGATGCAATACCTGAAAAGTGTAAACCAGTATTTGATCAGTAACAAACACAAAAACGAACTGATAAAAAATTATAATTAGCATTTTATTACAGCCACAAAGATTTGAGTTTTCATTACTAGTCAACTTGAATATCAAGAACAGCTTCAGTCTAGAATGGATCAGAACATTTATGGAAATGTCAGAACTACTAAGTAGCCTGGACATTTCCTTTACATACTTGACCATAGGCCATACATTTTTACATTTTAAATGCATTTTACATTAACTTGTTTACTTGTCCTTTTTTACAACTAGTCAAAAGAAAAATTTTTTTTTATATTGTAGTTCCCTTCATGTTATTACTGCATGGGGGTGATTGCATTCCATATAATTACATTATAAAGAGCTATGTCCAATTCATTCATCAGTGAGTCTGGTCCACGTGCATGTAGTTGTTGTTTCCTATGATGACATAGTTCAGGTTTGAGCTATGAACGTGGATGGTGGCCGGTGGGGGAGGAAGAGTAGGCTGTGCTGCCACTGGGTGGCCATGGAAGCAGCTACACCTCTTGTTCTCTAAAAACATTTTAAAAAAAGGATAGACAACTTGTAATAGAAAGCCCTATGATCAAAGCACAGAAACTACAGAATATTCTCCAGTCTAATAGGTCAAACAAAACAATGAACGATTAAATACAATAAAACACCAATATTTGTGAAATAAAGTGTTACGCACCATAGATGTGGGGTGCGTAGCCCCCTATTAGAGGTTGCTTTTCAACTACTGCGGGTGGTAGGTTTCCGTTCCCAATAGCACAGTCTACCAAGGTGGAGTTACTGATGTTTATAATTAATGTAGTGGCTGGCGGGTGCAGGAGATGTGCTGTGACGTCACGTAGACACAGAGAGGAATAGAGAACCATGAGAATGGGAAGTAGTGCACATTTTTTATGCACTGCTTTAGTAAATCAGCTTCCGAGAAATAGAGCCGTCTTTCACACCATTATGAGTTCCAATGCACACAGCAAAAAAAGAACCCGTTTTAGAAATAGGATTTGTATTTCATTATTTACAGTCAATTATTATTATCATTTAATTATGTATTTATCTATCCCAGACTAGATATACATGTAGGCCTACTGTATATTTAAAGTGTATTTTAAGTCTTATAGCCCACTAATTCAACATTCTATTAGTGAAGAGTAAGGTATTGATCTACAGAGACAGACCACTGTCATATACCCCAACATTACCTCTTTCAAACGGTAAGGGTGAACACATCCCTAGAGAATGGTAGCAAATCTGGCAGCACTCTCTTCCCTTCTGAAGAGCCATATCCATAAGATCATACAGGTTTTGCATATCGGCTGCCTGAAGCAAGACAATTAATAATGATATTAATAAGAACACGTAATAAGCTTGTATGTGCCATCTTCCAACACATTATACTACACACATCCAATGTCATTCATACCACGGTCCCTACACGGTCAAAGACCGACAGCTCAAATAGTACAAGTAAATGCTAGTGAAAAGTTTAAACAAATAGATGTATAGGCTACACAAAAAATAGTAGCCTGTACACATTACCTGGTGAAGCGGTACTGCCTTTTTCATTTTTCAAGATCTATATTTTGAGACGCACGTAGTCACAAACTTGGAAGCAGTTTGATCAGCATGAATCATATGATAAGACTACCGGGTGGAGATATATACCAGAGCTATCACACCAGTCCTGCACCTGTCCTGACTGGTTAACCTCGTCCCATGCGTCTCGTCTCTATTTATTATCGAGAGAGAGGGAGGGACTGCCAGTAACATGGGCTTTGCGCTGAGGTTAGAGCGGCGCCATACTAGTATGGGAACTGTATTCCTAGCGTTTATGAGGAACCAATGCCACGAATTGAACGTAGTTCAATATGAAAACTTTCAAGCGGTTTCAATTGGAGTGCAGGGCTCAAAGACGTACAAAAATGTCCTATGCATGGGTTAACGCCATGTGTTGACAACAAATTCAATGAAACGCTGCAGGGGGCAGTAATGAGTCTATTGAAATCAATGCGAGATATTGGTTCCTGGGAAAGCGCCAAGGGCAACACAGGCGCAGAGCAGACCTGAATAAATGGGCACATATGTCGGTTAAAAGATACACAGGCTACGAATGGTTTTGATGTTACATGCCAACGATCATATGGGCAATTTTACAACCTTCAACCAGCAAGCGTAGGCCTACTGTCAGTGGAAGAAAGACGGGAGCAAAAGGCATAGCGCAGTAACAGCAGGGAGAGTCTGTACAGTATACCGTTATCAACAGATGTGTCTGTCATAGTATTAGCACTGCTAGTAATGATATTAATAATAACACGTGTCATACGCTTTTGTGTGCCATCCAACACATTATACGACACACACATCCAATACATCCATTCATTACAAAGCCCTCTCTTAATCATCAGCTCCAATAGGTTAAGTAGGCTAGTGAAAAGCTCAAAAAAATATATAAAAGCTGTACAACAAATAGCAGCCTGTACACATTACCTGGTAAAGCGGTACTTCCTTTTTCATTTTAAAACAACTCTTGAACTTTTGAGACGCAAATAGTCGCAGAAGACGAAGAAGTTTAGCCGTAGCAATACTGAAGTGGCTCAGCCTAAATCATGTGAGTCTACCGGGTGGAGCTATAAGTACCCGACCTGAACCTGCCCTTATTGGTTAACCATCGTCCAAGCGTTTACCGAGAGTGAAGCGCTAAACCCATTTCCTGGGAAAGAAACGGAAACAAAAAATATGCTTAATTGAGCATTGAGTATGTTGGCATGATGGTATTAAAAAAGTATTTCTAAAGGATTGTCATTTCTGATAAAAAGTTAAGGATGGAATATATATTGATCGTCTCAATCAATGGTACCGAGAGATTATCAAATTCAGAAACAGGTTACCATACCAGGAACATAAGAACCACAAATATGTCCATAATATATTGCCATGAACACACGACCAGAAAAATATAGGTCATACCATATGGCCATAACATATTACCATGATCATTGGTGGTCACTGAGCAGTGCTTTGTTATGACAGTATCCTCTCCGCATGTGAACTGGGGGGCGGGGCCGACAGGGCATTTTGTTTTATTATTATTAGCATATTTGCATATTGATCTCCTTGTGGAACTAATTTATTATGTTTATGAGGAACAAATTGCATAAATTGTAGTTCAATAGGTAATACTTTCAAGCGATTTAAATTGGAGTATACTGCTAGTAGTAGTACAAGTACAAAAATGTCCTATGCACGCGTTGACACCGTGTGTTGATAAGATGTACTGAAACGCCGCAGGGGGGCAGTAATGAGTCTATTGCGTGAGAAATCAATGCGAGACATTGCTTCCTGGGAAAGCAGTGAAACACCAAAGGCAACACAGGCGCAGAGCAGACCTGAATAAGCGGGCACGTATGTCTGGTCAAAATATACACAGGCTACGAATGGTTTTGATGTTACATACCAACGACAATATGGGCAATTTGATAACCTTTCAACCAGCAAGAAGAAAGACGGGAGCAAATGGCATAGCGCAGCAACAGCAGGGATTGTCTGTACAGTAGACCTTTATCAACAGATGTGTCTGTGTCATAGTATAAGCACTGCGGCTGTGCAACCGGGAAGAGAGAGCTACACATAGTGCTTAACCACCAAGGTAGGTTTTGTCTTCTACTTTAATGTGTCATGCCACCTCACATATGCAATTTAATCCCAATGTCGTTTTTTTCTTGCGTCTGAAAGGTTTTGTGTATATGCGCCACTTCATTTTCTGACCTAGCCCTACGTCTATGCAACCTTGAGGATGCAGACGTGTCTGGTTTCGACCAACATCACTTTGCTACAATAAACACTAGTCCTGTCTGCGGGCTGGTATTTGATTGGGTGGAATATATTCCTGATCGTGAAAGTAAATTGACTTGAGAGCCACGAATCCTAAAGCCACACAAGTGCTGCTTGTTCTCTTTCCAGCACCGTTTGTTCTAGCCGTTTTTATGCAGAAGCAGCAGCAGCAGCAGTAGAAGCCCTCACTGCGTTGTTCGGGTTCCGCGTGTTTTCCCTGCGAGATTGACATGCGTCTCTCCTGCGTGATTGACATGCGTCTTCCCTGTGTGTTTGGCATGTCTTCCCTGCGTGTCTGTCAGGTGTGGTCCGCTTGGTCGAAGCGCGTGTGGGTGGACAACAGTTTTACTTAGAAGGCGGTCGTGATCGTTGAACGGCTGGTAACGAAGCAGACCATGTCAAGGGGAAGCACCACTAACTGGGTCAGTCTTGTGCATAGGCCTTCGAGGTAGATTTGCGGAAATGTTTTTAATTGTTTCTCATTGTAGCCCTCGCGCAATGTCAGGGCAGGAAAGCACGGTTGTGCATTTGGGGAAATCCATTACACAGTATTGTAAGTAGTACCGAAATCAGTGTTGGGAGGTAGGGCAATGACCCGGGCACAAGAGAAACATTGTACGCTGTCTAGCTACTAGCCAAGTGGGTTTTTAGGTATGTTTTTGTAACACATATTTGTCTTATATGTTCCATCAAGAATCAACAACGCACAATTGATGAGCACTCAATGTAAATTTAGGACAGAGTTGGTGTCCATATTGATTGAACCATTGGTAAAAGTTGCCTGCAACCTTTAAACAACGCAATGGAAAACTATCCTGCGTGTGTGACAATCTGATGCAGCATGTCTGAGCCAGTCAGGGAAAAACACAGTGGAATGTCAGTTTCCTAGGCGATCCTGTTTTATATGGAACCCACTGTTTCCTTCAATACTAATCCTTTCCAATCCCAGATTATGGTTTTATAATTTCTCATGCCTTCAGGGATTGGATAGAACCAAAGAGAGGATCATATTTGGTTGACCCACCCAGGAGCTCTTTGACACCAGGTCAGGCCAGATACATCCTCTATTCACCTGGCACATGTGGATGTCTTGCTGTTGAATTTAACAGAGGTACAGACCGACCGCAACTCCAATATGGAAATGATTCAGTTTCGACCAATGTTGACTTTGTGAGAACTAAACAAAAGTGGTTGCACTTTGCCACAGGGAGCAATGGGGCTATACGAGCTACAGCAAGATTAGATCCTTGTGATAGGCCCGGTTTATTTTCATTATTGCTATTCCTGTTCCAATACTGAATGTACACACTTGTAGCAAGCAGCCACCTTTTAGAGCAGTTGGGAATACAGAAACAAAGACAGAACATGGTTGCTCAAGCCTGACTCCTCTATTTGGTAAACTAGTGCCATTGTATTAATATACTGTGGTCTTTGGGTCATTTTGGATTACTAAGAGACGTCATTTTTTGCTGAGCAACACCCCGGCTCTGCAGACTTGGTAAATAAGGTCTCTTCTTGTGTCTTGGGAAGGGTTTGGGGAAAACATTTTTGAACCCAACCTTGAGCCTTAATGGTACACACTCTTACCTGGTGAACCACCAGACCGTTCAATTAGTGTATTTTTCTTATTCCGATATGACCAGATAAATACATATTTCTGCCATAAATAGCGCATGATATAACCTTTTGACTTCATCAACCACACCTTTGGTCAACAGAGATTCGGACAGAGCAGAGAGCAGGTTCATTATAATGCGACTCATTATGTCATAAGTCTGTTTCGCTTTAGAAAGTGACCACGTCACCAGAAGCTGTGTGACCGACTGGGGTCCTGTGACTAAGACGGAAGGAATTCAGTCAAATGGAACCCGTGTCTGAAAGATATTTTTTTAGTATTTTGCTTGTTCGTAATTTGCCTGAATTTGTTGATGGTTGTTATGAATGGTGTTGCAGCTTCAGTATCTTTATTTAGAGAACAGAGATCACATGTATAGTATGTGTTCCAAACAGAAAATAAATGCATGACTCTCTCCTCTCAGGAACATGGAGGCCCTCGCCACCCTTGCCCCCCAGCAGAGGGGCTGAAGTCAACCCCCACAACAAGCACCGGGCGGAACTGACCGACCACCCCCCTCCGCCTCGCTCCACCACCACCGCCACCACCATGTCTGCCGGGAGTCCCGCCGCGGCCCAGCCAGCCACAGTGGACTCATGCCAGGTCACAGCCGAGGCCGGTGGGACGCCCCCCGATTCCAGCCCCGGTAGCACGCCCCCCCGGCCCAGCCCTGCTGGGACGCCCCCCCAGCCCAGCCCCGGCGTCCACTGCAAGCTGTGCCTTAGCGAGCAGCCCCCGGCAGCCACGCACAGACTGGACGCCTGCAGCTGTGTCTTCTGCACCGCCGTACGTACATACGCACCAGGCTTTACTGCCATATCACACCCTAGTACCCACTGTGGTGGGATCCAAGGGTTTCCAGAGAAACCCCAGTCACTGGCTGAGAATCCCCCTGGTTAGAGGCTGGACCCAAGCGAGTCCCATCCGATATTTCACCTAGAAATGTCATTCAAGCAGACTGGGTTTTGTTCTTCTCTAATGGTTGGGTAAGAGCCCATACCTCTTTGGGACTCTGTTACACTATAATTATTTCATGAACATTCCAGTATTTAGTTGTATGTGCTATGGTAAAGATGAGGTCTATATATATTGTATTACCTGTATTGCTTGTTCGCTGGGTCTGAATACTTTAGCGAGGGTGGTTAAGCACAAGAGAAAACACGGATGACTTTAGTCCAAGCCCTTTTTCGAGACTGGACTTATATTTACATCTTACATGGTTGTGTGATTAGATTATATTATTATGATAATTTCAGAAAGATGACCTTCAAGAGTCTTATGAGGAAGAAAAAGGAGAAGGAAAGGGCGGCTATCTGCTCTGGAAAGGAGCTTTTAGGTTATCAATACACACTTGTTTTCCCTCGATTCCCAACCTTTTATCTGGGACATCATGTAGGTGTATTGCCAATATATCGCTTTTACATTATTTCTTTTGAACTCAGAATGTGGCAGACTTTGTGGGCCATTATGGGGGTTTATAGGGCTGAAAAACTCCCTCAAGCATTTGCATTCAACAATCATTTCCTGCTTTGTTACAGGATTATAACAATGCCATGCATTTGAACCATGTTTAACACCTTTAGATGAAAGACAAATAATAAAAAAGTGGAATGGTGTCATTGAAAAATAATAATAAATCCACCAATGTTTCACCCACAGTTCTTGCCCTCTACTCACATTAGAGGTTTCCCTGAGTCACGTAGTCTGCAACTAGCCCGGTCCCTTCTAGGGTTGGCTCTACCTAGGCCTCAGGTGTTGTTATTGGATGTAACAATCTCTTCTGTTATTGGGGGAGGATTTTCCTCAGCAATGGGCAGCGTTATACAGAGGCGTTGCCTGATATGCCTCGTTACACTTAAGTTTACGTTTACGTTTACACTTCCTTCAGGTAGCCTGCCTAGTAACCTCTTTTCCGCTGGGGTGGTGCTAGACCCTCCAGGTGTGGTGCTAGTCCCCACAGGTGTAGTGCTAGTCCCCACAGGTGTAGTGGTAGTCCCCACAGGTGTAGTGGTAGTCCCCACAGGTGTAGTGGTAGTCCCCACAGGTGTAGTGCTAGTCCCCACAGGTGTGGTGCTAGTCCCCACAGGTGTAGTGCAAGTACCCACAGGTGAAGTGTTACTGGTGCATACTCTACTTTACCCTCTCCTACTCTCCCATGCCCCACTCTACCCAAACCCACCATCAAACCTACTTTGTGCTCCCAATGTATCTTGTCATGGGCTTTACTCTTCCCTACTCTACAATACCATACCCTTCTACCTCTCCTCTCCTCTCCTCTCCTCTAAAACCTCCATCTGACGCACCCCTTTTCTGCATTATGGACCCCAACCATCTGTATGACTTGAGTACCCGTTCATCGCCACCAAACTATAAATGTCTTGTGAACTGATATTATGCTATTATTATGTAAGTAAGCGTCATTATTAATATTGTCAGGGCTGTGGTGTTTAAAGGGGGAAAGCTCAGGCACACATCTATATCTGTCTAAATTGTATTAATTAGCATAAATAATCATATACAAATGTAAAAGAATATTGCGTAGTAAATGTCCAGCTGCTAAATTGTTGCTCTTGCACACTTTCCACTTGGGGTAGGAAACATGGGTACTGGTTTTCTGTAGCCTACTACACTGTATCATAATCTACTCTATCGTACACCTCTCCTTAAGCTTAAGGAATTTTTCAGTCCAAAATACCCATCATGTCAAACATTGCTTTGTTCACATGACTTATTGGTCTTTGCCTCGTACAATAACATGTGAACCTCGATGTTGGTTGTCTTTCTGGAAGTACGAGGGCACACCCACCACGAGCATCGTAGGTATGCAGGAAGTGAGACTAAACATCTTATCAGCAGTTTCAATTGTTTATGAAGCTGCTGGCCACATACACAGGAGGTCAGAGGATTTATGACGCTCTGCTTGTCACACATGTCTTTTTTCTGAGTGATGATTACAGGAAAACCCATGTACTGTATTTGATATGACATGATCAACAATAGACAAATTTTATTAAACCTTCTCCAGTGACTGACTACAGAAGGAATTCAAAATTGGGGTTGTTGAGTTCCTGAAAACTGTCCATTCTTTGGCAACAACCAACTTTCTGTCATGACCACAACTCGAGACTTTCAAATGTATTTCACAACAGATCATCAGATTGCTGTGCTTGACACACACACACACACACACACACACACACACACACACACACACACACACACACACACACACACACACACA
>JAOPUD010000009.1:10517645-10529467 GCA_027122715.1 Trisopterus minutus
GTGTGTGTGTGTGTGTGTGTGTGTGTGTGTGTGTGTGTGTGTGTGTGTGTGTGTGTGTGTGTGTGTGTGTACACGGCTCCGCCGTCCATATCGTGTAGTACTCAACCCTCTCTCCGCCCCCAGGGAGCGCGCCAGCAGCGATTGTGACGCGGCCATAAAGCAGTGTCCCATGTGTGACATCTACATCGAGAGGAACCAGGGCTGTGCCCAGATGTTGTGCAAGAGCTGCAAGCACACCTTCTGCTGGTACTGCCTGCAGAACCTGGATGTGAGTCCCACGCCAGCTCGTTACCCTTCCCTGTCAACACTTGGTCATACATTTTGCCAACATGTAATCGACATGCAATATTTAGTAGTATTTCTGTTATCAATATGCTTTCATGATCAAGATAATCATCACTTAATCATATCAAAGTATTGGAAAATGATGACACAACAGTTAACATCATCAATTCAGGTGACCTATCAGGTTCAGAGTAGCACGTTACATTACAATTCAACCGTTTCCTGATGATATGCAACACCTCAAACCAAAGGCAAGGCAACTCCATCTCATCCTGGACATGTTGCCTTTTATCTTGATACTGCAGGGTGACATCTTCCTGCGGCACTATGACAAGGGGCCATGCAGAAACAAGCTGGGCCACTCCAGGGCATCAGTCATGTGGAACAGAACACAGGTGAGAGCTTCTCCCAACATGCCTTCCTGCCATGATGCCACTGGGTAGTATTGACTGGCAACACATCAGCATTGTCTGATGTGGTCCCATGTCTTATATTGTTAGCCGCCTGGCTAACGAGGACAATGCTACAGTGATTATTAAATGAAAAATGATGAATCACTGAGATCTTAAGGAACATACATGTGGTTGCTCTAGTCTGCTATATCAACTAAGGGCATAGAAGTAAGAGAACGTAAAAGTAAACATTGACTTTTGAATTGTTTTGTGTTTTCTTTATCAATTTCAGCGTAATCACATTAAGAGAGAGCAATTGTCTTGTGTTCTACCACCGAAATAAGTCGTACTCATTAAAGTAAACTCAGTTTGGAATTAGTGCTTCGGGAAGACGTCAGCTGTTGAACAAATCAGTTTTTATTGTTTCCTTGACTACACTCTACTATCCTCGTAGTCCTCCCTTTTTATAACAAAAATTCCCAAAAGTGTTTATAGGACCTCAACTGATTTTAGCCAGAATACTAGACTACTCATGCAGCAAACAGGAACTATAAAGTGTTTGTAATCCGCTTGTCTCAAATTCCTTTACTTTCCCACTTAAGCTTCCTCCAGGATACTCGATTAGCAAGACCTTTGGGAGGCATTGTATAAATCTATGTGTTTATGAAAGGAATGACCCATTTCCGTTTCTATGATGGGATAATATAATGATTTCACTCGTGCGTCTATCCAATAATCTGCAGAAATCACCACAAAGCGTCCGCCTTCATGTGTACATTATTATTATTTTTTTTCATTATAGCGTTTCAGGGGCAACAATGATCTACTCACTCCTGGTTTTAACTTCCTGTGCATGTGTCAAACAGGGATAGATTCAGCACCACAGGCTAATATGATCCCCTCACTTGTCATTCCTTCCAGGTGGTGGGGATCCTGGTGGGCGTGAGCCTCATTGCACTGGTGACATCTCCTCTCCTGCTGCTGGTGTCTCCATGCATCCTCTGCTGCGTCTGCAAGCCCTGCGACGCCGGCAAGAAGCTGAGGAAGAGGAAGAGGAAGAAGAAACAGAAGCAAGGGGAGGAGCGGGAGATGGACCTCAGCCAGGCGGACTCCTCTGCGTCATAGCAGAACTTACTTCTGCTTGGACGGTTGGAAGAAGGAGAGTGGGCAAAAAAATACACACAAACCAGGACATGATGTCGTGTTCAAATATAAATGTTTAACAGAGTGATGGACGTTGATGAGCGGAGGACTCGTGTGTTAGCTGCAGAAATGCAGCGTTTTTTCAGAGGTTACCTGCAAGGAGACTATTGGACTACTGTTGAACTGTTTTTGAGAAGTGCCAATGGAATAACAGACTTCAGGAGTCCAGAATGAGGAAGAGCATTTCTGAGCTGTGCTGCTATTGGGTCCAGGGACAAAAGCAATGATGCCACCATTTCTTCTTCTTGGTGTGTAAGAACTAAGCTCTTAAAACGATTTCACATGGACAGCACATTTTTTTTGTTGCTATGAAGACACAAAAACAAGAAGCCCAACTGAATAGTTTCAGTACAAAGGATTAAAGGAGGGGCTTGGTAGCTTCATACATCATGTGATTCACAAACATCACTTCTTGATTCATTTTGGTTCCGATGTCACAAAATTAAAATGGATGTCATTAAAAACGGAGTAGACAAAGAGGACGAGGCACCCACACGCCAAGACAAGAACACCCAGTTCAGTACACAGTCCCGGCTCCACCCTCGTGTGTGAAATGTCATCATGGCCAAACCAGTCGTGTTGAAGGTTCTATTTAGTGCCTCACTCTACAGTGCCTGGTATTTTGTCATTACGTTTTTTGCCTTTCATTCAATGTTCTTTATCTTATGCAATATGTTTAAACTTTGTTGTTCATAGCGAGGAACAGCTGTTAAGTTGATGCTGGGACCCATGTCCCGAAACCATGCAAAACATCCTTCCATAGTTGTGAGAAGGCAATGTGGTGTGTACGTGTGTGTGTGAGCGTGTGTGTGTGTGCGCCGTGCGTTCTGTTCTGCAGAATTGCAATAGGGCTTTAATGGTGCACAGGGGTATTCTCTGCTGTAAATGTTTGTTTTCACCTGGCATGTGTCAGACCAAAGGCTCTAAAAATTTGATGTGTGTTATTTATGGATAATGTAAGTATGGTGTCCTATTATTGTTTCTACTTTTTTGTTGGTTTCATTTTGTCAGTACGATTTTGTAAAGCATAATTGTAATTTAAATAAACATGTTAAACATGCATTTACTTAATGTGTTCTCTGTACTTGCATCACATTTTGTAGTTCATTATCCTTCCTCTAAAAACTCCAATGAACCGCCTACTTATTCATTTCTGACGTAGCAAACGTGCAAAGGTGGATATTGACATTCTTTCCTGCTTAAGTCAGAAATTGTGTGGCACTTTGAAAACAGGGCGCTTAGTGACACCAGGTGGCTGCAGACAGGATTGCAGTTTTGGATGCCGCGGAAGACGACAACTAGCACGCACAACTCACAACATTAGGCTACTTCGAAGTTACGCAGATTAACATGGCAACCGAAAAGGAATATTTCAAGGGTAATGGACTTAACCACCGATTAACTACATTGTGAAAAGTCTTCCTTTAATCTGTATCTCGGTAGGCATTTTCTGCAGAAAATCTTTTTTTGCAGAGCGATTGAAATGAAAACATATGGCGTTATTGGACTCTGTCCCCTCCATTTCCTGCTGCCTGTTATCCTTTGCATGCTTAATGTTGTGTATTTCATACAAGATATCCACTTTCATTGCTTTAAAATAATTCGATTATTTGACTGTCTCACGCAGGTATTTCCAAAATCCCTTACTTGCCGAGCGCTGGACCGCATGACGTCATGTGCTTTAAGCAATACAATGCTCAGGAGGTAGGGGGCATCACAGCCTATATATGCATTGAAATGTGAACACCTTATGCTTCCAATTGAAGACGTGTCGATAATATACAGTGCTTCTGATTTACTCTGTTTAGGTGCTGCTGGGCAGAAAGATGGAAGACTGGTTGAGATTCTCAGTCTGTTACTGGCATTCTTTCTGTGGAACTGGTACACACACACACACACACACACACACACACACACACACACACACACACACACAATAAATGTGTGTTTGTAAACAGTATTGCTCCGGCCATCAAGCCAAAAAGCCAAAGCATTACACCCATTATAAATATAATGAAATTAGGTGATTTGCCGGTTCTCTTTTTCTCCATCAGGTGCGGACCCTTTTGGTTCCCAAACACTGCATAGACCATGGAACCAGGGAACCCCAATGGAATCCGCCAGGAATCGTCTCAATGCGGCCTTCGAGTTCTTCACTAAGCTAGGGGTCAGTAAAATGGCTGCCATTGAATTTGAGTATTCCATAGTCAATTGTGTATATCCTCCTGAGTCACCAAGTCATCATGTCATCATGTCATCTCATCACATGTGCTCATTGTTTTTTGTTTTGACAGGTGAAATATTACACCTTTCATGACAGGTAAAATGAGAACTCTCTTATTTGTTATTTGTGGTTTTGTTTGGATTGAGGTTTGAACAGCATATTCTAAATGTCTTGGGCACTGCCTGCAGGCAAAAGTGTTAACGTGGTGCTTCCTCATTGGCTTAGTGTATAATGATGATTCTACCGTGAGGATTCACAGTTTCATATTGTGATCATCTTCATTATAACTATCCGTATTCTTCTTGTTATTATTAGTATTTTAATTTCAAGCTAAAATGACTGGGAGTGAACCCCTCTGCCAGGTAGAATAATAGTTTATTACAATTAAAATCATTATAACAAGTTAAACCTGATTGATTTGATAATTCAATTGCAGTGGACCATGACATTCAGGTGCCTGTGGTGAGGACCCATGTTTCCCCTCTGCAGGGACATGGCCCCTGAGGGATCCACTCTGGAGGAGAGCAACAGGAACCTGGACCAGCTGACAGACCTGGCCCTGCAGCTGCAGGCCCAGACCGGAGTCCAGGTGCTGTGGGTCACCTGCAACCTGTTCGCTCACCCAAGGTCAGCTGGGGTTAAAGACACTCACCAGCTGGGGAAGTGCTGTAGTGGGTTACATAGCAGTGGAGTGATCCTCCTGGTCCAAATCTTAGTTTAAAAATGTAGTGTAAGGTGTAAATATGGACTCCATGGCCCTCTATAGGTTAAATGCATGCTATCGCATGGGTTAATTGTTTCTGGCAGGTTTTTGTTCAGATGTTTCTGGATGGACTCCCTGTCTAGGTTAAACACCATGCTATTGCACACACAACCTATTTACAGTGTAAAATGTACAATTCCAGTACCAAAGCGTATGTTTACATTGAGCATCTGCAATTGTTTGACAGGTACATGAATGGTGCGGCAACCAACCCTGACAGTCATGTTGTGGCATATGCTGGGGCACAAGTGAAGAAAGGCCTGGACGTTGCCAAGAAGCTGGGGGCCGAGAATTTTGGTAGAGATTAACAACACAACACATTACACATAGTAAACATTTTCCTCTGTTCTCAATTTTCAATGGAAAAAATTATTCACTCAAATATTTTTCATCATTTCAGTATTTTGGGGAGGCCGTGAGGGCTTCTATTCCATTCTCAACACCGACGTAGCCGCTGAACTGAAGCACATGGCCAACTTCTTCAAAATGGCTGTCAGTAAGTATGGGGACTAATCAAATCTCATTTTGTGCGTGAAATTGCTTAATCTTGTCATATTCATGCATTTGGGCAATGCACCTGTCTGTGCCACTGTGATTTTGTTCTCAGGGTACAAAGAAAAGATTGGACTTAAGTGTCAGTTTCTGATTGAGCCGAAGCCCAAAGAGCCTTGCAAGCACCAGTACGACTACGGTACGGCTGCTCCATTTACTAAAGCAAGAAGACAAATTTACTGATTGGAGCTCGCATGTATTCAAAAATAAACATGGTGTTAAACATTCCATGTTTTTTAATGTTCACCAAGATGCTATGAGTGTCATAGGATTCCTGAAACACTATGGACTGGACGACCACTTCAAGCTGAACATTGAGCCCAACCACACCACGTTGGCGGGCCACTCTTATGAACATGACATCGTCATGGCCTCTGCGTAAGATGCCCTTTTATTGTCCCCAAGAAATGTCTTGCCTGTACTGAATGGTTGCCCAAAGCCAGTCAACAAGCTCAAAATTGGTCGCTTTCAAACTCAACTTGCCTCAAATAGACCAATAAACAGATTAAATATGCTTAAGTGGTCCTCTTCTACCACATGGTTACCATCATTTGCACAATGTCTATACATTTTTATATCTATTTAACGTTAACCAGAGAAACAGCTTGTATTTAATTTTCATGTCTACAAAAACTTTTTTTTTTGTTTGAACGCCATATTGTGTCTCTTCTCTCTCTGCTTCCATGTGGAGCAGTTTTGGCATGCTGGGATCGGTTGACTCTAATACCGGCAGCCCAGACCTGGGCTGGGACACTGACCAGTTCCCTATGGACACCAAAAACACCACTCTGGTCATGAAGGTGAGACAAGCCATTGGATTAAGAGGACAAACCCAGAGCAGTAGGATGCTGATAAGTTCACAGTGCGGCCCCGTTGTTTTTGGTGGGTAAGGCATCATTTACTAGCCTGAAATCGCCAGAGCAATTAGTAAATGCTTATAAGTCTGGAACCTCTCAGTACATTTTCGACTTCCGAGGGGATGAAAAGCACTGTAACGTTTACATTTCCCAACTGGTTAAAATGATTCTTGTTTATTCAAGGGTTTATGATCGATATGTATAAGAAATTCAAAAAAGCATATCAAATATATATATTTTACTTAAAATATATATATAATATGATTTAATATGAATATACCACTTATTGAAATCAGTTAAGAAATGTAAATGCCATTTTTTTCTTTGAGCCAAAAAGAAATGCAGCTCCCTTCCCTGTATTTGTTTACAGGCCTGTCGGGGCCAGCATGTCGCCGGTCCAGCATGGCGGTGACATTGACGTTTGCTCCAACGGCCGACGCTTGTCTTATATGTCGATGCGTTAAAGTAGCAGACACCTAATTAGTGTAATGAGCGACCCCTGTGCTTGTCCTGTGATGACACCTCTGTGAAAATGGTCTCCAGGCTGTCATTGAACAAGGTGGGCTGCAACCAGGAGGGCTCAACTTTGATGCCAAGGTGCGGCGGGAGTCCACCGACCTGGAGGACCTGTTTATCGCTCACATCGGCGCCATGGACGCCTTCGCCAGGGGCCTGCGCAACGCCGTGCGCCTCGTGGAGGAAGGCCTCCTCCCTGGCATGGTGAAGGTACGACCACCAGGGATGTGATCCTCCCGTTACCTTAGTAACGGGAGGACAGGATCGAAAAAATTACGTATCACAAAAGGATGTATCCATTGCACACTAACAAATATCTTGTCCTGAAAATGTCAACAAGTTTATTAAGTTCTTTGATATACTTTATCTCAATGTCAGCTAATAGGTCAGTCTTGGAAAGACTGAGACTGAGAAAGAGGATTGTAGGGGTATGGTCTGAATTTACTGATTTTGCCTCTAATTATGTTACATTTTTCCAAGACTGAGTTTATTAGCTGACTTTGAGATGTATAACCCTAGTAGTATTTTACAATTAAAGCCTATTATGTATTTCTGTTGTCTGACTTATGATATGTCATCCACCGCTAAAGGGATAATGCTAACGTGCTAACTCCAACAGGAGCGCTACTCGAGCTTCGCCCAGGGCCTGGGACTGACAGTGGAGGAGGGCACCGCCACTTTAGAGGACATGGAGGTGAGGGGCGGGCCCAGAGGTCCTTTGTACACATTACACCCTGGATAACGTTATACACTATTCATCATTCCAGAAGTAATGCTACTAATCGTGTTGAATTGTCTTATCCCCAGGCTTACATCAAACAGAATGGGGAACCAACAGTCACATCTGGGAAGCAAGAAAAATATGAATCCATCTTTAACAATTATATTTAATATTGGTATTATACAGTTTGTATACTGGACACATATTCCAGTATAAAGTATTCAGTGGACAATTGCCATTCTGTGTCCTGTTTTATGCAGGTGACCAATCCATGGATTATGGTATAGACTTTCATTCACTTCGGTAACCCTAGAATGACCCTAGAATGTTTAGCTTGGTAGGCTAGATTCAGGATATGGTGCACAGTGATGTGGGTGGTAGAAACAGGTGGTAGAATATAGGTGGTAGAAACCACCTGCATTCCAGTAATTAAGAAACGACAAAACAAACTTAAATACTAGTTAATATCGCACAGAACAGTGTTGTATAGTCCTAAATAAACATTTGTTAATCGTTGTTTACGTTTTGAAATGGACATAAAAATGCATCGATAATAAATGATAAGCCATGCTGTCGAACTGGCAAAAGCATAATTTTCTATCAATAAAAAGTAAGACAAAAAGGCTAAACTTGTGAAGTTATTTATGTTACATCATGGCAAAGCGTTGTATCACCGTATGAAACATGCACTTTGACGGTGACGTCACATCATACTACTGGCCGGCCAGTCAGCTGTCCAATCAGCGGCCGGGGGTTTTCCCGCTGCCAATAGCGCTGTCCTATCCGAGGATAGCGTGAGCTCTGCTCACTAACACGTCGTTTGTGATTGGACAGTGAATGTGTGGAGAAGGTGGGAGATACAAAACATCAAATCCCAATTTGGCCGGCGTCCTAATTTGCATAATATATTCCATTGACTGTTCGCAGGTTCCTAAATGATGCTGGTCCGAGGTTTGTTTTTGTCTGGCTCTGTGTGCACTGGGCAGGTCACACCAAAATCAAGGAATGATTCTTTAATATTGTTACTCATCACTGGATTTAGATAATCTTTTTTAAAATCAAGCAACCTTTCTCAGCATTTATACATTTTGATATTTGTAATAGTTTTTTTTGACACAATGTGGACCTTCCTGGGAATAGCGAGCTTTACTTACATTTACAAAAAATGCGGCGCCGTCCTCGATTATGCTCACAAAGAGCTTGCAATTGCCATAGCGCTATCTCTTTTTTTCGGACTTGTGCTACTATACACCAGGTATAATAAGAAAAAAACCCTCTGGTTGTCTCGGGTTCTTGACCTTCCGCTGGATTTTCTCTCTTCATTGCCATTGATAAGTCATTTTATCCCGAAATCCTCAAAAGTTAAGCACAGTAATGAAGAGGTGCCGTGTAAAAAGGTAAGAGACTTACCTTTTTTCTTGAGCGAACATCTCTGATTTAGCAACTACAACCTGTCGTGTGATCCCACCAGAGTTAATTCGCACTATAGGTTTAGTCTAAAGTTGTTGATATTCAGTAATTAACTCGACTCTATATCCACTGCGAATTGCAGTTTGTAGCATGTTCGTATTATTTGGATTCTACAAGTCCTGAATAAGCAGGTATAAGGAGTCGGGCAGCTTGTTCTATGATGCCCATATAAGGCACAACCCTAGCTTTGAGCTGGGAGTCAAAAACCATCATCATTAGGCAGGCCTACTAGTATAATTAAAATTGAAAAGCAAAACTATATTCCTATGGCTAAGTCATCCATATGTGGCCTATTTAAGCTTTATTATAATTATTGATGATATTATTATCTGAGTTTATTACTGGCCTTTTTTAGTGTTCAACTGGCTGACTTGAATCATAGACTGTATAAAAAGACTTGAATTTGCTGTTGTTTTATTTAGTAAAAATAAAGTTTCAACATTTTATTGAAAATGTCATACCATTGTTTATAGAGCGGGCGTCGAAGAAAAGAAGCGACACCAAAGACGCGCCGGGACCCAGACAGCGGGGCGTCCGCGGAGCTAGACGAACCGGACGTAGTGATCGTGGGAGCGGGGGTCCTGGGCTCCGCCATGGCTGCTGTGCTGGCCCGGGACGGCCGAAGCGTAACGGTCATCGAGAGGGACCTCCAGGAACCGGACCGGATCGTAGGAGAGCTGCTCCAGCCGGGGGGGCTCAAAGCTCTTCAGGAGCTGGGTCTGGAAGGTCAGTAGGGGGGGCACTCAGAGGTCCTCTCTGTGGGAGTAACTCTTGGTCTGTTTTATTCGTTTACTTTTATTATTTTCGGCAGACAAGTCGAAATGTTTTTAATTTTTTCATTAAAAAAATGTAAAAACAATTAACACCCAATGTTAAAAAAAGGCAAGTTGCCTTGGTTGGCAATAGCAGCGCTAGCTGTGGTTCTCTCCTAGCTTTAATAAAACATTACGGAACCCTTCATGCGTCACTTCGGTGTGAAATGAGAGCAGGTCTGGCATGAATAATAAATAGATGACGTGAAACCAAACCCTTACCCTCTCTCTCTCGGTTATGCCTCCTCCTCCTGCTCCTCCTCCTCCTCCTCGCTATAGATTCTGTGGAGGGTCTGGACGCCCATGTGGTGAAGGGCTACGTGATCCACGACCAGGAGACCAACACAGAGGTGGAGATCCCTTACCCCCAGCAGGATAAGCAGATCATGTGTGGCAGGGCCTTCCACCACGGCCGCTTCATCATGGGCCTCCGGAGAGCTGCCCAGGCCGAGCCCAAGTGAGTGGAACCACACTGACATCACCCACCCCACTGGACCACGTGCAGAGGCTGACGTCGGCCCGCTCAGCGTGGAAAAGGAGAAAAAATAGCAGACAAAAATAAAGCAATTTTTTGGAATTCGTTGTTATGGCATAGGGACCAGCGGGAACGACACACAGTCTAAAGTTTGTGCGAACATGGCAGTAGTTAAAGTTTGTGAGAACACGATAGTTAAGGTTGAGAAGATCAAAGAACAGATATTTTTTCTAAACAAACGATAACGATCTGGTACTCTTGTGGAGTTAGAGTGTGCATGTAGAGGATTCAGTGAGCACACCGTTTGTAACCTTGACCTTTTCTCCCCCCTAGTGTCACTTTCATCGAAGGTTCAGTGACCAGTCTGCAGGAGGAGAATGGTGGGGTGACAGGGGTTCGCTACAAGGACAAGCTTACCGGAGACACTAAGGTAAGACTCAGGACAATGCAGCTCAATACAACCCACTGGTCATTACAGTTCAATCCTTCTTTTTACATGTAAACAAACACTTGGGAGTGGATACATAACGTGGAGTACTGTTTGTGTTTGCCTTCTAGGAAATCCATGCTGGGCTGACCGTGGTGGCAGATGGATGCTTCTCCAAATTCAGAAAAAGTCTTGTGTCAGGGAAGGCTCACACATCGTCCCATTTTGTGGGCTGCATCATGAAGGTACATGGCTCTTTAACTCTGCTGACCCACTCATCATCAGCCTCATTCACGGATCCCTTGGCTCACTTTAATTGGACATATTTTGAACAGCATGCACCCACTGTGACACGGCTATTAATGCACATGATTACATTTTGACACGCTGAATAATATTCGATACAGTCTGTTGGACCACAGTTGATTTAAATCCAAACAGTTTTTTTCAACAGTTCACGGTCGTTTTAGCTTGTTACAATCCCTCGAGTTTATTACTCAAAATATACAAAGCAGTAAATTGCATGTGATTATATGTGTATATTCTATTGAGAGACGTTACTAATGTAAACAAAAGAGATTACAATGGCAGAGGGTTTGTAACGCCCGCCAATGTAATAATGCCCACGAACGTAATAAACCACAAACGTAATAAAAATATGAAGCTTTTAATGTAATAATCCTGCAAACGTAATACATTTTCCACAAACGTAATAGCCGCTGCCTACTACAAACGTAATACGCGATTTCCCACAAATGTAATAACTACTACGTTTGTAGAGCTTTATTACGTTTGTGGGGAGGTGAAAATCTCCAACTTTCAATGTTGTAATAACTTCCCACAAATGTAATAACGCAATGAATAATGGTCGTTGTGTTGGTTGTTGTTTGATTGTTGTTGTTGTTTATACCCACGAAGAGCCTATACTGACCGTGCGAAATCCAGCTGCTGACTCTCCACTCCACGATCACGGCTTCAGCTTTCAGTTCTCTCTCTCTCTCTCTCTCTCTCGCCGATGTCTGCGGTAAATTGAATTGAATTCATAAACTTTTTTTTTTGCCTATTTAGACTGATATGTGGTGTGTTTACAAATGATCAATCAATCCAGATTTCTTCATCATTCCT
>JAOPUD010000009.1:10536242-10550058 GCA_027122715.1 Trisopterus minutus
AATTTACAGGGTAATATACATTATATTCTAACAGCTGAAATATCAGCACAAATAGATCACTGTCACACTTAACAGCAATATATATATATGATTATATAACTCCATATATAATCATATATACCAATATATAATTGTCATATATGCATGTAAAACAGTTAGACCACGCCCCAGGCTTTTCAAATGATAACCAGAAAAGCGACGGTGTATCAAGACGTAGAAGCTATACAAGGTTCACTCCCGGGACAGAGCGGCAGGCGGCGGCCAAAGTGCCGTCAACCCGTGTTATTTGAGGTCACATGACAGTCATTTGCATATTCCACAGAAAGAAAAATCTATTGCAACACGTTACTGTCTACGAACAGTTCACGCAGCTCCCCCCGTAAGCTGGACTCGTACACGTACACCCACTGGACACAACGTTACGATGGGCATTCGGAGTACAGCTGTGCTTTCTGAGATGGTGGTGGTGGTGGGGGTGGGGGCGGCGGTGTGGACGTGAACGACAGGACTACAAATTCACAATACTCTATAGTCTAGCCTCTGAAGAATGAGCCCTCCCCTGGATGGAACGGCAGTCTCCCCATCTTCCCATCCGATTCCGCGTCCTTGTATTTAAAAGTGTTCCTGCTTGTGTTTGACCACAAACGTGACTGACTTCTTTTTTTTTTTTGACACTGCTCTTCTTCGACAACAGGGTTGGATTCCATCAGCTTATGCTTTTTTGTTTTTTATATGTCCCTCCCTGCCCCATATGCTTTTAGTTGTTTTTGTAAAAGGGGTTCTCCCTATAGCAAGGCTGACACACACAGTGAGTAATATCATACTGACTCGACATAGGTTGTTTTGTTGTGTTTTTTTTTATAGAGAGGTTAGGGAGGGGTGGGGGTATGGGGAGGGAGGAGGTGGGGCACCTTGAGGTTATGTGTAGTTCAGATACACAATCCGGGTGGACGCAGGGTGCATGTCCCTAACCTGAGCCATCGCCACCACCGGTCCTACCGGTCCGCGCCTCTGACGGGGAGCCGCACGCCGACAGCCGCTCGGTGTGGCGGCCGCAAACGCCACCCCTCTTCATCTAGTCGTTTAGTAGTTTAGTTTTACCCTGATTTTCCCTGCTTTACGCACACACACACACACACACACACACACACACGCACACGCACACGCACACACACACACGCGCACACACACGCACATCCCCCCCCTGCTATTCTTCAAAGATGCTGCACAAGGCCGTAACAAGATACACACATTAGGTAAGTTTTCACAAAGAGGAAAAACAAAAAGGTAACGTCAAGCTCCGTAAATAACTGCAGGAGTAACGTGCCTCCGATAGGCTGGCCAGCCGCCTGGTGGGGGCCAGGGGGAGGTCCAGTTAGTCCACATCTCGTCCGTGTTCTTAGGAGGAAGTCTCCCTGTGAATTAGTCCTGCTTTTTACCCCAAAAACTTTGAATTTGAACCCTCCCTCTCCTTCTCTCTCTCTCTCTCTCTCTCTCTCCCTCCCTCTCTCCTCCCTCTGGCGTGGAGCGTGGTTTACTCGAAGGCCCAGATCTCTATTTCCTGCACGTAGAAATCCTCCTTTTTGGAGAGCATGGGGTTCCCAAAGGTTTTGCAGGAGTGGCTCCTGCCGTGGTAGAGGTCTCCGTCCAGCCATAGGCCAAACTCACCACTAGAGGGAGCAAGAAACACTAATTTAGTCACATCGCCCGAGCCAAGAACCAATAGCTGCAACAACAATTGGATATAAATTATTGGAATAAAAAAAAAAAAAAGCTTGTGATTTTGAATTTATCAGCTTGAGGGACCTTGAGATTTATATTGTACAACTGGTCTCCTCAACCTGTAATTATCTATTAAAGTCCAACAATGCAAGCCACAATACTTTCCAAATCATTAAATGAGCTGCCATTACAGAGATAACAAATAAAATGGAAAAGGCCTTCAAAGCTGCCTTAAACTTTATAAGAAAATGAGTGATAAGGCGTCCGGGATCCTTGATTCAAAATTCAAGGACACGATGTGCTGAAAGTCATACCTTATCATCAGATTCAATTAAGGCAAATGCTAATCTGCTTTACGATGCCTTCTCTAAAGTTTCTTCCCAGCAGCGGTCTGATACGAACATAAGCAAGCTGCTCATAACGCCTTACCTTCCTCCACCGAAGGCCAAGGAGTCCATGTCTCCTTTGATGAAGAACATGTTGTCACCTGTCCACTTGAACACCTGAACATGGGACACAGCATTAGTAACCGACCGAAAGAGCTCATGTCATGTGTGCATAACATGTGCGTCACTGTCCTTTTCCCCTGCATTTCAAAGCCAGGGTAAGCAAGTTATGTTAGAAGGTTCTTTTGACATACTTATTGAATTTCTTGACACCACGACAGCAATGACCAAATCAAATGAATCCTGTATTTCTGGCTGAAGAAGGCCTTTAGCATTGATTGAACATCATTAAAATAATTTAATTTGGCCCGAATTAAACTATTGGATGGCCTACCCGTCTGTCTACCTACCTACTCGGAATACCTGCCCACACTCTGCCCGTGCACTCATTGATCATCATTGACTGAGTTTTCCACAAGGCTAAGCAAATCTATTGCTAAAGCTAGCGAGCTAGACACATGTTTTGGGAGTTACCTTGGAGGGAGGCCCAAAGTTCCCCACCCTAGCTATAGTTCAGTTGAGGGCAGACCATAGGACGATTGCACAGACTTGTGATTTTCTGTGTTTCCCAAGTCTCAGAAATGTCAACACCATATAAAGCAAAGTAATTGAGTTTAAGATTAAAACGTTATGTGGAAAGAAGAGCCGAATGAGACACAATAAATGGAGATGACAAGTTATTTACAGGGGCTGGACAGTTCAGTGGCTCAGCTCAGGAGTTCCAACTCACCGACTATATATACTATGCGTGTTCAATCCCCAAATATGCTCAGCCTACATGCAGGCCTCCAATAGCAAGGTGCCCAAGTCCTAAAGGTCTATGCCTGATACCTTTGTGGTGGTAAGCAACATCGGCTTTGTCTCGGACACATCTCAACCCTGTTGTACATTATTTTCCAACAACAGTACACCTGGAGCGGTATAATTGACTTATATCACAGTTAGCGACAATGATCAGACATTAGTTTAGCGTTGCCAAGGGAAAAACCTGGTTGCTAGTTCTGTTTGTACGTGGTTATTAGTTTTGGATTGGTAGTACATTGCTTTAGAACTGTTAAAAAGGCAGATTTGTTCCGTTTCGCCACCTTTAATCGCACATAAAACGACGTGACGAAAGGTTGTTCCAATCATACCGACGCAGTCAATGACACGGAGACGCAACAAGAGTTAGCAAATTGACATATTTCTTCCAGATGAGTCATGTTTCAAAGACAACATTTCAAAGCCCTTCGCCCGGCCGGGGGACAACGAACCAAAGGTACACAAGAAACGCCTTGTCCCACACACCTCAAACTCTGGGTTGAAGGAGAACAGGAAGGTCTCCCCGGTGCCGTAGAAGCCGTCGCTGACCTTGAACGGCTCGGAGGCCAGCGCTCCGAACACCTGGCACGGGAAACAACAGAGGGCAGACACGCTCAACACGGACATCAACTGCAGCAGCAGGTGTCCTTTTCTCCTGCTGCACCCAGAGCCCTCTGGCCTGCCCTCGGCCTAGCAGCAGCACGCCGTGCGCCCTCACCTGTCCATCGCTGTCCTTGATGACCATGAGGACGGGCGTGTCCTGGCCCTGCATGGCCCGGTACAGGGACTTGATGCTCATGCCGTGCTTGGACGTGCCGAACGCCAGCGTCCATGGGTAGCCGATGGTCCGCGGGGGGAGGTTCCTGGCCAGCTGCGCGTCGAGAAACATTTATCTTTGAATGTTATACTTGATACAACGCAATGTGTACAGCCTAAAGGCACCATGAAGTCACATACAGCTTCACCAGATCTGTGTTGTATTCTAGGTGTGGCCAGCAGGACTCCTGATGATGACCATTCAATGTTCAGCACAACAACAGTCACAGCACAATGAGCAATTCATAGAACATTTAACATTTAAGAAAAGAAGGAAGGAAGCAGGAAGGTAGGGCCAGTCAAGAGGGCCAAAAAAAAAAAAATAGGTTCAAAAATGAAATAAAGAAGGCCACAGCCATCAGTGCTCAATTACGTTTGCAGTGACCTTTTAACACGGCGCCGTTTAAAGAAGAGTAACGGGGCCCTGTGCACTGAAAGCCACCTCTCAGGAGAAACAAAGGGTGCACCGCTCCCTGGGAGAGACAGCCTTTCCTACCGCTGGTAGACTGACGGATTAAAAGTGCAGGAGGGCGCGTGGGGAGACAGCACGGACCCAGCACATAAAGCCCACTGGAGTGGTACGAGAGGCACACAAGAGCATGTGCTAAAGTAGATTTTTTTTCGAGTCATGCCACCCTTGCCTAAGAACACAATATTAAAAAAAAATTTGTTTCAGGGCAGAACAAGGGCCGTATAAAGCAGCACTGGGTGTTCCTTGTTTGTACCCAGTTGTTTATGGCTGCTGATAAATTCCTGGCATTCTCTGCACATGACTTTCTGCTTTTCCTGCAGCCTCAGCATACCGTCCACTAGGTAGAGCAGCATCAGCTATGTAATTAAACTGGGGGCAGAGAGAACGAGAGAGCGAGGAAAAAGGAGAAACCACAGGCTCATGACCCAATGAGCACCTTACTTGCAACAGCATTAAGCTGTGCCCGGCCCGTCTAGATCCAGGTTCATTCACAGTAATTTAAGGATGTAGCATAATGGCCATCTACCTAGTGCAATACACCAATTGGGACTCAGTTTGACTGCTCCTTGGCTGTGTGAGTGTACGTTTGTGTGTGTGGGGATGTGTGTGTATTTGCACAAGCTTGCTTTAAAATTTTTTTTTTTAAATCACAATTAAATCTATATTGATTAAACAGGGTAGAAAATTTCTCCAGCTCAACAATAACATTATACTCTATTCTCTCCAACTTCAAAGTGCCTAAAAACGTACAATATGCAAAATGTGAGGGCAGGTGTGAAGGGGTTGACACAAGGGGCCATACCTTTTCTATCTGGTCGGCCTCCAGCAGGTCGCTAGGTTCACTGAGGTTGGGCTTGAAGGTCTCGGGCTCCAGCTCCGTCTTGATGGACGTGCCATGGTGGGAGTTGGCTTCCTCCTTGGTTGTGATCTGCCATGGGGAACCGTCAATCAGAGGAGTCAAGAGACATCCGGGTACCAGACCTCATAGAGAGGACATTTGGATCTGAAGAACCTTCCAATGTGAATTCATACAGAGCGAGACTAATTATTTTTTGGCATCTAAACTACAGACTGTCAAAATAAGAAGATTTTTAAGTTTGTATTAAATTTTGAGATACTTTAAATTGATTTAATTTCAGAACTAGATACTGGAGAAACTGATAAAGGCCATGAACAATGACCTTTTACCAAGGCATAATCCAAAGATTAAGGTTGGCGG
The DNA here is from genome assembly GCA_027122715.1 of Trisopterus minutus. Lineage (NCBI taxonomy): Eukaryota > Metazoa > Chordata > Actinopteri > Gadiformes > Gadidae > Trisopterus > Trisopterus minutus. The sequence continues at coordinate 10,541,719 of JAOPUD010000009.1, forward strand.
AGAGACCATTTGGCAGAAATTAGAAATGAGCTTGAAACCGCACCCTTAACAGGAGCAATGATCTGTAAACAGCAGATGAAGGTGACAGTGACAGGTCTAGAGCAGGGAGAACACACAGTGCATCTAGCTTGCATTCCAGGCTCAATGATATTTTTTCAGTTCATTCTTTATTCTTTCAAAGAGCATAGGAAGCAGCTTTTGCCTGCTCCACGGCCACTAGGAAATCCTAGAATTTGAATGACATCTTTCTTGCCTTTTGCCCAACGCCAGATGACTAGGTCTGGCGTGGCAGAAGCATGGGAGTGGCCAGTCCCGTGTCTGGCAAGGGGAACAAATGCAAAGTGAATAGGAAAACCAATCCAATAAATTATTTGTGCTCCGGCGCACGAGATTTCCTTTGGGGTTGTTTATCTTTCTCCATAACCAGGCTTGATTGTGAAGCGCTTCGCCCGTGGTTGGCATGGGGGGGGGGTCTCACGTTACAGTCCTCACCGAATCAGGGCCTAGCTGCATTGTTCTTTAGTAAACTATCCATCACACCGTCAATGGAGTCTCACTTCCCTCATCCAACCCCCCCTCCCCCACCTCTCTTCCATTCATCCATCATTCCAGTCTCTGTCTGGTAGCCATGGACTCCGCTCCTGAATCCTCCGTTCGTTCGAGCACAATAGCGGACTTGGTTTGTACAGGGACAAGCAAGAGACAAGCGACAGACAGGATGACCCTGATTGGCTGCAGTTTCGCATTGCAAATCAAATCTGTGAATAAAACGAGGCTTGGGGTAGCCTACCACATAGATAAATGACCATGTCGACAACGGTTAGGATGTAAACATGAGGACCGCAACATCAGAGCAGAGCCAAAGGGACAGTGTGTTAGTATGAGTGGTGGTGGTCAATGTAGGGCTGGGCTGGGCTACACAGAGCAGAGAGACGGGCTGGCAGTTAGGGCTCATCAGGGCACCTGAAGTCGTTTGCAGAGCGAGCGCAGATCTTCGCTGTTTAGCGCATCGATCCTACGGTGGTACTCCGTCAGAGACACTACCTGGTAGTACAAAAGACAGGGACAGGAGCAACATGAAACTCTGCCGAGTGCTGCTCTCCGTTTAGGGGGAGATAAAAGGAATGGGGAGGGGTTAACAGCAGAATGTGCATTTGCCGTTTTGCAAATTGCGTGAAAAAGTGTGTCAATTTGAAATACCAATGAAAGAAAGGAGAAAGTTTAGAAGTATTTTTCCTTTGTTTTTAAAGCAGGAGAGTCCGAGGCTGGACGTAATTTCAATCTGAAAAATGGGTTTCAGTCGTTCCGACAGGACATGGCAGCTGTAGTCCACAATGCAGATAAACAGGCATTAAAGAGTCCCCAGAGCGTTATGCATGTTTGTGTAATATGTTCGCCATGCCAACAAGTTGTTCTGTAGTGTGTGGCAACCATACAGCACAAGTCCTGCCCTCCCAGAACACTGGTTTCCTACTTCCTGTGAATATAACAAATGAAGAAAACTTTCCTCGCAAGACTGACACAGCCAAATACAACAATGTACAATTCTGCAACCAAGACAAGGAATTACCCTAAGTACCCTACTGAGACTATTGACATGCAGCCAGCAAGTCCACATAATGTGAATATTCCACAAACTGCAAATCTTCCCCAACACAAATACACACAAATGAGAAAATGTACCATGCTCTCAGGCCGTTTACGCAGACATTCATCTAACACAGAGCAGTGATTAATATATCACGCACATATTGAGTTAAGTATTTTATACTAATGACTTAAAAGCTGAATACACCCATTCAAGAGAAGTTACTTTCACCTCCTCTTGCTACCCGTCAATAATGTAGCAGAAAGAGCAAACCATATCTAATCTAATTCTTAAAAAAAAATGCAACAGTGCCTCACTTTTACTTGCCATCAAATACCCAGTCCTACAAATACAGCGATGCTAGTCGCGTTAGCTGGGACTGAGGGGGCATGTTCGCATACAGGCCCTTAAACGTTAACATTAATGTAATACCTGGTTGTCAAAGACAAACCTCCAATTTACGTACATTTTATGAAACAAAATGTATCTTATCCATGCAGTTCACTTTCATAAATCTACTCAGTTTACCAGGTTTCTGTAATTAGTCCAAAGCCGGGTGGCATACAGCCCCAAATGTGAACCACAAATCGCGCATATTACTCCTACTACAAAATGTAATAGAAAATTAGTAATAGCAACATCATTCAGGGACCTACACACGGTATCCCCATAGTCAACCTTTTGCCAGAAAGTCATCGTGTTTTTAACCTACTCTCACCCAAACGTAGAGGAATGTCTGAGCGTGTTACAGCAAAGCCCTCTACCCCGCCAGGAGACACCATGACGTCCACGCGGATCGGGAGAGGGTCTGTCCGCTGCGAGCCCGGGAAGTTGTATCAAAAACATGTAAAACTGTTACCAAATGTTTGCTATGGAAGGATACCATGGGATCCACAAGGACGGTGTGCAATAAAGATAATAATCCGGACTTTATGGGTCACGAATGAGCAGCAGTGAGGCTAATAAAACATTGGAACACCAGCGTTTAGTCCGGTCTGACCTCGGCTAACATGCTAGCAGGCGCGTTTGCCAGTGACCCAACAACAACAACAACAACAACAACAACACAAACACAACGTTGGATATTGTTTACAACTTACATGACATGTATACTTGGGGGTCAGAGGTTCTTCTTGAACCTTCACCCGTCTAGAAAACATGTCTTGCTTTCAGCACTAGTGTAGAGCCGTGATGTCTCATTACAAGTGTTTTTGAAGTAATTCCAAAGGGCCGTGCGCCACACACATCGCCTTGTGTGCACTAAAATAGAATACTTTTTCACCACCGTGGTTGTTCGGATGATGCGTAAGGCATCGGCAACAGCCAATGACAGCATGGCAAACGAGTGACACCGGACGCCGATTGGATAAAAAGATTGCTCACTTTCCACAACCAGAGGGATTTAAAGGCATAGCAGCCTTTTATCAAACACGTTAATAGGGAGTAGTCTGTCAACACGCAGATTCACTTGAGATACAATTTATATATTTTACTTGAATATACTGTGCGTTGCATAACAAACAATACTTAAATTCTACAAGGCTTACTCAGTGTGGTTCAAGATTCATGTTTGATTAAAGAAAACAAGCAGGTGTCGATTTACTTATTCAAATGTGGAAGATCAGGTAGCATCCAGCTGGACAGCCAGTCTCAGGTAAAACAAATCATTCCACTTTGTTTCCTACATGACTGATTTACATTAAAATGTCACTCCAGAGGTACCAAATGCATTATATCCATTTATTTACGGACAGAGTCCTTGTCATTTAGACCTTGCACAACCTATTCAATTTTACCCCACACAAGCCGTCGACCCTGTATATACAGCAACATAGCCACAACGTGCATCCCTAAATCGAACTCTACACCTTCACTACATAAACACTGCGAGAAACTAAGTACATAATAGGGACGGTAGAATAATTAATCTTCAGTATTCCGAAGACATAAGAGACATATTCAGTACATGTTTTACCCTATAAACAAAATCTAATTTGTGTAAATAGTCTTTCATTTTTACACAGTTCTGATCTGTTTAGCCATAGAAAATATATTCAGTGGCTTACGAAAGCCAGCGCTTTTGGAAGAGAACTAAAATAAATGCAACAACAAAACGGCACACTAACTCATAAAAAACAAATTACACAAACATGCAGAGACCTTCGGTTGCAACTTGACTGAAGTGAACACATTTCCAAGAGAAGGAAATCGTGTGCAGAAATGACACAACATTGACACACTTTTACACACAATTTTGCACTGATACATTGACACTTCAAACATACAAAAGCATGTTGCAATAACAAGCAAGTGATGGTAACAAAAAGACACACATTTTGATTTATAATTACACTGTGCATAAAGCCATAAGAAAGAGAAATTAACTGACAATTAAGCACTAGACAGATGCAACACTAAACACTACGAATATGAACACAACAGTTTCAGATTCACAGGCATGGATTAATCTCAAATATTCATCCCTGAGGGTGCATGTGGGCATGTATATATTATGTTGTTGAAATTATTTAAAAATTCTCTTGTGTTCATCTTGAGCAAAGAGCTATTCCTAATCCATGCCATACAAAAGACATATAAACAGTACAACACAGCTACATTGAAGAAAACCAAAACATTGCCTACCTCCCACTCTTTCACATTGATATCAGTGACGGGCTCTTCTGCGGCCTTCTCCGAGTCCTGGTTCTTCTTAACCACCCTGAACCCGGGCTCTCGGCCCACCCCCCTCACCCCTTCCCCATACATGTCCGGGCTCCACTGGATGAAGAAGACGTACAGGTGCTCAGACCTGCAGGAGAAGCAGACAGGGGGCACAATGAAGCCATTCACTGACCGTTTGGAGCTGGAGATAGCCCCATGCTGGCTCAATACCACTGGGTATACTAAAGCACATTGAAACACCCCAGAGGCAGTGCAACCAAAAGTTCTTTAGCAAGCAGAAAGCTGTCCTAGTTTCGGTGGTCATGTCATGATAATAGACTGTAGAGAATAGGTCACGATGCATCTTGGATTGTCAATACATGTATTCGAAATGTATTTAGACATGTATTTTCCAGTATCTTTGCAATAGGTGCTAGTGGTCTGACAGTGGTATGCATAAGTGGTAGTGCACACACACACGTAACAGAATTACAATAATTTGTAACATGCAGGACATTATAAATGGAGTGTCTGTTTAAGATTCTCAGATGACGCCTGACGTTATCTCCTCTATCCCTAGTGCCCTGTTCCCCCTCTCCATGTGGCCAACAAAGCGAACAAAGGCTCCAGTATGCTGTAGCCGTTCAGTAGGACTCAGCTGTGCAAATCAATTTAGCTCTTGTGTTTATGGGCTTCTCAGAAAATGAAATGATCGAATTAAGCAATTGGGACTAACTCAAAAGCAAAACATATTAATATGGGTCAATATCTCCCTGCAATAAGTCCTTGTTAAGGGTGATAACCTAATTGTGGACGCCACTGATTTGCCAAGCATCCAGATCACAGCAAAGCGTAGAGGGTGAAGTCCAATAAATCAGTTGAGTTTATAAAAACTAAACGTTGCCTGTGAGAAATCTTCAGTAGCATGGATAACCTCCTTCCAGGAAAACCAAGAACCACTTCTCAGATAATTTGCATTGGTCGAACATTCTAGTGGGCCAACACAGAGTGTGCGACTGTTCCCCTGCAGAGTGGATGAATAATGAATTGTGGTGGTGTCTGGCTTTGTCAGCACAGGGAAATGGGCAGGCCAGAAGAGGCAAATGGGTGCCAGGCCCCACCACAAATGCATTTTGGATAGATTCTTCACAAAAAGACAGGATGTGCCTTTAACAGCAGTATTCAACAGCAGACTGAATTCAAGCATGTATCACATTCATTCTAGATCCCTACAACTCTTATTTTTTTTGCAGATGCTAGTCATGATAAATTGATATCTAATTGTCAAGGGAATTTTTTGTTTTATTTTGCCCTGTATCTAGATCTAGGATTAGCTGCAGTTAGCAATAGGGCCACCATTTTTAGGCCAGCAGTAAATGCTGCAAATAGTCTATATAGCGTCTAGTGCTCACACTGACCTCTCCTGTGGCACTGAGAACCAGTACTCATGCTTCTTGCCCTGCTGGGCGTACTGCTGCATGGAGGCGCTGGCGTTGGATATAAACGTCTTCTTCATGGGCTTCCCCACGCGCAGACACAGGAACTTGTGAGAGCGGGTTTTTCGTCTCTCCACTGATCCTTGTATGGGGGGAAAATGTAATTTCATTGAGAAAGACACGTAACGCCACATTGTCTCATGACAATGCATACTCATCGTCAGAGCTGCATTGGTGGTTAATATACATAATGACGGCAGAAATAATACAAATACATCCATATATATTTCATTTTTTACTTAACTTATTTATTCAGCGTGTGAAGCAGTGTATACTTCCATGTGGCTGTGGTTGCTTGTGTGGGCTGAGCTAATGTGCTCAGAATAAAGGGTGACCCTGCTGTGCAGCCGATAAATACAAGCGGATATCACAGCCCCCTTTTCTCTGTTGGGCAATAATTGCCAGAGACATAAATAACTAAACTTTAACTCTAAGCTGCGTTTCTCTCATCACTGGGGGGGGAGAAAGAGCAACTTTAGCTACAACATAGCTATCTAAGCCAGTACAAATGAAAGTGGGCAATCAGATAACAAGGCAAAGATTAGGCCAACCAGAAGGCGATTGATGCAAGGTTAAAGCCTGTGAGGGAGCAAGGGAGTGAGGGAGTGGAAATTTGACTTTGTTCTCCGGAGGCGTTTGGGAATTTAGCATTTACCGCCTCACACATAAAGCCACCCAGGAGAAAAGAGTTTTGTGGGTGTTTTGATGTCAGTTTCAACATTAGCATACAACACCTTCCCCCTCCCGCCACCTCATCAGGTAGCAGGTGTGTTTGTACCCTTCTGGCGTTTGATAGGCTTTAGCTTATCGGCTGCAGGTAGGCACGCGACGCTGCAACCTGCGGTGCACAACATCAAAGAGCCGTACAAACCCTTCGTTTAAAGCCCGCCTCGCACTGACAAAGTGGTGACAACACAGACGCTGCCGTTTGCCTTCCTCTCATGACACCAATTGCTAGCGATGAGGCACAAAGCAGATTGGTAAAGGTTATCAGGGAGCAGCAGGAGGGACGTGATCCTGACGGAGCCAGGGGAAGGCAGACAGGGCTCTGCTTTGATGGTAGAGGTTGGCGGAGAACACCTCGACATTGTTGGGCGATGGGGAGTTAGCTGTGATGTTAGAGCAAGTTCATCCTAAAGTGTAACCGCGAGGAGTGGGCGCACACAAAAAAGTGTGAGTGTTGAGCAGGGGTGACCTGTGTGACGGTGCAGTGCATTCTGTGCAATGCGCCGCCACTGAAAAGTGGGCGGAGCCGAGAGTGCAATTACCCTCTGCGGCGTTCCGAGGGCCCTCCTTCTCCGTCGGCTCTACCGTGTCCTTGTGCTCCCCGGCCCGGTGCCCAGAGTCTGCGGCGCCTTCGCCGCAGGCTCCCTCTTGGCTGGATGGGGGCTCGCTGGCGCCGGGCTCGGCCGAGCTCTCTGACCCCGGGCGCGAGGAGCCGTCGCCGCAACCCCGCACCTGGCTCGCGGAGCCGGCGCCACTTGCAGTGCACGCGGCGGCCGACGTATCGGCGGTGCCCTCTAGGCTGTGCTGCTTGGACGCCGCGGGAGAGCGGGCCTGGGTTTCTGCTGCAGTGTTTGGTGGTTTATCCTCCACGGGGGCCGAAGCCTCGGCCGGTTCGCTGACCGAGCCGTCTCTGCCCTGGGAGGCAGAGGGGCCGGCGTCCACCCGGGTGACGGTCCGCACCGACTCGGTGGAGGCGCCGGAAGACTTGTCCATCAGGCAGAGGTCGTCGCTGGACGCCTGGTGCTCCTCCTCGCGGATGGGCGACAGCTCCGACTCGGTGAAGACGTCCTCGGAGACAGAGCCCTCGGTGCTGCGCGGCGCCGCGCTGCCGCTGCCGTTGGCCCCGGGCTCCCGGGGGGGCGCCTCGCCGTCCGTCAGCTGGGAGGGGTGTCTCTCCGCCGGCATAGGCTCCAGGTCACTGGGGGAGACGGAGAGTTGAACGGAGGTCAAAGACAAAGTCAAAGTCAGCTTTATAGTCATTTCCAAAATATGTGCCAGAGGACAGAGGAATCTAAATGTAGCAATAAGGAGAAAATTAGTTGATGAAATCGACTAAATGATAAATGGTAAAATAAATATGAATAAAATTATAAAAAACAGAAAAAAATGATAAAATAAATCATATTGACAATAAATTAATTATAAATAGTGCAAAATTATTCTGAATAGTGCAAAGGTAAGGCAGAACAAAAAAGTAAACCTGCACAAACTCAACCAAAGACAATGTAATGGATATCATTTTGATTTATCTGTAGAGGAAAAGATGACAAGAGAGAGAAGACGGTCGGCCCAAATTAGGGACAGCGGTGGTGATTAAGAGAGGGTGGGGGAAGTGAGGGAATAGCAGACAGCTGAGGAAACAGCTGGGTCTGACAAAGAAAATAATCACTTGTTATACCAATAGCTGCCCTGGGGTAATACTCCACCTAAATATAGGAATAGCCTGTTGGCCCAGCCAACAATACATGAGACCCACACAGTTCACACACATACACCCGTACGCACACACACACACACAAATACAACTAGGAGAAACACATGCGCGCACACACACACACACACACACACACACACACACACACACACACA
>JAOPUD010000009.1:10571503-10588509 GCA_027122715.1 Trisopterus minutus
CCCCCCCCCCCCCCCCCCACCCCAATCCTACACAACAAACTAAATCAATAGAAATGACTGTGCAGTTGGAAGGTCATGTCTGAGAGCAGCGGGCTCAGTGGTGGAATGCTCCATGCTGGTGGAGACGGGAACAGAAACAAAACAAATACGGCTCCTGGCAGGAGAAGCAGAGCTCCCCCGTTCCTCTGCTCCCTCCCGCACGAGTGGATGCACACAGAATGCAAAAGCGGTGACACCTCGCATTCTCTACGCATCGGGAAAACGGCAATGCACAATGCTTTGCGATGGCGTGAAGAGCATGCTTTTTGAAACAGAGTAAGTCCTCCATCATTCGACAGCATGGGCTCCTCTCTCTATCTCTCTGTGTTCCTCTCCGTCTTTCTCTCTCTATCTCTATCGCTCTCTCACTGCTGCTGTTGCTGATCAGCCTGTGTGCCTGTGCACGGAAGCCGCATCCCCATTTATGTAAACACTTGCCAAAAGACGCACACGTGTTACACCGGCGATATACTGAAATGCTCTGAGCACTAAGGCACCGAGCATTGGCAGGCAGAGTGCCATCACAAGCACAACACACACCGTAATTCGCTACGTCTACGATGTGCTGGTAGCTAATCAGGCTAAGGCACACACACACACACACACACACACACGCACACACACGCACACACATACAAACACACAGACACAGTAGCATTAGAAGAGACAGGGCGAACGCAAAAAAGGACAGCGGAAAAATAACAACAACAACAACACCACCACCACCACCACCACCAAGAACACGGTTCCAAAACAAACCCAAGGACGGTTTGTTTGTGCTGCGTTACTCACAGCATATTCGATGGTCCCTTTGGGTCTCTGGAAAGACATACGCCTTCCATCCTTCTTCTCAGGGGTCTTCTTCTGTCCGGTATCTGAAAGCAAGCGAGGCAAGGTGCGCATTACATTCATGTTCGTAGTCCCCCAGCTTGTCACCAGCCGCTGTTTGCCAGACCCACGGGTGGACAGCTCATCCGTCAACAGTGAGCCTGTGAGCCAGCCAGCCGGAGACCACACTCTCTCTCTCTCGCTCTCTCTCTCTCTCTAGCTTGCGTTCTCTTGCGCTCTGCCTATCTCGCTCTCACTGTGTCTGTTTCTCTCCTTCTGCTCTCTGCGATGCAGGCTCTCTTGTGCTATCTCACTCACTCGCCCGCTCTCTCACTCATTCTGTCTATCGCAAGCTCGCTCTCTCGCTCACACTGGTGCCGTCTTCCTCCTTGACTCGTGCTTTATCCCTCTCTCCCTCCCTTTCGCGCTCTCTCACACACACACACACACACCACACAGCGCAATTACAGGCAGTGAGCACTGTTCATATTGTCTCCTCCCAGTTGCCTCTTGAGTAGGGCGACCTCCAACACATAGGGATTGAGACGGAGAGAGAGAGAGAGAGACAGACAGAGAGCAAGAGAGAGAGAGAGAGAGAGAGAGAGTGCAAGAGTGCGAGCGAGAGAGAAAAATAAAGAGAGAGAGCGAGAGAAAGACGTAACGGGAGCGAGAGAGCGAGCAAGAGAGAGAGACGGAGACCCAGAGAGAAGAGAAAGCGAGAGAAAGAAAGACAGAGAAAGGTGACTGTTGGGAAGATGGAGGGATAGGATGGGGGATGAAGTGAAGGGGACATAGACGGCCGATCAACTAAGAAAAAGGCAGGATTCATTATTATTCAAGGTTGGAAGAAGAGGTGAAGAAGGTTTCAGGTGACAGACAAGAGCATTAATGAAACAGTCTAACACAGAAATACATTTGATTTAGTATTCCCAAACATGCCACTTGTTAAGTTTCCCCAACAGGGTTGTTTGGTGCGGTTGTTTTTTAGACAACATGCTGGATCTGAACATAATGGTGAAACTGGTTAGACATTGGTGGATTCTGGTACTAGGATAATACTCAGCAATTTCTCATGAAATTAATGACAGTTAAAGATACCACCATCAAACCATAAAACCATCTATGCTGGCATCACTAAAAGCTCTGTTAGCAGACCGGTAACAGATGTCCTTCAACAAAAGATTATTGGATTATCAATCCCATGAAGCCATCCATCGTTATATCAATGGTGTTGAAGGTGGGGGCGGTGGATGGTTGGGGTGCAAGCCGTGGGTGAGGCTTAGATGGAGATCACCAACAGTGGATATGAGCCCGGGAAGCAAATAAACTGTTTTTGTGTGTGGAAAAGGGGATGGGGGATGGTAGGCTGGAGGATGGTGGGATAGTAGACGAAAGATCTGGGGGTAGATAAAGGAAAATGTGAAGAAGAATGTGGAGGAATTGTGGCTGGGTTGGTGTGTGCGCGTGCATGTGCATGTGTATGTGTGTTAAAAGGTAGGGGGTTGGGTCAGAGAGGACAGAGGCATGGGGATGAAAGCAAGGAGATGAAGGATGGAAGAAAGACAGAAGATGAAAAGAGAAAAAAAAGGAAAAAAGCGAGGAGAACGAAGACGGGCTGATGGGAAGGCTCTGGAGATCTAGAGATGGAGGTTGAAGATCTTGCTGTGTGAGTCGGGCGCACACAGCAAGGGCAGAAGGTTGTTAGGGAATGCCTAGATGCACGCTGGGTATAGGAGAGCCCCAGACAAGGTTCAGAGATGGCTCACTTGGCTTCCACTGAGGGTTAAGGAGGAAAGAGATTACCAAAACACACAATTTGCTGCTGCATACGCGTCTGGCTTAACACCTTTTACTGTTTTCCTGGCCGCCTGAGAAAACTGAGCATTCTCTTTACTGCTGCCTTTGTCATCAGGCGTCTCAGCTAGCTTATAAAAATGAGTCATACTCCCAGAGTGCTATTTCTGGGGCTCGGTACTAAGTGTTAGCGCAAGGGAGAGGGAGGGGTGGGGGGAGATAGGGCCAGCTTCAGGTAGAAGCATCAATCTGTAAGAGAAACGGCAATCTTTCAGTCCTAAAAAAAAAAAGATTAAAGCCGGTGGAAAACCTTGGATCAGACGGCGGTGTTTTCCTAAGCAAGCACGATGGATAGGAGCACAACAATGAGCCAGGAATGGAGATGCTCGGGTCAAATGTTTTACTGTCAGGTTCAACTTCAAATCAAGCATGTTTCTTTGCAGCTTTTCTGTGTTGGGCCAGACGATGCATAGTAGCCCACGCTGGGATTCAGCATTGTTTCCATAGAAGGGTTTGGGTTAAGGGGTATATGATTAGAATCTCTGATGACCCACAGCAAGGCGAAGGCGCCACATACAGGATTGATACACATATGTTTGATTCTATGTGTAGATTTCAAGGAAATAAAAACAAATCATCATTATCAGAATTTTTCAAGGGGCTTAATTATCTTTAGTAATCTTTGTTAATTACTATTAACAGATGTTTACAGTTTAAGCCTTCGACACTAGTTTAAAAATGATTTCCCAGATCTCCTCCAATTCTCAATGTTAACTGTGACTGGCAGTTGATTAGTAGTTAAGAGCGAGCCATAGCCATCTTAAGTCACACTAAATGAAAATGAATATTGTGGGTGGATTGGAAAAGATATTGGAGTTGTAAAGTCACAAGGTAGCGCCGTAATTGTTTCATGTTGACGGTCTCTTCATTGACCTCATTGTTAATGTCAACTAGTCTAAATTAAAAACATAACCTCAGTATTAGCTTTTTTCCATTATGCATAAGATATTTCACAATGCCAAGCAGGCTTTGCACAAGGAACCAACCGCAAGATAAAATGTCATGTGGCCCAGATTGCCAAAAAAGCACTCTGAGTGAGGGTCGAGCCCCAGAAATACATTAGCAGCTGCAGGGGTGTTGTATTTGTGCTAACGCTGATTGCTCCAGGTAAATCTCACTGTATAGGGCGGCATTAGAAGGAGCTTTTAATAACACCAAGTCCAGCATGGGAGCGTCTTGAAAAAGATCTGGACTCATTCCATTGCATCCTTTACAGTGCTAAACAAAGATTTTTTCTTTAATCATTAACTTCACCCATTATACATTAGGCTAGATGCCAAATGAAAAGTTAAGATAAGCCTGTTTCAAAGACATGTTAGGGAAGTGTTGAGAGCACACAAACAAAACAAACAAGGAATCCTGTGACATTTCCAATAGAACCCATGATTACGTCACACTGTTAGCTAAAGGGAAAACAAAGCAACCACTGGGGGGAAACACGAATAGTCGGTTACACCTACTATCCAAACAGTGTCATCTTAGAAATAGAATTGTCTGTTGTAGGTGTGGATATGGGTCTAAGGTTTTTCATGCCACTCACTGTCATGTCCACTAAATCAGAAATTGGGGAACTAGGAATAACAGGTGATAGATCCTTAAGATCTCTTAGAAAATGACCCTAACCAGGGACTATCCCAAAGATCTTATAACAATTATGTCGTCAAAACACTTAATCTGAGGAGAGGTGGAGATATAATATATGTTAAGATAGGTCAAGATATGTCAAGATATAATCATTTGTTGTATTTATATGAACCAAAAAGCTTGTCAATACATTTGCAAAGGAGGCTGTCTAAGGAAAACAACCAGGCTTTGGAATTCAAGTTTCATTGCTGAACATACTCAGATAAGCGTTATAAATAAGACCGCAGCCAGTGTGCTGTATGTGTTCAGAGGTTCTTCTGCCTCCGACCTAAACCCCGCCCACAAAAAAATATTGTTTGAAGTGACAGAAAAGGGGTATATTATGAAACAATCTGTTGCAGGGGTTTACCAAGGTCAAAAGATATCTAATGGATGGTAGAGCAAAATAAAAATGACAGTTACTGCACAACAAGCTATCCGAGTGTTGCCCCTTTACACAACATTACATTTGGCCTTATTAGAAGCTTGAATTATCACAACACAGTGCAAACACTTGATCGTTTGTGAAGCGCCGTACTGGGTGTGTGTGACGAGAGAATAGGGTTGCAAAATTCTGGGAATTTTCAAAGATGGAAACATTCCATGGGAATTAACTGGAGTTTATGGGAATAAACGGGAAAACCCAGGGAATTTAAAAAATGTAAAGTTGTCTCTCAACTGGGGACTTAAATATAGTTGGGGAAAATATATTGTAGCATAATCTCGACTAACACAACCAGATTTCATGCAAGTAAACCTGAATATCGATGCTATTCCTCAATAACGCTATCACACTGCTTACTGCAGGGCTATTGAGACCACACCCCCTACATGCACTGTGCATGCCTCCATCACATGTGCACTGATGATTTCTAGAACCCTGGACCACACTTTTGAGCCCAGAGCATATTTAACTCAAAATATAATAAAATAATATTTCCAAAATCCTTGAGCTTAACTTCCCATGGTAATTTACTGGAAAGTTTCCCGAAATTTACCGGAAATTTTCCACCCCTTTGCAACCCTACGAGAGAACAAAGCGAAGCTAACAGCTGACTGAAGACGTCAACAGTCGTGCGTGGCAGTCACAAGGCCTGTTCCCTGCCAAAGTAACCCTTACCCCAGCCCCCCAATGCATGATGTGTGGTGAGAGTCTTGGGACGGATGTTAGCCGTTTGCATCCGGCCATTACCCGTGGTGGTGGGGAAAATTTCCTCAAATGCATGTACTCTGGGCTGGGCTCGTTAAAAGCATTGTTGTGAAACCAGGTCCTGAGAGAAATACAGAGAGCAACCTGCAGACAATGAGTCATTTATTGCCCCATGGTCAGAGGCTGTGTGTGTGTGCTAACCGATGGCGAATGGTAAGAATGGTCGACTTTAATGTCTGATTGCCTCATTCCTGCTCTTTTGAAAAGGGTTTGTTTGGAGTGCAGGGACCCAGTGGAGGATGGGCAACAGAGCAGGACATGTGCTCACATCGGACTGAACATTGGCTTGACTGGAGATTAGTGCAGCCTGGGCCGCTGGCTGGCAGTCTCTCTTCCTCTTTCCATCTTACAAACAAGAAGCAGAAAAACAGCTTGCATGAGGGCCTATGTATAGATCTCGGGACGGCTTTTTGTGTGGCTATAACATGCTGCCTCTCGATGTTGCCGGCCGAGTGACGCTAACATGCCTGTGTCCGTTATTGTCCGTCAAAATCACATCTGTTCATTCAAGGTGACCTTGGACATCCCATGTAGACACTACCCAGTCCTTCATCAGAGTACAGCTTCAGAGGCAAGGCAGTCCATGTTAATTCATGGCGTTCTGGAAACTGCCTTCTGTATCAACAGAATCTGTTGCCTATGAATCATTCAGATTCCACTCATGGCTGCTAAAAATATCATGCCCTCTGTCTGTTAACAGCCATGACAAACTGATGCCAGTTAAAGGCATGCGGATGGGAGGCATTTTTTTCAAGTATATGACTACTATTCCCTCATGGACCACTACAACACACAACACAAGCAGCCAATTTCCGCTCGCCTAGCTTTCTGCTGCCTTCCCAACGTCCACAAAATCCCTGTAGATGTTATTTTTAGAAACCCTCCACACACAAACACACACACATTTTGATATACACAAGAGTCAAACAGGTATACTGCAGAACGAGCTAAACACTCAAAGGTGGGGGACAGGAGGCCGTCTGGTAATGAGTAAATTACCAGACAATTAATTCATCACTTATTCACATATCCTCTCCTGATCCGGCATTTGTCATATATGATGAGAGATGCAGAGGTTGCGAGGAAGAAATAGAGTGGCCAATTTCCCCAGAATAAATGCCTAATAAAAACAGAACTCATCCTAATGGTGTGTTTTCTGTTTGCAGAGGATGCGTTTTGAAATGAAGGTAATCCACCAGAATACACCGTACAAGTCTGTTGACAGCCAACGAGCAAGACACACAGAGTACTATCCTCGCTTCAGCCCCATTAGTAATGCAACTTACACATACATGGATTACATTACTTAACAGTCAAGAAAACCGTAGGGGAAGTCGTGTCAATGTGGTTCATACACTAAGGGAAATCAAAATCACCTGTTAGAGAGAGAGAGAGAGAGAGAGAGAGAGAGAGAGAGAGAGAGAGAGGAAGTGCTTACACTGCACAGTGTGCTGTGTCAAGAGAACATGACAACACCTATGGCTCCTAACTGCCAGGCTGGCGAGTAGGACGAGCCCTGTTCTAATGTCATGAATACACATGGGAGGCTGGAGCTGTCACCTAAAGCATAGGAAGACCCTGCATGAAAAACAAACCCACCATCACAATATAACGCTGCTAAACCTTCATAGACCAACCATGTGCATAAAATCATGTAAAACACAGTTTGCATGCACAAGTGAATATTTCCATATTTACATCTCTCTATCTCTCTCTCACGCACGTAGTTGTAAGCAGACCGAATTAGTGTGTGTGCACGCCGTTTTGTTCATAATGATTGAGCACAGAAGGAACCTGATAGGAACCAGTCCACGTTGTCCCTTCATCTGGTTAGGGAACATCTCTGAATGAATATGAATGTCTTTCTGTCTACAGCTCAGTAACATTTAGTATCTTGAAACACAACACACTGAAATTGGTCACATGAATCGTTTTATTATTACCATCAATTAAAGCACAGATGATTAAGGCAAAAGTGCACAGTTCTTTTAAATGGTTGTGGACCAGCGGGGAGCAGTCAATTGTTTCTATTGTATTGTATTGTTAACTTGCTGATCTGGGAACAGGTTAAATCATCAAGATTTAAATGAATACATTCTATGTGATGATTTCCTGTGTTATTTAACATGTTTTATACATTTAATTAAACAACAACACATGTCATGTTTTCAATGTTTTACACTGTACAATATAACATATATATATATAATCCTGCCCACATTTTTAGCTGAAAAACATCCTATCTGTACTAGTGCCTTGAAGGTCAGTTGTTTTTTTCTTGTTTTTTTAAATCTATTCAAAATCAATGACTTCAATATGGAGCAGAAACACTTTTGTATCAGCCACAAGTAACACACAGATTACTTGACTGTATCGATCCATACCAACTGCAATGCCCTGGTGGTGCAGCAAATAGCCCGCATACCGCTCCAGTGACCAATCATTTGGCTGTAAGGGTTATCGGCCAAGTCTCTAGATAAATGCCAATGACATGGAAATATGTGCCTGCGTTTGTCTGCAGAATGATACGACTGGCCTTTCCAGCAACATTTCCTAATTTGGCCAGGCCTAATGAGGAAGAGAAGAAGAGAGCGGAACAAAGAATGGCATGTGTGGACCAGGCGGCCAGTTGTTGGTTACAGCCTGGTAGCATCACCTGTTGGAAACCTCCCACCTCCCCCACTCCGACTCTGCAGCTACTCTTACCTCTCCGGTTACAGAACCGATCAATGGAATGTAGAAGTGATGTGCTCAGCGATGAGAAACACAAACTCTGCATTACCATCAGACTTTTATTGAGGCCAATAGACTCTGTCGCATCTCAAGTTTCGAATTTTCAATTTGTTCGGTCCATATGAAAAAAAAAAAAGAAAAGGTTGGTAAATTAGAAAAACCTAAAACAATCGACTCAAATAGCTGATTCGGTTCAGGAGACTTCAAACAAACGGTGACCATGGCCATGGTAACTCAACTTTAGGAGCACTTTGAGGACGGAGTCATGAAAACAGTGCACCCCACCTTCTAACAGACAGAGCCGCCTCACCTACCAGGCAGAAAGAGCAACCCACAGAGCTCCACCTCTCCTCAGATCTCTCCTTAGATCAATCGGCAGATCAATCTGCAGCATCCCAGAGGAGACCATGTGACAATATGATGGACCTTATGCCTCTGTTTAGTCGCAACACCCAGCTAATTTATCACGCAGATATGACAGCTTTAGTGGCAAGTCCTCATCCCTTTCCAGACAGCAACGGCAAAGAAAGAAGTAAGATACACACCATATAAATGGAGCTGGTGAAAATAAATGAAGTTTAAACGTCCCATAGGAGTTAAGTAAAGAATTGGTTTTCACACTGTTTTGCGTTTGTGCGTTTGTCGGCATGAGTTGAGATGTGACGGTATTAAAATACAGGTCATTGATACAGCATCAAAAATAAAAAAAGGTGTTTTGTGAAACATTGACAGGTGTGTGTGTGTGTGCTCAAAAAGGTATCCACTTTGTGGCACATTTTGGAAAATGCTGAGTGCTGACACTGAACAGAAGGCTCAAACTGAGAAAATATTTTTTTAAGTTTAGCCAGCTTAGTGCATAAATGTAATGTAGCGACTTTGATGTCCATTGTTGTGTGCACACACACAACTAAATGATGAATAACTAAAAAATTAAATAAATGAAAATAAAATAATTAGCTGACAGTGATTCTACATTCTCACTGATGGCCTACATGTAGGCCACACCTGATTTGATTTAGGCCTATCATATCTGCAAAGTGTGCCTCTGCAAAACAGACCAGGATACTAAATTATGCTGAAAAGTCCCCACATGATTACAAATGTTTCCCAAATGCAACCTGATTGAAAATCCCAGGACAATTGAACCGCAAGAACAGCTATTTCAACATTGTCGAACATCTATGCCTAATGGTAAGAGAGAGAGAGCCAGGGGGTGTATTCAACCTATTTTGACAAGTAATTAGTCTATAATCAGATTGTATAACGAGACAGTGATCGAACCTCCCTCATCAGTACAGCTGACAGGAACACATTCACCTCGAGCAGGCGTGTGCGTGCATGTGCGTGTGCGTGTGTGTGTGGGTGTGTGTGTGTGTGTGTGTGTGTGTATGTGTGTGTGTGTAAAGCTGAATCAGCAACACCCAGGGTATTTAGGTTGCACGGCCATGCTACTGGATAAGACACCATGTGCACTATCCTGTCTCCTATCCAGTTTACACACTTAGTGTTAAACTGGACGTTAGTGCTACAATATGTATTAGTACACATTTTGTACTAGAACATTTCATTTTAGATGGAACGAAATTCGACACAATGATTATCATTGCCGACGGGTTTTAAATATTTGATAAAAACCTAATTATATGAATAAAATGGATTTATATAAATATAACTATGGATACACTCATCTGCCATGCATTTGCCTTCTCAGTTTGATGCATTAACAGTGTCACCAAAATGCCTTGCAACACTTGAACCAAAGAGCCTGTTCAGTGACATTTGCCTGCTAATACAATATGTAATTGGTTATCCATTAACAGCGACATTATTTTATATTTTATGCTGTGTTTATTTTATGCTTTGATGTACTTTACACTATTGCGGTAGTAAGTGCTTGTAGATTAAAAAAAGCCAGTGCAATTAGGAAATGTCAGCAATTCAAAGGAGTCAAAGAAACAAGTTTCTTTGACTCCTTAATTGAAAAAAGTATTTTCAATTACAGATGCACCGACTCAAGATGTGGCCTACTACTATGTACCTCCCTATTTTTAATGTTGTTACTTGTGTGCTGATGTTGTCGCCTGCATGGGCCAGATGACAGCGACTGGGTACTTGACTGAATAAAGTACCGTTTTGCATTAATTCCCTCATATTTTATGATCTCTCACCTATCCATGTATCTGCCTCCCTCATACCACGAGCTTCCAGAGACAAAACAGGCCAGACAATCCTATTCCCCATCATTTTTTCCCCCCACACTTCTCTCCTGACCTCCATAAACCTTCCTTCGGAACTCAAGATGTTGACTGTTGACTAACTATTTACACAAGCTCCCCCCCCCGCCCCCCACTGTCCGCCCTGTGGTTGCAGGGGAGGGGGAGCAGTACTGTGAGTGCTAATGAACCCGACTGCCATCCATGTTGTTTCCAGGGAAACAGAGCATTGCATCTTATTAATCTTTGTCCTAATTAGATCCAACAATTAACCCACATGCCACGGAACTCTCTCAGTCAGCCTTTGCTTTGTGAGCCCTCAGAAACACACACAGGCCTTCAGCCTAACAGAGATGAACAGGGCAGGGCTAAAAATGTGCTGCTATTGCAACATTCTGTGTTTTTCTGTTCAACAGACAAGCAAGCATTTGGGGAAAAAGGAAAACAAAAGCTATGGGTTATTTATTTTTTCTAAATGCCTACTTTGTACAACACTATGAGACTTTGAGCAAAGAGCAGAAATGCCACAGAAAAAATACAAAGGAAATGGAACAAATCAGATAATGATCCTTTATTTGCAAGGTGGCTTATTTAATGTTTCTGATCACTTGTTTGCTATGTTGGCTGATGTTAAAGGTTATCCCTGCCCTTCACCACAACACTAACCTAGTTCCATTGGGACGGGTTGCGTTATCGACGAGAGAGGGGGCGGGACTCTCAGTTACATGGGTTAAGAGGCGAGAGACAAGGTAGGGACTTCTTATAACGTGATATTTTCGTTACAAGTTATGGATATTGAAATCAAATTGTTCGGCGACAAATTTATTGTCCTCGTCGCTTTTACACCTGTCGTGTTCTTATTCTTCTTGCTCCAGTAATTGTGAACTGGCGTACAATGCTCATAGGACATAAGAGACCGGATATTGTGTACGGTAGACCGGAATAACGGTCCTATACATGTTCTTCCCTCAGCGTACAACAACATTCATGCCATGGAATGTTTTGTAAATGCGTTAGACACATTTAAGTAGAAATCGGCCATGCATACCATGCCTGGATTCATGCCTGTGACAAATTGTACATCACGCATTTGCAATTCACGTGACTTTTGGTTCTGAAGTTGCAGATCGGAAGTTTCAACATGTTCCCCTTCAGATGTGTTATGCTCACTAAACTACAGGAAACGGTAACGACTGCCACTAGACACCAAACGTTGTGAACCCCAGGTTGTCTTACCTGTTTTGCAGATGAAGCTGTCGCTATACCCTAAAGGTTCATTAATCGATCCTTCTTTGACACCTTCTTGCACGGTCCAGATTCTGTGCGTGATCGCGTCCCGCACTGCTCTGCCACCGAACGACATAATGTAATTCATACTTATACCCCTGAGCTAAAACTAACCTAAGGCCAACGTATATATACAACGTATATATACTGTACGCACAGCATATACAGCACATCCATGCACCGCAACACGCGTAAACCAACCTAGCAGCGTATAAGTTGTTACTCCAACACATTCCAAAACAGGAACTATCGTTCCAAAACACAACTTTTTGCCCCTAGTGGTTGACCCATTTAGTTTTGTTTTCCTTACTCATAGCATACTCATACTCATATAACTGTTACTATTATTAAACAAAACAAAAACAACCTATTAAAACAATCAATGTGAATATATTTTCATAGTAACATTATTGATTTAAGTTGATTAAAGTTTGTGATAATGAACTTTAATAAAGAAAGAGAGAGAGAGAGCCCAGAGAGAGCAAAAGAGGTCGAAAGAGAGTCAAGAGAGATAGAGAAGTAGAAAGAAAGAGAGATAGAGAGAGCGAGAGAGAGAGAGAGAGAGAGAGAAAGAGAGAGAGAGAACATAAGGAATAACATCAGAAAATAAGGAAAGGAAGCCAACCCATTTTCAGTTGTTGCTAGAATATTGAATAGCCATCAAATGCAGGCGTTTATGGATCCCAAGATAATAACACCCATCTTACATCTAGAATAATAATATTGTAATGATTAGGAGTGTCACTCGCCGCTCTGGCAGGTCCAATATAAGAGGAAATATTAGGAGTCTGAGGGTGGAGGGGCTATTATTAAGCAATATAATATGTAAGGGGTGAATAGGAAACCGACAAAAACCACTTAAACAGAACTTATTGCAAACAGGAAGTGGACACACTGGAATGTTATATTCATTTAGGCACAGGTCAAGATAAAACATAAGGAATTCATGTTGTACACATTGAAACGTGTTTTGATGTCAACCAATTAGTAGAATACAATATTTCTGGCTCTCACAAAGAAATAAGACCCTACATTTAATTCTAGAAAGCTTGCATAGTCAACCCTAGTACTACCTACCTACCTACAGCAAGCATTCAGGACAATATCAAAGATAACATATCCAAATTCCTCGTAGCAACAAGAACGATCACTGTAATACACCTTTGACAATCCGACAGCCAGGCGTGTAGACGAAAGATTGCAAAAGAATGCTTTCTAAACCTTCTCTTTCATGGTGCCTTCAGAACAAGACCTCCTTCGCAGTAAATCCACAGTACATATACAGGCCAGCGACGCTGGGGTCTGAGTCTACCGACCCAATTCAGAACGGGATATTCCCCCACCAAGAGTATATGTTTAGAGCCGTGTCAGACCAGCCTATGGCAGACTCTCCAGAGTCCTGTTGGGCCATCCATGATACATTTTGTTGCTGCGCTACAGCCGCCCAGAGCGGTGATGAAATCAGCCGTGACAACCTCAAGAGAGACTAGCGTTGGCGTTCTCCTCGCCGTTGCCTTGGTTCAGACATAATAAGGTGAGATAGGAAGATACTTTTCTACCGAAGGTGATGCAACAGTGAAATCCATAATCGAGTGATGGTGAGGGATGTGCTCCTGGCCGGGTTCTCTTGAGGGTTTGGTTAATTAAGATGTGATTCAAGATGGTGGTTTGAAAAGAAGATTTTCCTCTGTGCTCGTTTGATTAGAAAGGCATTCATCAGTGAGAGCATTTCATTCCTTGTTTTACTTTGGCTAATATATTTTAATGGATTACCCATATTATATTAGAGGTTCATATAAAACATAATCGCTTTTGCTATTACGGCAGTGGATATCTGTGATCTTATGACTTCTATTAAACAACTCCTGAGATGGATCGACTGGGAGCAGGATTTAACTATGCCTATGCTAAACAGATTTAAATGCATTGCTACCCCTGTTGACATGTGTTGAACACAGTGCTTCCTCAATGTCTGTTCCTTTGAGGAGGAACAATCAGCTCATCGAATAGATTGCGGCACGTTGAAAAAATAACCTACAACCTACAAGATCCAATTCATACGACAAACAACCGCAAACCAAGCGCTTTGTGTGAGATCCGTCTGCCACACACACAGCCCCTTAGCGCTGCTTGTGTGTGTGAGGCGTTGTCAAGGTGTGGGAGCAGACTGTTGATCTCAGTGGTTGTAAGGACCGAACCCCATCCCGACAACAGGAAGCAGGCTTTCATTAGGGAGACACTGAACAGCAGCGTGAGGGAGCCACGCAGCGCCGCTGTCAGAGGCAGGAGGCCCAATATTCAAGAAAGTTATTTTTGCAAAGGCTTCCACACTCAAGTGTGAACACAAACACGGGATCACATAACACACACACACACACACACACACAAATACACTTGAACACGGCAAATAGATACAAACGCACGGCCACGCGTACACACACACACACAGCATGCACACACACACACACACACACACACACACACACACACACACACACACACACACAGGACTAATGACGCACACACACACACACACACACACACATACACACACTGCATGTGCAATTAACTCATGTGGCACAAATGCACCTGTGGCAAAAACAAACACGCATTTCAGCATGTGCTAAACATGCAGGGTCCCCAGGGTATGTACAGTAGATATGTTCTTGGCTCAGGGGTTGGTGAGACGGTTATCACGCTACCTTGCATGCTTACAGGAACAGGTAGAATTCACCCCCAATCAGATACACTGCAACAGGTGTCAGTGTCCTGCATTTCTTAAGTGTTCTGAACGTCTTGGGGTCTGGCTGCGGCGGCCAGACAAAAGCTGCAATCACAGGTGTTAAAAAGGACTGTCACTAACACCCTCCTTCTCCTCCTGATTGGGGGGCTTGGTGTCCTTGGTGCTGTCGACACAAGAACAGATGAACATGTTTTTCCCTTTAAGTATTCATGAGATGGGGAGATGATTTGGATGGTGAGGAGGGAGCAGACAGAGGGTTGACAATACCAGGCGGAGTGACCAGATCCTCTGGCGGAATTGGGACATTTCAACGCTTTCTCTCACACTGGCAACAAGGTAGGACATCA
Organism: Trisopterus minutus; assembly: GCA_027122715.1. Lineage (NCBI taxonomy): Eukaryota > Metazoa > Chordata > Actinopteri > Gadiformes > Gadidae > Trisopterus > Trisopterus minutus. The sequence goes on from JAOPUD010000009.1 coordinate 10,586,381, forward strand.
TTAAATAAAAGAATAAGAGCTTTATGGATTGCGGTGCATCTGCCTTCTTTAAACGACTCAACTTTTCTTAAAAAGGCCAATACCAGACTGGATGATTCAACTGAGGAGATCATAACCATCTCTCCTGGCTTTAACATCCGTTACTCATATATACATATATATATATACTGTATATATTCTATATTATACTATATCTATAATACAGTCTTTTACAGTGAGAATTGGCATCAGCCTCCTGTGCTGCCAACTGTGTGTGAGTTCCACCAACATTTTAGAACTACGATAACTTCCCATGATTGCAACTCACAACTTAAGTGGCAACAAACGCCAATCATGGGAAAAACATAACACATACTCAATCACTCATCAGGCCGTAGATGTCATCACTTCAATAGTGCTACGTTGAAAAGTAGAGTACTTCCATCCATATTATACATGGTTACAAGAATAAATATTGCAACTATTGCCACATCAAGACTTATCATTGCAATACATTTGCCTTTTGATGGGAGTACAGGACTAAAGAGTTAGATTATTAGAAAATAACCTCCTGTACCACACAAAGGCCGACGTCATTGTACTAGAGGACTGGGTCGTAATCATTAAACGACTCCTCTGATTTATAAGGGTTTAAGCATCAGCCCTGTGGGTTAGGGTTAGGTTCTGTTCTCCTTTTACAACGATCTAAAACTACATACTAGACGTATTCCGCATGCATCATGTTATGATGCCTTTCACGCCTGGCCCTTTGGTTCCCACAGGCCCACCTCATGGAAAGTGCACATTGATTTTCTCCTTTTGCCTGCGTCACTTTGGAACCGCGTGAGAACTAATCTGCAAGGTGCTGCTGCAGAGGCAGTGCAAGTGCATGCCTTACTGTCTCCTGGTCTCTGCCAATGAGCTCACTTTTACATTGAAACATGGCACAAAATGAAGCCAGAAAGCACCAGGACTGCTGGTATAGGTCAACCAATACAACCAATCTCTCCACCATGACTAAAAAAACCAGCCGCGGTCACTAAGGGAATGACAGTGCCAACCTAAAAGGGAAGACAAAGCTCTAGAGGGAGATTTACATGAACATCCAATGTTTTTGCAAGTGATGCAGACAAGGATCCCATCTTGTCTGGCGATGTGATTGCATCGTTAACATTGTTTTTATTGGGGAGAATAGATACCTTGAGAGCAATATACAGTGGGCAGACTCCACTCTTACAAGACAGATATTCCCTCTCCTTGTCCTAAGGGCTCTGCACTGCTACCCGATCCGCCACGACATTCCCTGAAGTAAAAGACGGGCTAAAAATAGGCAGCCCCGTAAACAGAAAACTATAATCACATAAAAGTCACTGCTCTATTTCATTTCTTTATTTTTACGAAAAGCCGCTTGTCACAATCAATTGTATTCTTTCATGCATCTGTGTTTTCCCCGACTAACTCTGCCCTAATTGGTGAAAGAGTGGCCAAAGGGCTTTGCTCCGGGAGAGACAGCCTAGCTCGCCACAGAAGCTATATCATTGAATAGAAAAAATACATGGTTTATAAAAAGCTAACCATTTTAATTATCATAATTAATGTCATTCCACAGATTGTTTACAGGAAACGTTTACAGTGGACAAAAAGAGCCCGGTAAAAGAGTCCAGAATGCCTCCAACATGCCGGTACAATAGGTTTGAGGCTCTAGAATGCTAACAAGCTGTACAATATTTTTACAACTTTAGAATGCTAACAAACAAGTTAGACATGGTTAACTGGAAACTGCTATCATTTCATCCTAAATTTAGACCTTGAGTGGATGTCTGTTGTTTGTTTTTGTTTTTCTTGGCGTGCTGTTAATACCGAGTGATGGAGGAGGAGTACTGGTCGGGTCCGGTCAGGGCAGCAGGCTATCTCTCACGGCCTCATCAGCCAGCCCTGCTCATGGCCATCCATCCTCTAGGGGTTCCTTTGGCCTGGGGTGGTCCCTAGGACTGATGACCAGTGGCATAACAGAGTGAACACATCCATCTCTCCCCCTCTCTCCCTCTACACCCCCCTCTCTCCCTCTACATCCCCCTCTCTCACTCTGCAACCCTCTCTCACTCTGCATCCCTCTCACTCCTTTTTTCTCCCTCTGCATCCCTTTCTCC
>JAOPUD010000009.1:10588592-10598592 GCA_027122715.1 Trisopterus minutus
AACACACACTCTCCTTCTCAAGTCTCTGGCCAGCCGACCGTTTATCATTGAAGCTGCAGATGCCAAATTATCTATAGTCTACAGACGATACTTAATTTCTGGAACCAGGTAAGATAGAGAGAGAGGGAGGGAGGGAGGGTGGGAGGGAGGGCGAGTGGCAGGGAGAGAGATAGAGAGAGATGGGAATAGAGGGAGAGCGTGAGAAGCAGGGATGGGGAGGGAGGAAGGGACATGTATCAGAGACGCACCACTGCTCTCTTCATGAGGGCAATTTATTAAAATAATAATGGCCGGCCTGGTGCCAAAAGGTTGACTCCACAATGCCGCTGACGAGGGGATGAGCTAAGCAGAGGCATCATTAACAACATAAACAAAACACTTTTTCCTTGTTTTGATTTGTGTGTCACCGTCAAGTATCATCTCCGCCTGGAACCCAGCGGACAGGGAGTTAATTGCTTTCTTTTAAAAGTCAGCGGGTGTGGGATTGTGTTTTTTTTCCATGTTATTCTAAAGTACCCGGTGCCCACGTGAATCCCTGGAACGTTTCCCGGGAAGCGCAGGCAACGTAAAAGCAAAGAGACTGCAGTACAGTAGAGTAGCTACATAAGGCTCTCCCAGCGTCTTGACAGTCCAGCGTGGGCTACTCAGGGCAGAGTCGCTGACACATGCAGTGCAGTGGGATGTTCAAACATGAAGCAGGAGCGAGTAGACAAAGATGGTAAGAGATAGTAGTAAGAGATCAACGGACTCCCTCTCTCTCTCTCTCTCCCTCTCTCTCTCTCTCAGTCTGCCATAAAGCCGTCCTCACCCCGAGCTCCCTGCGTTTATCACTCAGCACCACCAATCCACGAGCACACTAAATTGGATAATGAATCTCTCTCCCCGAGGAAGTACACTAAATGGATAATTTGTCGGTTAAATGACGGGCCGGGAACATTTTGCATCATCCGAGGTGGAAGCTGTTAGTGTGGTTAAATAAATGCAACCTTTTTTGTATTTTATAAAGCCACAGGACCGAGCAAGAGTAAATGAATGATCCAATGAAGTGGTAATGGAGCACAAATAAGGGACTTGGCCGACCGTGTAGCACTACATAAATGTGTTGTTAATGGTACAAGCTCTTTACCGAGATTGGCTTTTACTTAAAAAAATAAATAACTAAGCGACAATCCCTCCATAGGTAAATGTGGCGTGTGGGCTTGTGAGGCTGTGTGGAGGAAGGTCAGAGATGATGCACCTTCTACAGGAAGGATCAAAATGGTTTCTTATTCAAATTAGAAGTAACATTTGTATATTCATTTTGTGTTCTTCCCTTTATGAGGAAAAGGAAATGGAGAGATGTAATGTTTTCCTGCCGGATGATGATTTAAATTCAAAGTAATTACATCAGTTGCAATCATCAATCCTCTGTCTGATCATATAATAGAGTGAACATATCCCAGAGCAACACAGCACAACAATGACGATTTGTATTTGATATTATCTTCAACATTTTTCTACAGCCATTGAAGACTTTGCCATTTTTATGAATCACATGTTCACAGAATGTATCACTGAGCGTGGCACAACAGCCATGTTCAACGTATTGATGTCCTTAACTCACTGTGTATTCAAACTTAAGTTTGCAGAGACCGTCTGAGGCTCTTTGGGTGATCTATGCACATTCATGCAGGTTTATGTAAATTACTCCATATGATGTGTTTTTGTAGCTGTATATGACTTTTCTTTATCCATTTGCCACACAATTCCTGTAGAAGTTTGCATGAACTAAACCACACATTTTGAACGTTAACCCTTTCGTCCACCTTTTCCATCGTAATGATCGGTGGTCATCCACGGCTCACATGCACCATGCAAGACTGCCAGCGTAGAGACCGCCAGAGGGAGGTTCTCAAACTGCAGGCGTGCAGCCTCAGCCTCCAGTGTGACAGTGTGCAAGAGCGCTGGCTAGGACAGACACACTGAGCAATGACCCATGAGCAACACCGCTGCATACTGCAGTGCCCTGCTAAATTAAATCCTCCAGTCATTCTTCCCCTTGGATAAGCTGCTACAGAGCCAAGCCGACCCTGGAGCGTGTGCAAGTCCTGATGCTAACGGACGGGTTCACGGGCAGCGGGAGCAGCATGCGTCAAGGTATGTCCTGATGCCCATTCACCATGCTAACGCTACGGTTCGGCGAGTGTTTCATCATTATTTTTCAAATAACCAAGAATTCTGATCTAGGACACTGCATGTTCGGTGCAATCCCAGTTGAGACGATGGAGTTTAGGCCGGAACATTTCTAACATTTCTCATCTAGAAAGGCGTGGTGTCATACCATAAAATTGTCCCCCCTGAGGATTTGGCTTAGAGTCCTCCTGCAGCTTCCTCAACCACTCCAAGTGCACACACATTGCAAACAAATTGATGTTCTCCAAGTATATTTAAATGCAATTGTTATCATTTACTACATCTAAATAGGGAATTTGTAGTCAAATAATGCCAGTAAATATAAGATAACATTCAGGATAATCTCTTTCTGTGAGTAGCTCTATATGAAAGCCTTCACTTAGATACCAGCAATATATATCCCTTTAAAAACAACTCAGATCCTATAAAATCACAAGTCAACACAAACAAATATCAACAGTTATGTGGAGTGGCAGATTGCATTTTCCCCTCTCCTTGCTGTAAAATGAATCGATAGAAGTGCCCAGGCCTGGTGTTCAACGCTAGAATACTGCTTACTCTTCATTTGCGCTAGATGTAATCAATTCTATCCAAGGGTTGGCTGCAACCCTTTTCCAAACTAAGTAGGGAAACGGCAAGATTACCAGCACTGTATGGCATTTATAAATTGAGCACAACGAAAAGAGGACCGCTGTGGGAGACTCCCGGGCCATTGTAATTACACCAGGAGGCCAATAAATCCTACAGAGCCCTTACAGTACCAGCGCTGTAAATCCAGCCGGCTCGCTCCTTTCCCTTTTAGCCCGGCTTGCTTGCACTACAGGGCCCAAACATCGCTGTTGCCGTCTCAACTAGGAATAAATAGATTATGAATGTGACCTTGGCTGCTGGGATTTCTTAAGAAATCCTTGGGTGCCGGTAGGTCACGGTGGAGAACATCCACAGGTAGCCGAGCGGTGAGTCACGTCCATGATGGCATACATTAGATTAAGAGCTTGGTGTGCGCTGTCCTTGGGTGGGTCGAGGTGCTCTTCAAACTCTGAGCGCCACTCAAGACATTAATCCCTGGTGAAATCAGGAAGAGCATTCGGAAGAAGGAAGGAAAATACAAACCTCGAATTGATTCGAAGCAGGACTCCATTGTCTACTGGGACATTATTAAATGACAGACGTCTTCGGGGGGGTAAACATCTCGGAGGACGACCGCAGTGTTCACCCCGAGGCCGTGTTGTCATGCAACGGTGCGTCACGCCGCGACATTGAGACAGTGCAACCTGACATGTGATTCCGTTAATGAAGGTACATCCATGGACTCATGGTGCCACCTGACCTCATTGATTTATTGGCTACCCGCTCCATTCCGACCTTGCTGCAAGTTGATCTCAGCCATTGTTTCTTCCTCATGCTCATAAATAGCATGCATCCTTCAGTCCTTCCATTGGATATGACATTGAAAAGGGCCGGGCTTGATTCAATTAGAAGCACCCCTGTTTTGTCCCGAGGGGTTCCTGAGAGAGGCTTCTGTAATTCACTCAAAAAGGGTCCCTCTACCCGGAACGATTGGAAACCCAGAATCTGGTTAGCATGAAATCGATGGGATAAGGATGTGTTGATTCGGCTTTTTATTAAATCGGGCGGACAAAGTGAGTTAGGCTCACCTGCGTTGGAGTACGTCGGAGTGCGGGGCCAACGTATTCACATTCACAGGATTCACCACTGCTAAAGTCTTGCATTCTACCTCCTGATAGGGTGACCCACGCGTTATGTATTACCACTTAAGAGGACCTCTGTTTGTTTCAAAGTGTTTCACAAACAAGCAGAACAAATAAAAGGTGCTTCAATCAATAGGGCAAATAAAGGTGATGTCCCTTCCATTACAGGATTTACATCAAAGCTCCACCATAGTCCCCTGGGGGAAGAACAGAGTGCTCTTAACCTTTGTGGACATTGTTTCTGTTCAGCATGTCATGGGTCTGTCCACGTGTGTTTGTTTTGTGTGTGTGTTTGTTTTGTGTGTGTGTGTGTGTGTGTGTGTGTGTGTGTGTGTGTGTGCGTCACTCTCTAACGTATTGGGGGTGAGAATAGAGACGTTTAACAGAGTTCAGCACAAGGACCCTGGCAGTGACATGAGAAGGTCTGTAACCCGTGTGCACCCATCCTTGCAAGGGATAAAACATGCAACATGCATTGGGACCACCGTGCGGGAGATGTAACCACCCTATAGACATATGGGTGGCTGGCAGGAGAGCTGGCAGGCCTGCTGGTACACATGCTCACGAGCACGTCCACACAACAGGAGGGAGTATTAGGAAGTCTTGCACTATTGGAAATTCATCACCTGGACCCCAAATGTGGCAAACCTGTAATGGATCACCTGTTGGAAAATGATACATTTTCTCTCTGGTTTTGTTACAGAGTAACTAAAATATGAAAATAAAAAAATGCAGGGAAATAAAAAAAAAGAATACAGAAGGATGTTTTGGTCTCTCACCCTTCAGTTTGATATGAGCACCCCCCCGGGCCTGTTGTGCAAGGTCTTTCACATATTTACTTTTGTGCCTAACCTGACAATCCTATCCTGAAGGCACAACACCACACACAAGCTCAAGTGTGTGGAGTGTAGACTGTTTTTGTGTGTGTTTGTGTGTGTGTGCGTGTGTGTGTGTGCATGCTTTAGCAGGCCTAAGAGACAGGGTTGCTTGTGTGTGAATTTCCGTTTTAAAGGAGGCCTTGACACAAAGAGGCAAATATGATATGAAATATGATTCCTGCGTCCGACCACCTTGCGGAGGAAGCAACGGATAAAGAAAGATGAGGTCCTTGTACAAAGAGGAAAACAAATGGCAACATTGAGTATGTCCGGAAAGTGACAGCAGGGGCGAGTGGTGACAGTGGATGAGTGCGTAGAAAGAGAAAAACACAAGTGAAAAGTGATAGAGCGTGAGAGAGAGAGTTTGAGAGAGAGAGCATGAGAGACAGAGAAAGAGAGAGACAGAGCACGAGAAAGAATGAGAACACGGGCAAGAGAGTGTGATAGTGTGTGCAGAGGGCGAGAAAGTGAGAGAAGGGTGAGATAGTGTCTTCTCACTGGGTCTGGGTCTGGGGCTGAGCTACATTACCGGCCCGTACGGCCCGGAAGGAAGGAAGAGGAAAGTAGGCTGGGGCTTATCTTAACACACACAAGCAGCTCAGCTGGCACAGCCTCTTTGGCATGGCTAGGGGGTGGTGTGTGACAGATAGTTCTGTCTCTCTGTCTCACTCTCACTCCCCTCACTCCTTCCCACAGCTTTTTTGTTTTTACCAGACATACAATGACAATGACGTAGAAGGGGAATAAACTACAAAGAGCAGGCCAAACAGGCACAGGAAGGTACGGGACAGATGTGTGACGAGATCATAGCAGAAATGCCAGAAGAATGTCCAATGTGAATGTAAAAGAACAAATTGAACGACACACAAATTAATCTCAGCAACTCTCTAAATGCTCCAATTTCTTTGTAAAAGACAAAAGACGAACAAAAGGAGAGGTGACCAACTGTGCATTCTGTGTAATTGCTACAGCTGCCTCTTGCAATGATCCGCCATGTGTAAACACGGGGAGACAGATTCTCCTCAACCTGGGACATCACATCAAGAGAGACGAAAGAGACCATAGACAGACTCTGGTGCTTCAAAGTATCTCTGGCCCTGGCTTCCACTGCTATAATGGTTAGCGCTGGGTTTGACACAGCTGCTGTGGAATAAAGGAATACAGGAATGCTGCTCTGAACATGAATAATGTGTAATTTTTGCTCTCACACAATCTGGACACACACACACACACACACACACACACACACACACACACACACGCACGCGCACACACATACACATAACAACCCAATGGTACCAGCACAACTGCCCTGAATGTGTGAAGAGGACTGAGTCCACCCCACCTGACACCGCCTTCGATGTATTGAATGCCTGCTAATTGAATTCCAGCCACGGAGTCCCTCTCATGGAAGTGCATATCAGGCAGGTCAGTGTATTGCTCCCGCAGCAGATCCGCTCCATCCCGTGTTCGACCCGCGGTCTCCTCCGTAAACACAATGAGTTCCCAACATGGAGATAATCCCTCACATGTCATGTGGAGGCAGAGCCGCCACTGCTTCTTGCTTATTAGGGTAGCACTGTCCAAGTCATTAGCATCTTGTCAGCTGGGCGTGAATGTAGATGCTCATGTGTATTTTATCTTTCTGCACTCGTCATGATTTCATCCTGTGAATACATAGAATACATACCTAGGTAGAATAAAGAGGTACTGTATGTACTCTCATACACACACACACACACACACACACACACACACCACACACAATGCAAGGACACACACACATCCACACAATTCTCTCAAGGACATTGGAATGCCTTCAACGTCTGGCTGCCAGGTTCCGTCCCTCGTGCGTCTGAGGACGTAGCGTAACCGAACTCTAGGTTGGGTATTCTGGGGGCGTCCGGCGCTCTCGGACAGGGGGTCAAGCGGTCGCTTATCGTGATTAAACGCCACGGGATCAAAATGGCCACTAAGGTTGGGGCGCGACGGTGGCGTAGCGGTCCCATCTGTCTGACCTGGAGACGGATCGTCTGTTCTCCCGCCGGCACCCTCGGGTCAGCCCACCAAGGAGAGGCATTAGGGAGTCGCAACTTTAGAGCGGGAAGACAGAGGGCGGAGGGAGAGAGGATGTAGATAGGGAAAGGAGCCACGGAGAGGATGTGGAGAGAGAGAGCGAGTGAGAGAGAGAGAGAGAGAGAGAGAGAAAGAGAGAGAGAGAGAGAGAGAGAATGTGGAGAAAGACAGATAATTTAGTATAGAGATGAGAGAGAGATAGAGAGAGAGAGCGAGAGAGAGAGTGCGAGAGAGAGTTTTTTGGCAGATTTAGAGAGAGAAAATGTGGAGAGAAAGGAGACAGAGAATGTGGAGAGAGAGCGAGAGAATGTGGAGAGGGAGAGAGAGACAGAGTTTGGGAAGACAGATTGAGAGAAAGAAAATGTGTGGAGAAAGGAGACAGGGAGAATGTGGAGAGAGAGCGAAAAAATGTGGCGAGGGTGAGAGAGAATGAAGTAGATGGATATGAGAGAGAGAGAGAGAGAGAGAAAGAGAGAGTTTGGAAGGACAGAGAGAGAGTTTGGAAAGTGAGAGAGAGAGAGAGAGAGCGAGAGAGTGAGAGAGAGAGAGCTGCAGAGGTATAGGTGAGAGAAAGGGGTGTAAACACACGCTCACATGTGCACCATCCGGTGGTCATGAATATATCATGTCATGCAATGCATTTTCACGGTGGTCCTTTTGACCTCAGTGTCAAATTATAATACATTTTCAAAATATTGTGAGGGAGACACTGAATTAATTATTATGCCAATCACACACACATCCAGGGCTGCAGTGCATACCATTTATAGAGAGCAGACCGAGACAGGAGATATAATGGTTATGGTTTGACACACAAAGATGATTTGCCTTTGTAAAGTTATCCAATTCCCTGCTCAGATTATGCTATCTAGTCAACTGAAAATTAAGCAAAAAACGTGCACTACCCAAACACAAATTCACCATCAAGGCATTGCCGGGAATAGTTATAGTAGGGGCTGTCCTCGAATAAGATTTTGCATGGTCGAATCAGATTCGTCAGGCCAGACCCATTGTCGACTGATCTTTTTATATGACTTTTTTGTAAAATTTAAAAATGTTTTTTTAAATGTTGACAATAATAAATTGGATTCCCGACGACTTCAACGTAGATGACTATAGATGCATGCGTGTCTGTACGGTGAGTGGAATACTTACGGGCTGGTTAGGAACAAAGTCTAAAGCTTGTGGGGTGTTGAGGGTGTTTGTGAAGGGCTGCCGACTCTCTGTAATGATGTAAAGGTCAGACACAGCACTGGCAGCGCTGAGGCCGTCAAACCCAGCAGGCTTGGTGTCTAGCGGTGGAGGTGGAGGCAGAGGAAGAGGAGGAGGAGGTGGTGGGGGAGAAGGAGGTGATGTTGATGGAGTTGGAGGTGTAAGTGATGGGGTGGTGGTGGAGTAGTTGGTGGTGCTTGGTGCTGGTGGTAGAGGAGATACTTTTTCTGGGGTGGTGGAGGAGGATGTGTGGTTGTGGAGGTGGTTGTGATGGGCTGGTGGTGGATGAGGTGTGATGGGGTGGTGCAGGAGGAGGTGTGGTGGTGATGGTGGAGGTGGTTGTGATGGGGTGGTGGTGGAGGAGGCGTGGTGGAGGTGGTTGTGATGGGGTGGTGGTTAAGGAGGTGTGATGGAGTGGTGGTGGAGGAGGTGGTTGTGATAGGGTGGTGGTGGAGGAGGTGTTATGGGGTGGTGGAGGAGGTGGTTGTAATAGGGTGGTGGTGAAGGAGGCGTGGTGGGGGTGTAGGTTGTGATGGGGCGAGGGTGGATGAGGTGTGATGGGGTGGTGGTGGTGGAGGAGGTGTGATGGGGTGGTGGTGGAGGAGGTGCTGGAGGCGGGGGGCAGTGTCAGGTGCCACATGTATGCAGAAGAGGAACCCTGCAGGGGTCCTGTATTTCCATTCTCTACCTAGCCACAGCCCCCCCACTTCCCTTCACTTTGTCCCTGTACTCCTCCTTATTCCTGCTTGTACTCTTCCATGGTATTCATCTCCACCTCCTGCTGTGCTGGTGTGTTTTCCCAGGGATTTATATCAGCATCAAGATGGCCAGGTGTCAGCTGGTACAGTACACTGTACACTGTACACAGATACACATACACACAGACACACACACTTTAGGTTCCCTTGGACAGATTCAGCAGATGTACTGTCTTGCTCTTTCTCCTTGTCTCCTTGTTTCCTTGTCTCCTTGTCTTACTTTCCTTCAGTGTTTGAATCCTTATCTGTATTACAGATCAGAAACTGCTTCCCATACTATTCATCTTTTTAGAATAGTTTGGTGTCTATGTTTGCCATGTTTGCCGTGCTTCATTTGTTTGTATTATTGAGGCTGATCCGAGTGGAAGACCCATTTCTGTATGCTGGTAAGTTTTGAAAAATAAACTGGATCGCTGTCTTACCTTAACATCAACAAAAATGAACTGATGGTTTCGGCCATAGGAGCTGACTGGCGACATGTTAATTGCATGCACATTTGACCCTGTTCATTCAGCGAAGGACATTTAGGAAGACTTAGTATGCAGGACACGGCAAAGACTTTGAAAAGTATGTTAAACACATAACAGAGAGGAAAAACAGCAAAAAACTAAGTCAATACATCCATCATCCGTTTCCCTCAGAGGTGAAACCCACGGTTGGTATCAACTCTGCAGGAGTCTCATCAGCCTGCTTATTAAAATGTGTGTGCGGTGTGTGTGTTTTGTGTGTGTGTGTGTGTGTGTGTGTGTGTGTGCAGAGTGTTAGCTAATGACAGGTCTGTCTGAAGGCTGCCAGACTGCACAGCCAGCAGCCGCCCTGCTCTTTATTACTCTCCCATTAGAATAAATTAGCATCGTCGGCCCCGGCACGGATGCAGTCCGGCAAGTCCGGATTGGACTATGCGATGATGCCCCTCGGCTAGGCTGTTTGGATCACCCTCCGGATAGAGGAGGAGTGGCGTTTGAAAATTAGTGTCAAAAGTAGAAAAAAAATAAAAACAGAGAGAAGAGAAAGGGGTAAAAACAGATCATCATCATTTTATTCTCTGCAGGGTGATCAGAGCTCCCCTGAACATATTCAGGACATTAGCCTTAGTAACTGATGTGCCGGGGTGAGTCATGCTTTCAAGGATGATAACACTGCCCTTTGTCGCCAGCAGAGTAGAATGACTCATCGCCACATGCGATTGGTT
>JAOPUD010000009.1:10643641-10654691 GCA_027122715.1 Trisopterus minutus
CCCCCCCGTCGAGTGGCAACATCGTTATATGGCTTAATCGATCTTAAGTCGATCTGATCCGACCATGTAACCGCAGTGTATCGTCTTCGCTAATCCGGTCCTGAGACGATCCTTTTGGCGAAGCAGATCAAATAAATCTGTTTACATGAATCCAATCTTTATTCGATACGTTTATTACACGATTATGCTCCAGCATGTAAACACGGGATGGAAAATATATCAGTGTGCTCATTGTATACTTCATAGGTAAATAACTTTATAATATATACTTATTTATATACTCAATTATATACTATAATAAACCGTCTCGGGTCTTGTTTGAGATGGCCTTCTGGTTTGCCAATGGCTTCTATGGACAGGATGCTCGCCTGTACTTCTCCATCTCATCTTCAGGGGAAGCAGCCCTTCCATTGAATGGCTGATGGATGTGGTGGTTATGCCACCTCCACAGCAAAAAGAGGAGAGAAAAACATGGATCCTATGTGTTTCCCTTGCCAAGCGCCATTAATCGAGCCTTGTGTTTCAGACTAATTGTCACTAGTAGGGCAGAGCATACTGTCAAAGCATGTAATGGACTGGGGTGAAGCTTTCCAGACCAAAAAGACAAGGACCGTAGCTATCGCAATGGCTCAGTATTCGTTTTGGTTCTGATGAGAAACCGCTACCTAAAGATACTGAAGCAGACCACCCAGAGTAACATCAATCCTAACAGAGACAAACCAGGTCCGGATCTAGTGCAACATCTGTGACAGCTCCACCCCACATCACAGGTGATGCATTTTGTTTTGTTTATTTGATGAAAGTTTCAATGTATTTAACTTCAAATTTGTATTCCGAGCTGCATGACAGTCCAGAGAGACGAACGTGGTTAGGGATGTCAGCAGTGGATTTGGTTTTCTAGGATTAAATGTAAATTGGAATGATTAAAAAAACATTTATTGATCAGACAGCACCATTAGCCTAGGAAGCATGCGTGTCGCTCACAAGAAGCTAAAACACAGTAGAAGAGGTTGTCTGCCAAAGAACCAATCTCAAAGAATTCAGTTGCACTTCCCTCCTACTGTATATGCAAGGTGATAAACCTCTACAAATGAGTGAAAATCCAGACTAAAGTCTTTTTACATGAATGAATTACTTTGAAAAGTCCCCACCTGCAGTGGCAATTCAATGGGCGCCGGGGCTGCTGCAGTGATATGACTCATCAGCCTCTCATCGTTTCCCCTCCTTCTGCATCTTCTCTCTCCCCCTGTTGTCCTGGCCCGCGGACGCCACCTCAGCCTTGTTTACACCACTCTTATTTCCCCCAGCGCCAATGCCTTTCCTTGGTCTGTGTCCACACACACACACCCAAGCACACACACACACGCACGCACGCACGCACGCACGCACGCACGCACGCACGCACACACACACACACACACAGGGTATGTTCCCTGAACTAATAGGGGTCACATTAGCCTGGCAGGAAGCACAATGCCATTATGCAAATGATCAGTCAATTACTGGGCAACGGGTAAACACCCTCTCAGTCATTTTTGACGCTCATATTTGCGCTCTCCTAATGGCGGTGATGCGTGCCTGTTATCTACACAGGAGGATCATATCAGCCTTTCTCGGTGGACACACAATATACCTGGCCGAGGTCAATTGTGTCATTGTTGGGTTGCCCCGGATAAGAGCAACTGGCTGGGCAAACAGAGACATCTAAATGTAAATTGCACCGGTGCCTTGTGTCGTAGGAAGAGCAGAATGGATTTGTTGGACATAAGGATTTGTGAATAAATGCATGTGCTACAAACCTGCTTCCGACAACATTATTTAATATGTTGCTGGGACAACCACATACAGCCCCTATACATATTTCAAACTATGGGCTTCATCAATGCAAAAATAGACAGATTATATTTTATTTACATAAATCTAATAATTGAAGGCTCCTCTTCCAACTCAAACAGGGGTGACGTAACTTTTACGTTTAATAAATTCACCCTTACTCCCAAATAAAAAAAGAGAGCATGTCTAACCCTAACCCTAACCCTAATCTAAAAAAGTGAAGGCAGCAGAATTTCAAACTTCAATAATCAGTTCAATTACAATAGGGACTTCGCCCGACTATGTCGGCTCGATCCCTAATTACTTTTAATTACAAAACATCTTCCTTCAACACCCACACAAACAGAATGCAATGTGCATTTCTGGCGCATTAACTTTTCGATGAGGAATTACCTGTTTACTGGTGTGTGCAATGCTTTTAGATGAACTGGTGTTAGAACATTGAATCTTGATTCTTGAATATGGTGATCTCCCCTTGAAAGTCTAGTTCATAGTCCAGAATTTGATTTCAATTTTTTTTTTCTTTTTTTTTTTTGGTGGATGTTGATTAGGTAGGCTACACCAATCCTTCAAGTTAAATGTTTAAGTCCTCTTTTCAGTGTGAAATATTTTGATTTTCATTATCAAGTTAGTGAAAACTAACTTGAGTCAACCAGTGACAACGTGTCTCTCAATGCTATTATCAGCAGAGTGCTGTAGATTATCAAAGCCTTGATTTAAAAGCTTTGGTCAAAACTCCAGGGGAAAACATAAAAAAGTGATGCAAGAACCAACACATATTGGCATTGTTGATGAATTATCCTCTGGGCTCAATCTACTTCATGCAATGTTATTTTTAAACATTTGAAAGGACATACACAACGTATCAGTATATAAAAAGATATATCCTATGGTTGGAAATATTTTAGATACTGAGTTTTGCTGTTTCTCTATGCTATAATAGGCCAATTTATTAGAACTATCATAAAGTTATGGTTGAGATTGACTCTTGACCAATAAAAGCAAAAGCATGAAATAAATAATGAAATGGAGCACTATTCCTGTGCCAGTTATTCCTGTACCGCTTGTACATTATTCAGCTGGGATGTTATGACTAGCTGGCACTATAGAGGGAGGCTATGACAAGCAGGGATGGATGCTGATTTGAAACAGAGTGAACCGCTTACCTCAGATAACTCTGTCTCTCTACCTTCCCAGGCACATCTATTTTTATCCCTTAATGTACCCCAACGTCTCTGTGTGCATGGACTCTGTGGAAGATGACAGTGGTGAAAAGAGGAAACTTCAGCTTTTCCAGAGTACTGGCTCTTGGCAAGGTATGTACAGCAGCGAGAATGCTGTCAGTTTAAGTTATGGGTATGCATGCTGGTTAGGGACATTTCTCTGCTGAGTCACGTCACTGAATAACGTTAGGCTGACAGAGACTAATGCCCATAACACATGACTTTTCTTTCTTTGAAAACAGTCCATGAGGAGGATCACATGCATTAACTGAAGCCAAATTAGACAATAGAACCATATCACAAGCAGTAGACGAATGTAGATTAACACATTGGATTAAAACAAACTGTAAATGGGTTCAAAGGGATGACCATTTACAATTAAGTCAGCAGAAACGGCTATACATGTTTTTAGATTCATGTAACAAATGAGCAGTAGGGAGTCAACACCCCTCACCAATCGACAAACCTTACCCCAGTAGTTGAAAACATAAAATGATAAAGTACATCTATTCAACCACAACAACAACAACAACAACAACAAAAACAATATCCTTTACCTTAACAATCGGTCATTTGGATTAAGATCAGACAGGCAACGTGGGCAGTAGGGATACGTACTATAATGTTGTGGCTTAGGAGGGGTAGGATGGGAAAAGGGAGGCATTCGGCCGAGAGGGTCAATAGGCTAGGATACTGTAGCTTAACAAGGCAAATCCTCTCTAATCCACTGCCAGTCCCATGACGTTGTGTACTTTAGGTCTACGCATGTAAAGCTGCTAAGGACCCCGGCTAAGACTGCTACATTAGCAAGGAACCAACTGCGAATAACATGCATGCATTTGGTTGCATCTCCCTGTGAGAACTGTGTCCACCTTTTCAACTAATTTGAGCTCCAACATAGCTTGAAGGCAGACTAAACACATGACTCAGAGCAGGTTAAAAGTCTTCATTCAATGGGTAGGAAAGTATTCCCTTCCACACTGGGGTATTTCAGGCAGGCGAGGTAAAAGCAAAGGTGGAATATCATGCTACCTCCACAGCAAACCCTTGCAAATCAAACTGGATTGAAACTTTCGGCCGCTCATCACAAACAAGGCTTACAATCAAGAGGGGATGGGGGGTAGAGAGATAGAACAAGCCTATAAACAATAATGTCATTTCATTTCATTTCGTGGAAGGACTTCCAGATGGATACCTGGAATCCCAACAGAGTGCAATAAATCACTATGTCATGGGACTTGTCATTACGTAATTGCTTTCTTGTAGATCTGGGCTGGCTTCTGTCTATCTTCCTCTCTATTAAAAAAAAACCATTTTGCATTTCATAAATGTTTTACTAGCAGTCTGTACGGTAAACCCTTTGGACTGAAGTAGAAAGATGTACGCATAAAATACATAATATTACTGTGAAGTGCATGCAGAGTGCTGAGGTTTAACAGCATTGTATTGATCATATGTATCATATCTATATACATAATGCAGTGCATGGTTTGTTTTAAGAAAAACTATCTAAAATCACTGGCAAATATAAACAAATAAGTTATGCATAGTAGATAATTATTACTTCTCATATCAAAGTGGTTGTAGTGATAGTTAATCATTCAGCTCCTTAAGCAGCTCCAAATATCCTTTGAGCAAATAATTTCATCCAACGCTCATCAGGAAGAATGTGGGACATGGCATCTTTGATTTATTCCACTGTTCTAGGAAATATAGGATATGTTGAGGATATGTTGGCTCTAATGAATTTTTAAATGTACCGATACAAAACAAGGCCGTGGTCCAACTACTCTGCCTTCAACTACATTGTATATTGGAGATCCGGTTTCCCTGCATATCTGTAAAGTGTATGCATTTAGAAGCCATCATCTCTGACAGTCTTTATAAACGTGTTAGGCGTAGATTATTCATCAATTTGATGTGCTGTCAAAACTTCAGGTTTAAATTGAGCTTAATTCAAATAAACCTCCATGTCGTGCATATAATGTAAAAAGTGGAGTGATGGAGTGGGAATTGTATTGAGTTGCAGTGTGAATGCTGCCGGAATCCCACCATTGTATATGCAAATTGAAAACATTTATGAAAAGAATAATTTCAAAAACATTCTCAAGTTATATTACGAATACATTATAATTGAACACCAGCAAAGATTGGACCAATTATCTTATGACATAATCAGTGGAATTTCATAACACTTAAATATTAAAAAATAATGAAGGCTGAGAATTCAACACAGCAGCCCCACATCATTATGGCATCTGTAGTAGTCTGCCCGGCAACAAGTGAGGGGAGGTATTACGGTGGGGTTCTGCGCTATGTTTTTTTTTGTATTCCCCTCGGTAGAAAGAGGGTACTCTGGCCTACCTGGAAGCTCTGTGCTCATTAATGAGTGTACACAGAGAAATGAGACTGAATGCAGCTGTTCCAGCACTGGGTGGTTACATGACAGAGGAGCCTAGCACTGATAGCAGTGGGTTATACGCAACAGGACACATAAAGACTAAACACACAATATATCATCATAAGCACATTTATCAAATCCTGGCTATTCTTCCTGTGCTATTGTTTTTGAATAGGAAGAATTACTTCAAATAACGGTTTAGCATTATCAATATGAACTGCAACGCAATAATCAGTAGGACACGGCAACCACTGAATAAGCAGGAGGAGAGGTATAATTTTAATCATTTAGCCCTAATGAGCTACCACTGAAGCCAGCAGCCTGGGTGTGCATTCATGTGTGCATTTAACAACCATTCTAAAATCAATATATTGCCTTCAAAGTTTAAGCTGGTTGGTAATAAGATTATTATTATTTTTTTAATTGTACAACCAAAGCAGGGGCTGTTCAGCAGTTGTATTGTTATTATCTGCAACCAGTTGGCTATTAAGTGGATATTACATTACATTTAGGGTTAATTGGATATAAGGGATCCAACCCTATTGGCTTGGAGTTACTAAACCGCTTCCAGCTCTAAATGATGACCTTGAACAAACTTTTTACCTTGAACAAACACAAGAAGATTGTATTATATCCACTGAATGACTCTCAGCTCTCTATTAACCAATCCACACATTTCTTCCTGTTAATTAAGTATATTTATCTTAAATATGTATCTTAATTTACTGGTATTACATGTATTGTATTGGCTGTGTGAGACCAACTTTGGGGAATTGTATTAGTGGTACTCTACCTATAACTAAAATTTTTTATGAAAAGGTTTTTATTTATCTTCTGGATCGCTAATTGCAGGGTTTCTGCCTATGTTGATTCTGCTGGAATTGTAAGTGCGACATTTCCCTTAAGGGATCAACAAAGTGCGATCGTACACCTTATCATCTTAGCTTCCCCTATATACTTGCTGACCTGTCCATGGCTTCAGTAAAAAGTTAATGTCCTTAATAAGCTATTAAGTATTCCTTGCTCTCCCATTTAACAGCCAGAAGATGCGCTGTCTGCAACTTAAAGGATATTCATACGTGCTATGCAATCCTTAAATTGACTAAAGGCTACTCTGCTGGGATGCGTCTGGGGCAACAGTGATGACTCATTTAATTAATCTTCATTCCCAACTCAGAGATCTCTCTAGTTGCTGAGGTTGGCACTTTCCTAAGCACAGAACCACTATCACGGACCAAACGTAATGCAACATAGTAGTATGGGAGAAAGAGAGAAACATGTGTTTGTAAAAGTCACATCCTCATTCCTTTTAAAAAAAATATCCTGTTATCCTGCTCTCACGATATCTGCCATGCGTACTTTTCCAATTCAATTATAGACGAGCACCGTTGAACAGCGTACAGCGTTCCTTCCACCTTATTACAGAAACACTGAGCGGCGTTTCAGGCAACGTGTTTTATTTCAGAATAAAATATATATGAACACTTGAAAAAGTAGACATCCACAAGAGAGCCCGACCGGACAAGAGCAAGCCAGTGTGTGCATCGACAGAGAAACTACACATGATTACAGCTTGTTCTACGCGGGTACTTACTTTTACGTAGTAGTGTCGTACGGCCGATGATGGGTAAGTTCAGTTTGCAAACATATTCAGGAAGCAGCTTCTCTTGTCTTGTTTGGTCGTGTGGTGTTTATCAGGGATGGACTGTTGTAGTATGACAGTTGCCGACATGCAGACTCAGAGTCATTTGACCTTCTAATAGAAACTACCATTTCTAAGACGTAGAGTAGGGGAGGAGCGGAACATACCAAACGGTTTCTCCTAACCGTTCTCATCGAACGACAGAACGCCTTGAACGGGATGCTCCGAATGAGCGTTATTGGCGAGAGCGCGAGAGTGTGAGAGGCTGGGACATTCAGTTACATGGGTTTAGCAGTCAATTGATTAAACTTAGTACTTCATATGTATTGTCCTAATCGTCGTTGTTGATGGTGTTTTTTAAAATTATTCTTGCTCCGAGACTGTTATCTGGCGTATATATCTAATCGGAAGAAAACGACCGGAAACTGCATTGCAGTATACCAGGATAACGCCATAATTCAGGATCCTCTCTCAGCCTACGTTCCACCCATTTCATTCAACTCCAGCTCGTTGTCCCAAACCTGCCACCATTCTGGACTATGAGGATGATTTACTGCGCTAGATAGACACCCGCGGCGTATGTCGCCACTTTAGACGGATGCAATTTAAAAACGAAAACCCCAAAACATTCAACGTCACTAGGCTATACACAATTTTATAATAGGCCTACGCAAACTTTGTATTATTTTTACAGTGTTTTGATGTCCTTGTTTATTTTCCCTTATTATTATTATTTATTTATTTATTTATTTATAGCTAATAATTTTGTGATTTTTAAATATATAATTTAGCTGTTTCAATTGTTTATTTGCATAGTCACATGTGCGCTTAGTTATTGGCGCCCGATTATTTTGACATTCATGAATCAATTGTTGTTGGGCAGATCAGGCTCACGACCAGGTGGAAAACGTTGCTTCCCTCGGTCCCATTGACAGCAGCCAGAGATATCTGCTCACTGAGTTGGAAACAGTGCATTTCTCAAGTATAAATGAAGACTTGTTACTGTATTGATTGATGGTAGCGAGGAGGCAAATCGATGCGCATCGCATGGAGTCCTCATGAGGGCTGAAGAATGATGCTTGAGAAGCCTACCCCCGTGAAGACCCCCAGAGCTCACTCATAAATAACTGAGGGAGACAGCCGGTTTCCTTAGAAAATATAGCTAGCTTTCCTTTGCAGCGAAAGGGCTTGGGGTACCTTGCTTTGTATTGTATTAGAAATTGAGCACAAAGCACTGGTGGTTCTGAGGAGGGGGCCAGGGGGACCACCTCCATAACGACAAGCATGCCCCCTGTGACCTTCTAATTGCAGACAAAATGAATACATTAGAATTACATTTTGCAAGCGATACGGCCCATATATTTGTATTGCCACATTATATGACAAGAGTGCAACTCTAAAATAACCCAACATTTTGGATGGAATTTGGGTGTTTAATGCGGAATTGCTTGCGCAAACAAATCAATTTGTGACTTCAGTTCGGGATAGAACTCAGAAACACGCTGTCTCCTATTTTTGCATGGATCCAACTGTTTAATCGCTGCTATTTTTCAACCTTGTAATTGTTCTGTTTTGTTGTTCAGACTAATCGCATCAGTGTTAGATGGTCATAATGAGATTAGGTTACAGCTCTCGTCAGAGGTTTGAATTGTATCAGTTATTATTCTGCTGTCATAACTGAATCAGGTGAACTTTTGAAAACATATGAAACAGAAAGACAGCACGACATCACTCAGCCATGTGAAATGGTGGTCTTTCTCTATCTTTGCATATGAGTATTTGTAAGTCTTTTCATGAGTATTAATATGCATCCCCAACTAAATCCATGCCAATGGTTCCATTTAGTTATGTTACTGGGCCCAGCCTGGTCCCCCAAGTTGAAATGGTCAGGTACCCCAACTGGTGCAAAACCTCTTAATTGATATGGCACCAGTTTTTCCGTAGCCCTTGGATCGAATACCCCAGCACCCCACCTCACTCCCCTATAACATTACAGATAAAATCAGGTAAAGAGGAAAAGTGGTGAACATCCTTGGAAGAAATTGATGTGTTATCTCAGACATATCCTGTAACAACGACACAATTCTCATCAGGAAATATGTGGTGACTCCGACATGAATCCTGCATGGACAAAGTCAGAATGGTACATTCTGTTCTCACAAAAGGTGCTCACACATGTGGGATTGGAACAATGAGAAGTAAAGCTCCATGTTCCTCCTCCATCTGATGCTCAGCCAGCTCCAGGTCCCTCTAGCCTTCAGTGAAGCTTGTCATGCACAATAGGTGTCTGACAAGGGACATCGAAATCACTGGGCCGGAAGGGAGGGCCACGGTTAGAATGACCTTCAGAAGACAATGTATTTATTCCATAATTTGATTGGAAATAAGCGACTCATTCATCATGAGTTTTATCAATTGGCACAATGAAGTGTAGTTACCGTGCAACAGCGGTGTTAGTTTTTCATAGAACTGATAGAATAATAGAATTACAGCCTACAATGAAAGATGTAATCAGACACAATTAACCTTTCATTCAAGAGCACGGCCAGTTTCATTTTCATTTGTATTTGTTGAACTTGTGTCTCTTTCGTTCCATTTTTCTTTTTCACTTGAGCCCTCGCGCACAAATACCAGAGCACCACAACAGTCATTTCAACCAGGGGATGTAATAAAGGCATAAAGCAAACTTTGGTTGGGCGATATGAGCTCCACATGTCAATTCCGAGCGAGCCGGGAGCAGTTAGAGATGACCTGGGGTGATACAGGCAGCCGTTGGTGGATATGTCACCCGATTAACCCTGCTCCATGTGACAGGCCGATAAGGCAAACAGGAAATGGCTTTTCATTGACTTCTGTGTTATCTCAATTAGGATTTGATTTCATGTAGCTGTGCGCTGTTGTGTGTTTATTTGGCCACTTGTGTGAATACACATCTCTGTGTGTCCGTCAGTGTGTGTATGAAAGTGTATGAATTTGCATTTCATGCAAATGTGTGTGAATATGTTTATGTATATTCAAAAATAGTATTTGTTGAGAATATACATGCATGCAAAGTGCAATTTATTAAAGTTAAGTGCAATCAATTATGGAGGCAGTGTAAAAAATAAGAAATGGGACTGAGAGACATATCAGAAATGTAAAAAGAACTGGTTGTCATTTTTTGCTGCATATGAACTCTTAGTTCCAATAACGGTCCACTGTTGTGGAAACCTAGTGCTGGTGTAGGGAAGAGCTGCATTGAGTTGAATGACAAGACATGGATCAGCTCATTGCTGCAACCTCAAGATGACAGGATTTAAAGATGTCTTGTGAACCGATGACGCGGTTTAGTGCCATGGGCAGAAAAAAACTACCGTTCCAAAGAAACCCATCACCTTGTCAGAACGCTCAGGGTTCAAACAGTAGCTAATCTGTGGGGATTGACTTAGACCACCGTCCAATGCCATTAATGTGTAAACCCGCAAGGTCTTGGCACAGGTAATCTATATATAATAGGTCAACCACAAATACTTCACCTTTAAATCCCGGACAGAAAGACATTGCATTTTCTAGGGGGTCTTATTATGTGACAAGACTAGTTATCACACATAACCCACTGGTGGAATGAGTGAGGTTGTGCAAAGATTACGAGATAAAGATTGTAAAGAAAGGAAGGAAAGGTGTTTCCATCGGAAGGCATTGATGTCTCCCTCATTGGTCCATACATCTCATAGTCCTAATTAGGCAGAGGAAGGATAAATAGAGAGGTGGCGTAATGCCGATGGCATTAGCTTTAATCAACTCTGGACCCTAACCCTCTCTCCCCAACCAAAACAACAAACACAAACAGAATGACGTCCATTCTTTTAGCCAATGCTTCTTCGTAGACAGATACAAACAAACACACACACACACACACACACACACACACACACACACACACACACACACACACACACACACACACACACA
>JAOPUD010000009.1:10715543-10725543 GCA_027122715.1 Trisopterus minutus
ACACACACACACACACACACACACCCACACACACACACACACACACACACACACACACACACACACACACACACACAGACACACTCACACACACATACCCTCCTCCTATTGCTGTCCTCTCCTTAAAGTCACCCTGTATGTACGGTTCCTCCCTCGACAGCTACTGGGGAGTCAACGATTAACACGTTGCTCCATAACCACCACCATGCTCCTCCATGCAGCCCCATTCACCCTCCTATATCCCCGTGCTCCCCCATACACCCCCACCCCCAGCTCCAGACCGTGGCCACTTATCGCCTGGCTCAGCTCAATCAATTATTGTTGCGGTGGAATCGTTAATAATTTGCTAATGAAAACGATTCTGTTGATCTCTGTTGTATTTTAATTAAACGTAATTAGTGGGCTGTTGGGAGCCGGGTGGTGGGGACTCCTTTAGGGTACAATTTTGTTTTAATACACTGATAATGGAATTTTTACATTGTGTCAGTTGTTTGGTTATTATGCAGTCACACTATTTTCCCCATGTTCACAGATAACAGATAATCACCCTCACACCTCCTGTCTGCCGTAGTCGCTTTTTCCTTTTTTTCTGAAGAGTCGGGTGAAAATGAACAATTCAGTGTTGAACTGTGAGTCTTCTCACCGCCGCACGCTGAGCACTGCCGCTCCAGGATCACGGCGTCTCCCCATCCCACCTTTTCTAGACAACTGGAACAAACATGTATGCTGCGTGTGTGTGTGTGTGTGTGTGTGTGTGTGTGTGATTGAATTAAAAACAGGCCACAGATGTTTATTATTATTGATTTTTTACATATTTACAGACTGATTTTTCGTCTTCGGAGCGTGCCGCACAAACTGTATCCGTCTTCTGTTTTGTATATGTTTTGTTTACTTAAACGCAGGAGTGAGACACATGCTGAAACGTAAACTGCCGGTTCTTGTCATGCCTTAGAGGTCTGCATTCTCTGTCTGGACCAGTGAAACACAAGAGATAATAAAGAGGGGATCTGATGGCTGAAGGATTTAGTGAAAATGAAATCACACAAAGACGATAGTGAGTGGGCTTACACTGCACTGGGTAAGCTTATGTAAAAGAAAAGCAGAAGGAAAAAAAACGACCTAGTTACATTGGTCAATTTCCGCACCAACAATGGGGTAAGTTACTCTGGAGACTTATGGGACATGCCGTATCTGAATGTGGTCTGGCTTAAGAGGCTTAGTGTTGAAAAGTTAAGTTGACCTCTGAATAACGCAGCATAATGTGCCCACGCTGCGAGTGGATGTGTGTAGCTTCCGGAGAGGCTTGGGTGATCAGGTAATGTGGACGCAGAACAGAGGGATGCCAGAGGGATGTCGCTACAAAGACGCAAGAGTGATATTGATTATTGTCACAATATGGGGTTCTGGTGAGTTTGTCTGTTCTCCAGCAGCTGAATAAGAAAAAATATTTTTATGGCAGTACTCAGTCGTCACTGTTACTGTATTAATATCTTACATAATTATGTATATTTCCTCTTGTATTCATTTTCCGTTTTTTAATCAATCTGTTGCCCTCTTTTCATCCTCTTTTTCCTCGGTCCCTAGCTGTCCTTCCCTCCTTTTCTCTCAGCCCTCCTTCCTCCTCCTCCTCCTCCTCCTCCTCCTCCTCCTGCTCCTCCTCCTCCTCATCCTCCTCCACCTCCTCTCGTTCTGCTGCCACTGTCTGCAGCTTTACTGTAACATGTAATTACTCTGTGGACCGGCCACCTGTTTCAAGAAACTTCAGCGCTTCAAAGCGAGCGGTGGAGTGTGGAGGAGAGCATTGTGGGATTTCCAGGTGGATTTCTCGATAATGACTCGACGCCGCGGTGGAGCCGAGAGTTTTAGTTATGGCTGACTGCTAGAGGCTCTTGCTGGGAGTTTAATGTAAAACAAATAGGGCCACAATGACAGCTCCAACATCCCTTTGGTTTATTTTAAAAATAAACCAAAAATATGAAAATAATAGAGAATCCTCAATTATAAAAAAGACTGGCGTATAATTCATGGTATTTGTTTATTCGAAACACAACCCATTTTCTATTGCTCTACTTAGATTTATTTATGGGTAAATCCACCCATATCTTATTGGATATGATTGCTAAGCGCTATGCATAGCAATAGTTGCGTTAAGGCCGGTAAGATACGACTGGTTGCCATTGCTCACAAAAAGTTGAGCTATTCTTGGCGCAGATAACCCGGGGTTACCCCGAGGGGGGGACCCTACTAAACCAACTCCCCACTTGTTACAGCCCCTGCTCCATGTATTAAACATTACCCGCCGCTGGGACGCAAGTCCCCCCCGTCCTCTGTCCCCCCCCCCATTCACACGTCCCCCTAGTTCTCCTGAATGACAGCTGCTGGGGGCTGATGGCCACTCACATAAAACTGTAAAACTCAACAACTAATAAAAATAACAAAATACAGTGGCCCCGGCGGTCAACGCTGGAGCCAATCCAATCCCAGCCTCACCGCACCGCTACACTATTCATATTTTATGAGTTGGTATGTGAGGAATGCTGGGCCGATTCAAAAGCACCCTCAATCCTAACACAGAGTTGAGACACACTGTACATTGAGATATTCTCTTGCTCTCCTGCCAACAAAAGATCTGAGGCAGACAGGAACAGGAAGAGGAGGCTGTGCAGTGCCAACACGACACAGGAGGGGGAGGTGGAGGAGAAGGAGGAGGAGGAGGGGAAAGAGGAGGAGGAGTAAGTAAATGGTGTTGGCCCCTGACGACTCCATCTGCTGACAGGGTTGGTGCTAGTAAGATGATCAGGGCCCCGCTGGCCCAACGGTATAACCAATGCACCCTTGAGACGCAACTTACCCTCGACACAAACAGACGTGATCCAGACGAGAAACTGCACAGGCGTGTGCTCATTTAAAACTACATACAAATGACTCATGGTCCCAGAGAGACCTACTTGCAACACTATGCATTACTGTGGTATCTTAGCATGGCGGCTAATGATTGGAAAATGAAGACATCATCTTTTATAGAGGCAAACTGGGAACAATTGCATTCTTAGTAGATGAATAGAGAAATTGTTTACTACACAGAGATATTCCCAGTCCTCTTAAAGATTTAAATTAATTCTTTGATGTTTTGATTATTTACCATTATCTATCTTGGCATGCCTTGGCTTGTGGTGGATATTGTGGAGGATTTACCGTAATTAACTTATACTGATATGAGCGCTTGGCACCATAGTCAGCCACTCTCACATGTGGACTGTGGAGAGATGCTACTCTATACCATTTAATGGGGGTCAAAGCACAATTGACAAACAGGGGATAATTGTGGTGGTAACTGTGATTGGTAGGTCAGGCAGCGATATAACATTTGATGATCACAAAGGAAGCGGTGATGTGAATGTGAGCGGGCTCCACTCGCTTAAGGAAATCATTCATTCAGTATTTCAAAGGCATGTCAGTGACATCCGTACCGTCTGAAACAGAACCAGAGAAATACTGCTATTGCTCCTTCTTTGTTTTGTTTCATACAGCCAGTGCCCTTGCAAAAAAAAAAAGAGACTCATTTTTCTCTTTAAAAAGAAGTGTGCATAATCTTCTTTAACAGCTTATCAAAAACTTTAATGATTTGGTGATAAAGAGCACAAAGTTAAGTAGCCGGTTAAGAGGATAACTCCCCAGTGCAGTCTAGTGATTAGTAGATGAGAATTGGGGGACTGAAAAATCCGAGGGTTGCAAATCCCACTCCTGCCACTTATTCACTTTGAGGGGAAAGAAGGGGCTCCATTTCAGCTCTTTATTTGGGGGGGAGGGGGGTTAAAGTCACGGCCTAATCATTTTGAAAAGTGATAAATGGTGCGCCCCTCCTTCACCACCACCACGACCACCACAACCGTTGGCTCTTGCGGAACACCAGACACATCCTTATTTACTTATTTACGTTTGCTTTGGACTCTCTGGTGGTGAACACCCGTCAGGACCCAATTATGTAGCCGCGAGACGCCTCGCAAACCTTTCATGAGAATGGGGGGAGAGCTGGGGTGTGTGGGGGGATAAGGGGGGAGTGCAGGACTGAGGTGGCTGTAACTAAAGTAAGCGGCGCAACCCATCTCCACATAATGTCTGGCCAGGGCTTCCTTTAGATATCCGTGTGGGGCTATTTTAATGAGGGCCGTCCTTTTCAGTTTCCTCTCAGTTTCCAGACGCAAATCAGCGGGAGATAGTTTTCACGGCGAGTGATTCATTTAGTTCTCTTCTGTTGTGCGTATGTGGGGTGTAACACTGCATTCAGTGTTGACAAAAACAATGTCCGCTTTGTTAACACATTAACATGTTAGTTTTTCCTCCGAAATGTGTGCTGAAATGAGTATGCATAGTATATGCTCTAGCGTAGGCAGCCAGGGCATATAGAGTTTGGGCTTTTAGTTCAGGTGCCAGGCGGAATTATCTGCCAAATGGAAATTAACCTTATGCTACAGCACATTTCATTCTGAAACATAAAAGATCAGGAAAACAACTTCTAGAAAAATATGTGTATTGAAATAGGAAATTAAATCAAGTTGTTCCAAGAATGATTTCCACGTACAACAAATACGACAAACAAAACAAACCAGGTGACAGGTGACAGCACAGTGCTCAAACACTCACAGGTACAATTAAAAATAATGACAGTAATAGTTTGGCAAAAGGCCGTTCTTGGTTTTTAAACGCAGTACACCGCTGATCCAGAGCCCTCACACAGTGCTCTATTTTTCCTGATAGGTGTCCATGAGAAGTCAGAAAGGATTTCTAGCTGCTCCGGATATCCTGGTGAACCTCATGTTGGAGCTGTTCCACCATTAGACTTTGGCTGTCTGTGTTATTCCCTGACCTTTCAATTCTTCTGTAGCAATCGTTTTTATGCCATTAACCATGTTATCCAATTCATTTTGTGCAGTGGCTGTTCAGAGTTCTCTATGATCACAAACTAAGATATCGAACCAGCATTTTGACCATGGCTTTCCACGGGACTAGAATTCGTATAAAGAGAGTCAAGCTAAGACAACGGCGAAATAACAATGCAAACAAAAGAGATGTAATTTACCGACCAAAAGATTGAGAGTGATTATTGGATGGACCGCTAAATAGATAATCACTTACATAGTTGGTGAGGAAAATGTTTAAAGGTTAAGGTGAAGGGGAGAGAAATATCAGCAGAAGAGCAATCGTAACTATACCCCATACACAATACATCAGATTACAGCAAGGCAATTATATATATATATATATTTTTTTTTTTATGTTATTCATTTTATTTTTTTTCATGTTCATGTCCAGTATTTTAAACAGTTCCTCTTCATATAGTTCATGTAGTGTAACAGACCAGTACACTGATTCTGTTTCCTTTTCACTAGGGTTATTCCGAGCGCTAGGGTTAGCAACATAGGCAACCAATAGATGCTAGGCACGGTCGGAATTCAATCATATTCAGAAAACATATTCTGTTTATTAGGAGCGAACAGACAATCCGGCCCGAGCGGATTAAGAAAAGCAATTCTTTGTCAAACCCGTCCGAGCCCTGCTGCCCGGTCCAGTAATACAAACAAGAACCAAACACTCTTAGCAGCCTTAGCCTCCTTGCCAAAACATTGCTGTGGTAGTGTTCTCCCAGGGGCAGAATCCTAAACAGATCTACGCCAGAGAACGCAAAACCACTAACCACTGCTTGAACATCTTTGAGACCGTTTTCAAACTCATCCCCTTCCCGTAGCAACTTCTCTCTCTGTTTCTGACCGACCAGCCCGTCCTACCCAGGCGTATGACATTACTGTACTATGCAGTATATAGATTTAATTATAACCTCATTTATTCGAAAATGAATGCATAATAATTATATTTAAACAATAATTTAAAGGCAGACTACAATGCATGCAAATAATAATCGGATGAGCTTGGGTATAAATATAAAAAAGGAAACGAAAGAGAAGTGGAAAAAAGGGAAGTAATTCCCTCTTTCTTTTGGATTCTCCTTCGGTTTGAAGATAGAGATTCACAGCGCGGAGGCCATTATTTACCTTGTGAAATCTTAAAACCATTAACTTTGTGTGTCAAATGATGTTTCTTTGTTTCTAATCCGAGTTTAGTGATACAAATTACCTTGCTGATGAGAAAAACAGATACTGTGAGGGTGTGAGTGTGAAGTTGTGTGTGTGTGTGTGTGTGTGCATGTGCTGTGTGTTTGCATGTGTGGGGTTTGTGTTGTGTGTGCATATGATTGCATGCGCGTATGTGCGCTCCAGAGTGAGTGCAGAGTGCAGAGTGTTGGGAGAGTGTGACTGACTTTGATGAAGTGTGTGTCTGCATGCATCATGTGTGTATCTTTGCTCAGTGCGAGTGTGTGTGTGTGTGTGTGTGTGTGTGTGACTGTTTCATGTCCATGTGTGCCTCACTGTGTTGTGTGTGTGAGAAGTTTAGAAAATTAGCTCAGCGGTAATGGGAAAAAAATTGTATGAGAAGAAACAAGAACAAGAAAGTAAGACACACAGAGATGTGTTGGTTGCAAAGATTGTGGTGGTCACGGTGCTGTGGTGATTTTGTGGTTTTGTGGTTTTGTGGTTGTGGCGGTTGCACTGTTGTGGTTGGTCTGGGGGTTGGGGTGATGCGGTGGTGTGGTGGTTCTGGTGGTGTCGTGGTGGTGGGGATGTGGTGGTGTGATCATGTGGGGATTGTGGTATTGTGGTGTGGTGGGTGTGGTGGTTTTGTGCTTGCAGTGATGTGGTGATGTTGTGCTTTCAGTGTTGCGGTGTTGTAGTGGTTGCAGTGGTTGTGGTGGTGTAGTGGTTGCAGTGGTGTTGTGGTGTAGTGGATGCAGTGGTGTGGTGTAGTGGTTGCAGTGGTGTGGTGGTGTTGTGGTGTGGTGGTGTAGCGGATGCAGTGGTTGTGCTGGTGTAGTGGTTGCAGTGGTTGTGCTGGTGTAGTGGTTGTAGTGGTGTGGTGGTGTAGTGGTTGCAGTGGTTGTGTGGGTGTAGTGGTTGTGGTGGTGTGGTGGTGTAGTGGTTGTGGTGGTGTAGTGGTTGCAGTGGTGTTGTGGTGTAGTGGTTGCAGTGGCTGCGGTGGTGTAGTGGTTGCAGTGGCTGTGGTGGTGTAGTGGTTGCAGTGGCTGTGGTGGTGTAGTGGTTGCAGTAGTGTTGTGGTGTGGTGGTGTAGTGGTTGCAGTGGCTGTGGTGGTGTAGTGGTTGCAGTGGTGTGGTGGTGTTGTGGTGTGGTGGTGTAGCGGATGCAGTGGTGTGGTGGTGTAGTGGTTGCAGTGGCTGTGGTGGTGTGGTGGTGTGGTGGTGTAGTGGTTGCAGGGTTGTGGTGGTGTCGCGGATGGAGTGGTGTGGTGGCGTTGTGGTGTCGGTGGTGTGGTTGGCTCCGGAGAGATAACAGCTCCAGCTACTGCTTGCTTACCTTTGCAGTACACCACACAGTTGTTCTTGTTGTCCTCCGCTCCCTGCCAAGTCACATCCAGAAGCCACCTGGGGCCCCCCCTCAGCACCACCGGGACCGGGCCCTTCGTCTTCTGGAAGGGGACAGATAACACCACGCTAATCATTTGCTTATTCTGGTGATTAAAGACGCATTAATGGACAAACGTGCCACGCTCCGCCACGCCGCCTCTGATTGGCCAGAGAAATAGGAGAGTGTTATGAAACCATAGACTGTGTTTATCAGAAAGTCCCTCGATTCGTTCCCAATTTTCCCCACCAAAAAAAGGAAGAATAACATTCATAGGATTTGACAGTCTGGAGGAATGTGTGTGTGTGTGAGTCACTATATATGTGTGCACGTGTGAATACGTGTGTGTATCTGTCTGCGTCTGGACGTGTATGTCCACACGTGTGTGTGTGTGTGTGTGTATGTGTGAGAGTGTGTGAGAGCATGTGCATGCCCTTCATGGTGAATGTGTGTGTGATCAATAGAAAGGAGAGTGCAGGACAATCTGCTTTAAGTTGTTATGAATGGAGAAGCACCAGAGCCCTACATTCTATCAGAATAAATCAATTATCAGAGGATTAGACCCAGTGATTCATCAGATCCCCCCAGATTAGGAAAAATAAACTATCTCAGGTGTCTCCCACCCCCCCAAAATAAAAGGGAAAGGGTGGGTGACTTTTGGATGGAGAGCGGAGCAAGTGTTCACCGGTGATCTTTGGGAACATTGTGCCTCACTATCAGCCTGATCTCACTATTTCCTCCTACAACCATGGGAGAATTTAAAAAGAAAATCAGTATCCATTTCAAAGGGCGAATGAGGTTACCATTTTATAATATGCTGGGAAATTATTCTGAATGGGAAAGGCCATTTTTCTTCTGGGTCATAGGTCAAACATTGTGTTTTAAGTTATTACCTTTTAAGAGATAGGTCACTACAGCCAGCAGGACATACACACACACTTAGTCTTCAGGTTGTCGCTGGTTGTGTTTGTATTTCTTATAAAATAATACTTTCTGTTTTATCTAACTTTACCATTTATTTTAAATGAAATAAGCGAATTGACAAAACAAAAACAACGCGCGAGTGGGAGATGAAACAGTCAGTACACATCAAGTAAGATAAAGATGTTAATTGTGTATTTCAAAGCTGCTACTATGAAAGGCCCAGACCCTCATTTATTAAGATCCTGAAATAAGAAGAGATATGAGAATCCCATCTCCACTATTTATGTCCCTGTGTTGTAGTCGATTCAGTCATCTGATGCTGCGTCGTCCAGCTCCATAATAATGAATAAATAAATGCAAGACCCCTGCCGATTGCTTTTCACTCAATTCCCCCCAGTTAAGGCAGCAAGCTTCGAGGATAAATGCAAATGCCACGAGAGCATGTTAAAGGTCTGAATTGGCCCAGATACGCACACTGGCAGGGTTCTGCATTTTAGCCATGACTCCATGTGACAAATATCTGCACCCTCCTACCCCCACACTCACGCATGCACACACACATGTACATGCATGCATGCAAAGACACCACACACACGTGCATGCACGCACACACACACACACATTGTCCTACATTAACTATTTTTTGGGGAATTTAAGGACAATCTGTTCTAAAAGCTGATCTAAAAGAGTATTGTTTCTAAATAGAAAACACATTCGGCACCGGTTAGTGTGCAGAATTAATCAACGAGCAATCCTAAATTAAAGACCAAAATACGCGGGGTATTTTTATATATTGCTCTGCACATTAACAATCTATATTTCCCAGACTGATCACAAACCTTCGCAGGCAGCATATTGTGTGTGTTAATATTCTTATTCCATTTCTTGGCATCTCCTTATCCCACGTTGGCAGCAGATGAGACGGCGAGAGGCAACCTCTGCATTTCAACTCATCTTCCATTTCACATCTCAAATTAGCCTCACAATAAAGTCCTATATCGGCCTAACCTGAAAGTCTCACGCCCTTGTCAAAGGAGCGGAGCAGACCGGCCAGATTGTTGCCAGGACAACTATCTGAAATGGGAATCGGATTAACCCTTTCTCAGATCTCCCAGACGGGAGCCATCTCTTATTCACCAAGGGGCCTCTCTCTTTTGCTCTCTCTCTCTCTCTCTCTCTCTCTCTGTCTCTCGCTCTCTTTCTGTCTCTCGTTCTCTTTCCATCTCTCTGTCTCTCTCTCTCTGTATCTCTCTCTCTCTTCTCTCTCTCTCTCTCTCTCTCTCTCTCTCCCTCTCTCTCTCTCTCTCTCTATATATATATATATATATATATATATATCTCCCTCTATGTTTCTCTGTCTCGCTCTCTGTCTCCCTTTCTCGCTTTGCTTTCTGTGTTTGTGTGTGTGTCTCTCTCTCTCTCTCTCTCTCTCTCTCTCTCTCTCTCTCTCTCTCTCTCTCTCACGCTCTTTCCCTCTCCCTGACCCAAGCCTCTGGGTATTCATGATATTCCCGCTCCTCCTTAAACTGACAAATCGGGGGATGGGGAATGGAGGTCGGGAAATAACCACCGCACCCCCACCCCCCCAAACTCATTTTTCTTT
>JAOPUD010000009.1:10842296-10854654 GCA_027122715.1 Trisopterus minutus
GGGGGTGGGGGGGGGGGGGGGGGGGGGGGGGGGGGATACATGTGTGCATTTGTACCAAGAAGTGTTGACATCTGAAGACATCCCACAAAAGGAGAAAATTAAATTAGGATCAAAACAAAACAGATGGTCACATAAATCATTCATTCACATGTTGGACAGCCGGCTCTGGTGCAGAACAATGAATCACTGCCTATCAATGTTCGCATCAAAACATTACAGCGAGCATGGATAGTGCTTTTTTTTCTTTACCTACACTCAGAGCCCACTACTAATTGCGTTCCATTTTATTTGTTTTTTTTGCCAATAAGGTTACCTTTAAAAAATGAAAAATACCCTAACCCTGGCATGTTCATCCTTTGAAATAAATGTTAGGAAAACTGAAACAGCTGAGATGAATGTATGAATCAGGTCAGGATGATAATGATATTTATGGACTGTGACATTAAGAGCCATAGTTGACTAATTTAATGTAATATAATATAATATCAGGTTTTTATTAATGCTCTAAAATGTATTTATACATTTTCTACAGTATAAAACCATCTCCATATGTGTATCGAATATTGAAGATGGTAGAAGATTGTAGCATTAATAACGTTCTGTTTCCAAATCCAGAATATATCCACACATCGCATCCACAAAATCCTTAACTGCAAAACTAGATTTGAAAGGAAGTCAGTCATTCAAAGCTTTCTTTTTTTCAGAACAGCCTAATCAGAGAGATACCGGTAAAGTGCATGTAATACTTTAGAGATTTAATGCAGTTTTTAATTGGATAGAGGCCCATTATTTTTCAATACAGAAGGGGCAGTGAGGCACATAAAGCTCTTGAATATTTTTGCAAATCGTGTTCAACAGCATAATGATTAACCATGGCACTAAATTTGCTTCACAAAATGAAAAGCAAACTTCATGCAAGGCGTAATTTAATTGTTTCCCTTCACATTTTTCTGCCTCCCATTGTTGGAAGCTTAACATTTTTTAGAGTCTGCTTGACGGCTGCTTTGCAATGCCTGAGCTGCAACAATGCGACTGACAAATGTATTTTTTTACGGACTGCATCTTTATTTGTGCCAGTGTGAATCAACACCACCCGCTCAGGTCCATCACTACTGTTTGGATGAATTCTGAAGCAAAGGTTCTCACATACTCACAAACAGATCACACATGGGCAGAGTTTTAGCTCAATAGCACTGCTGGGTTTGTGATTAATTTATCAGCTTGCTTGAATTTCTTCTCATTCATGAATATCCTATAATAATTAAAATAGTGGCATATGCCTTCTAATCATTCTTAACTGATTAATAATATATTAATATATATAAACATTAATTTTACGAATTACGAATAAAATGAAAAATAAAAATTATATAGCCTATTTATAATATGAACCTTAAATTCATTTGTACGTGTTGCCTTTAAATGCCTCTACATTTATATTTCAGAAATATGGACAAAATAAGTCACGTTTCTATTAGTTTAGTGAAGGTGAGGGGGACAGCGCCATCTGGCCTACAACCAGTGGCAGTGCAAGCTTGGACACTCATTTTGTAGGCATGGATGTACCGTCATATTCTGCCACTCTTTGAACACCTTGTAATATCCATCACAGAGGAAATAGCGATGTCAGAAAAAACTACTGGATGCTGACTTTTATGATTTATTTTTCATATATTATTTGGAGCCAGGGTAATGCAAAGTATGTGGTTATGTTGTAGCTTGTTAGATGACAGCATATTCAACTATTGATATTTATAAATAATAACATTTTAACCTAAACAAGAGAACATGTCAAAACATATTTTCCTAATGCATTACAAATTAAATGAATGCATTCTTTTTTACTTTAAACATAGGCCTATCATGAGAATTTAACTTATGATTATTTGGCATTTTACTGAGCATATAATGAACTACCATTGGAAGATACACACAGTTGTGTTTTCTTTTGCTACATAGCCTGCGCCTCCTTCACACCAAATATACGTGTGTGCAGGTTGACCCGCAGTGTGGTGAGGAGGTTTTAACAGGCACGCCACCACACCGCTCTGTTCTGACTCCACATTGATCCTCTGCCTAGAAGAGCATCTTGTGTCACGTTCTATCACTTTTTCTTCATGGCTCCCATTTAAATGTCAGAGTGTTATCCGTGTCTGGGGCTGTGTATTCACTGGATCTCACATTAAGAAGAGACGACTTGACATCTCCGTGTTTGCAGAACGAACAGAGGAAAGCTAAAAAACGATAACGACGGCTTTCCTCTAAATCCAACCGAAACGCAACTCCCCCCACCCCCCCCCCATATTCCGCGATACGGAGACTGTTGAGATGCCATTGCGGCCTCATTGTTGTTGTTTTTTTTTGTTTTTTTTTCTCCTCCACTCTCTCTGATTACTCCTCTCATCTTATGTAAATCCTCTTAAGTCAGATGTTATTGTTTATTCACAACTGTGAAGGTTAGGTACTCCTAAGCCCCCGTGCGTGCCTGTTATCTCACAGGCCCACGCATCTTTGTCTCTCCCCTCTCTCTGCGATGTGTCTCCGCTTCTGCATGTAATACACCAGCCAGTGTGTGTGAGAAAAGTTGTCTGGGCTGATGAGCCACCGACACCCAATCCACAGCAGCGGTAGGGAAATGTTAATCTCTCTCTCTCTCTCACCCTCTCTCTCCCCTGCTGCCTTTTCCTCCCTCTCTCTCTTCCTGAAAAGAGGGGCAGACACATGCTCCAGGGATATCAGTGGTTTATCTCAAGTCTGCCCGTTGTTGTTGAGGTTTACTTAACGTTTAATGAGAAACACTTTTGAACCACTGAATCTGCTTATTTTAGACTGGTCTACCCCTTTTCCCCTTCTAGCAGTGTGGCTGTACTCAGTCTAGAGATAGCTGTATCTAAGTTAGGATTATTATCAGACTCACTACTGGTTCAGTACATCAATCACTGGTTCACTGTCACAAGTCATTCTCTTGATTTGACTACATCAAGAGAACCTCTATCTTTGGATTTGTCTGCATTTAAACATAATGACGGTCTAACAATCACACATAAAGTAAAGGTTATATCCTCAAACACTAAACGTTTATATAATTGACTCTACGCATTGCATACCATAGAGGTTAGTAAAGAATATTAAAATTTGTACTCATAATCTTTAACACAGCCAAAAGTAAAGAACAAAATACCTAGACTAGTGCCCCTGGGCCTAGTGCCACAAGGCAAAATCTGGCACTTATGTCCATTCATGTGCAGTATCCCTGTTTCAAATAAATACATATATAGTTGTTTCTTTCATTTACCGGGGGAGAGACATATGGGACACTTTTTTTTCTATTAAATATGGTTATGTTTAGGGTTAGATATACATTTTAGGTATGAGATAAGAGTGCTTGCCTAGGGTTTAAGTAAGTTAAGTTTATGTTAGAGATGATTGGTTCGAGAGTATTGACGTTAGGGTTAGGTTAGGGTAAGAAGGGTTAAGTTTAGACAAGTAATGACGTGGTTAAAGGCCTCAACATGCTTCTGCTTTGTTTTCCTAATGCTTCAGGCACACGCCTTGCCACAATGTTTCGAATTGAATTAAATGAATACTGTCAATACACCAAATGTACACTAGAGGGTGATCTATCCACCAACTGAACAACCAATGTGCGCACCCATTAATTGCATAATAATATAAAAGAAGATAAAAGTTCTCCCCTCTTTTCCATTATTTTCTTTTTTCCCATTGCCTCCATTAGACTGTACTTCTGAATTCCAGCAAATATTTACTCAAACTGCGTCGTCAACAAGTCCAATAGACGTCGAGTCACAACGTGACTTTATCTTGACCCTTCGCCGACATGAGAAGATAATCTTAAGGGAATGGTGATTTTGAGAACTTGTTTTACCTTGTAATCGAATAAACACACCTGTGATATACATGTCCTATTAATCTTCAACAAAAGATGCAGTCTCCCCATCCAGCGCCCACGCCTGAAG
Organism: Trisopterus minutus; assembly: GCA_027122715.1. NCBI lineage: Eukaryota > Metazoa > Chordata > Actinopteri > Gadiformes > Gadidae > Trisopterus > Trisopterus minutus. The sequence continues at coordinate 10,846,274 of JAOPUD010000009.1, forward strand.
GGTGGCTAGGCTACATCAAGTCCGTTTAGCTAGCAATATCGGAAACCATCACCCCTCTCGCTATGAATGATAAGAAGAATGGGTCTTAAAAAGCACTTTGCCACCCGGCTATGCGCGCGTTTTTATTTTCAAGAACACACAGCCCTGAAACGGGACGCTGCTGCCCCCCCGCTGGGAAGCAGCAGCGTCCCGGTTCAGGGCGAGGCTAACGTTAGCCTGCTAGCTCCCCGCTCCCAGTTAGTGTGTAACGATACAAATACGGAAACCAGCTATCCATGAGAATACGCCACGTAGCCTCGAATTCAACAGTTTAGCATGCAAATGATGCAAAAAGGGTAATGTCTTTACAAATACAGTTGCATTTTAAATGTCAGTGTATTTTCAAAACTCAACAGCAACTCTCGCATGCCCGCCGAACTTGACCGAACTGACGCGTAAGCGTTGGCTGGAATAAGTGTTGGTGCGCAAGAAAAAAATAGTTCCTAAATGAAACTCGAGTAAATGCTGGAATAAAACATTTTAGCACCTGTTTTGGCCATATATATATGATAGCGTATTGCGTTTGGAATAATAATATAATATAATAACTTGTCCATAACACAATTCATGTGTAAACAATACCGTTCACATTAATGTTAGGAGTGACATCCTTGTTAATTTAAACAGCGATATAAAGTGTTTATTCCGTTAGACCACTGTCAAACAATTAGCTTTCCTCGAAATCACCATTTCCCTAGGCCTATTTGTTTTCATGTCTTTTGTCGGCAAATGGTCGAAATAAATATAATGGAATATATACATATATACATTATAATAATAATGGAACTTTATTTTAAGCTAATCACCAAATCAGCAAATGAAAAGGCTATTAAAACCATAGACCTTGTTATATGTATAACCTTGTTGTATAATGAACATCACCCCTGGCACATGTTCTTTGTATTTTCATTGTATACTGTTCCCTGTATACTATTTGTACCTGTCAACTTCTTTTAAATAAAGCTGTTAAAAAAGAAAAGAAAAAAAAGATAATCACACTTCCTTCCCGTTCGGACCTTGTCCCGTGACCACTAACCAATCTGAAGCTAGAGACTAGACTGAGGTAAACGTGAGGGACTCGGAGAGGCAGATTCAACAGAATATCCTGACTGTATATATATGTAAACATGTAAACATGTAAATAATAATTGTGTAACATAACTGACATTGTAGCTACATTTCTAGTGAATTAACTCACATATAAATTATATTAACTTCTGAGCCGTAGCCTACAACCTTCAAATATGAATTAACTTCACTTCTAAACCTTACACTTATTACAACCGTTATAAACATTCGCATTCGATGTCAATTGATAAATGAGTTGATTCGTAATGAATTTAATTAAATTTAATTAAATTCAATTTTATTTGTATAGCCCTTAATCACCATTACAGTCTCAAAGGGCTTAACAGGCCAAGTATTTGTGACACCCCCCTTGGCTACTGACATCGTTTATTTTTATGTTATGTATTATTGTGCATACTTCTGTTTGTTTTGCTGACGTGCTGCTGTTTCCCGAGCATGCATGGGCCTGTGATTGCATTTAAGTTTCGCAATACTGTGGATGGTCGTGCTTCTGCGTGGTTAATGAAGTGAGCTGTAGCACAACTCGTTCGTTGTGCAACGTTCATTTCATTCGTCATTCGTTTCCACTGCCACTGCCGTTTCTCATTTCGGTGAAACTAAACCTTCATAATTATAACAGCCTATCGATTGGAGTTGGACTTTTCCTTCCTGAAGTTTGATTTATTGGGAAAGATGGACGGACGAACAAGAATTCTGATTAAAGGAGGAAAGGTTGTGAACGAAGATCTGTCTTTTATGAGTGACGTCTACATTGAAAATGGAAAAATTGCAGACATTGGATGCAATCTGAAAGTCCCAGCAGGAGTTCAGATCATCGATGCGACGAATATGCTTGTAATGCCGGGCGGTATCGACACCCACACACACATGGAGCTTGCATTCATGGGCACCAAAGCAGTGGATGACTTCTACATCGGTACTAAGGTGACCAACAGCGAGTCTGATTATGCTTCGTCTGCCTTTCCAATGCATGTCTTTTTCAATTAAATTAATTAATTAATTATTGGACAATTTGCTGATAGGTCCTTCGGCTCCTTTCCAAAACTGTTAATTACTATTTAATACTAACTAACTTTACTGTTTAATACTAACTAACAGACCCTAACAGTTCGTATAAAGTGGTTGACTGTAGAAAATATACGAATGGACATTTTCAAGTGCTGTGACGACAACGAAGTTTATTTACTTCAATTGCATTACACAAGACTCGATTTTGCAAACAATAAATACATTTTGTTATTAGGAACATCTATGAGAGCATCGCCTTTCGCATTGCAAACATTAATCGTATAATCCAACCTTTTCTTCAAGTTTGTGAACGCACACAAGTTAATGATTGTGTGCGTGTGTGCGCTCATCTCTGCAAGGCGGCCCTGGCCGGAGGCACCACTATGATCATGGACTTCGTGATCCCCCAGAAGGGCACGTCGCTGCTGGAGGCGTACGATCGCTGGCGAGGCACGGCCGACCCAAAGGTCTGCTGCGACTACTCCCTGCACGTGGCCGTCACGTGGTGGAGCGATCAGGTACAGGTCACAAGGTCATAAGTCACAGGTCCATACCATAGGGTCCATACACAAAAGAAATCAAGCATAAAATAACTATTGGCTTGATTTGGCTTCGGATACATCCTTAAGGTATAAAATAAATTTCTTTCCTTTCTTGCAATTTTATACCTAAAAGAGAATCAAGTAATAAAGATGACAACTAAACAAACAGTTCCCTTCCCTTGCATTGCGTAAATGCTTTCTCGCCCCGCACTGCTCACAGGTCAAAAGCGAGATGGCCACACTAGCTGCGGAGAAGGGCGTCAACTCCTTCAAGATGTTCATGGCCTACAAGGATGTGTTCATGCTGTGCGACCAGGAGCTGTACTCTGCCTTCTCCCAGTGCAAGGATGTCGGCGCCATCGCCCAGGTCCACGCCGAGAACGGAGACCTCATCGCAGAGGTCCGTGTGTGAGCATCCGCACGGTGGACTCAGTGTCTTCCATGGAGGTCTTATCCTAACGCATGGTGGTATAAAACATGGGAGTGTTAGAGTTGTTGCGCATGAATCACTTTTAAATGTAGCACAGAATCCCAGAGAAGTTCCTGAACCAGATAAATTTTAAGTATGGACAGACAACCCAAATACCCACTAAGTTAGAGTGTGGTGTAAGCACGTATCATTCCCAAGGATTTTAGTGTTGGAGTGTGTAATTATAGAAGGACATGAAGAACTGATGGTGTCCCACACTAGTTTATTGTCTCTCCTCCACAGACAGGGGAATAGATCATTGTGGTATAGACATGCCACAAGGCTATAGATGTAAACATTGGCCATTCCTGGATTAATCAGTAACTTAGTGGAATTCTGCTGGTGAGTGATCATTCCACACACCAGGGTTACAATGGTTAAACCTCATTCAGAGGAAAACACATGGTCCTAGAGGTATATATATGTTTATATATATATATATATATATATAAATGCATCGCTGATGGAGCATTATCTGTATAGTACATTATTCAACTGAGTGTTTATGCATGAGGTCATTTATTTTTTAATTTATTTTTTAATTAACAGCCTTGTGCAGCAACCAAGAGCCAAGTAGAACAGGCCAGGATCCTAAAGACGTCATGCCAGACTTTCACCACTGGGGGGTAGCAAAGGCTATACATAAACTATAAATCGCAGAGCTTTGAGTGGCATTGAAAGCTTATTTAAAGCTATCAATCAAAGAATTAGTACAAGTACGTCTGACTTTTTTGTTTTGTTTATTACAATAAACCTAAAGGCCTACACCAAGCAGTGTGTGAAAATACCCCTCCCCCCACCCCCCATTTACAAAAACGGATTGCATTGCTTGTAATTCCACGTGACATGCAACCCATTTTGTACATTTACAGTTTCACCAAATCCCCTCTCCCGCCTTACGTTTTACATGTGACCTTTATCTTGACATGCCCCAACCACAACCACCACCACCACCACCACCACCAACCTGCTGCTGCACCACAGGGGGCCAAGAAGATGCTGGCCCTGGGCATCACGGGCCCCGAGGGCCACGAGATGTGTCGCCCCGAGGCGGTGGAGGCTGAGGCCACCCAGAGGGCCGTCACCATCGCCCACGCCGTCAACTGCCCGCTGTACGTGGTCCACGTGATGAGCAAGTCAGCCGCCAAGGTGGTCTCCGAAGCACGCAGAGATGGTGAGAAGGGGGGGCAGCCTCCTCCTCCTCCCTGCAGCACTGTCAGGATAAGGAGGAGGAGTCAGTGCCCTTGTTTATGCATTGAAGTACTGTTAATTCAACATTCTGGCCTTTTGGGAGCACAACTTCTCTGTGTACAGTGAAATGAAAGTGGTAATGCTTATGGGATTGTGCAAAAACAACTACTGTAACAATATTTATAGTAAAAAGAGGCACACTTTTTTATACTGTTTTCTTAGCTTCAAAATCATGCTTTCTATTCAGCTTTTTCTGCTTTATCTCTTCACAACTCTTGAATATTGCCTACAGCATCTTTAAGTGGTTTAGGCACTAATATGCATCAATAGTGAAAATGTTTTGACAATTTTGACTGCAATATTTCAGCATATACTGTTAAATTACAATAACACCTTCTCAACGTCCCAGTAAAGGGGTTGCCATGAACAGGAACCACTGAGCTACACTGTCCCCCCTCCACAGGGCGCGTGGTCTTTGGGGAGCCCATCGCAGCCGGACTGGGAACCGACGGTACCCACTGCTGGCACAAAGACTGGGCCCACGCAGCCAGATTTGTCATGGGCCCCCCCCTGAGGCCCGACCCCAGCACCCCTGGATACCTCATGGACCTGCTGGCCAAGTAAATGTTGATGCTATGCATACACATATATAGAGACATAGACATACATAGACACATACATACATAGATTGACAAAGACATACATAGACATAGAAATGGACTTAGACATACATAGACATAGACATACATAGACAGACAGACACATTCATTGTGTGATAAATAATACATTTATAACATTATTATTATTATTTATAGCTTTTAATAGCTTGATGCAACACTGCTTAATCTGAATCCAGGAGATAAACTAAGAGGTAGATTGAATCAAAAATAAATGACTACTCGAGTTAAAATAAATTGCTACTTGAGTTAAATTACTACTTGAGATGAAAAGAAGTCTAGAGTTAAAAGGTACGATTTGTTTAATGACTGAGGAGGTAAAGGAGTATGTAGCCACTTGGAGGTCAGCTCATTCAGTCATAGTTAGCTACTATGTTCCTTGTCATGAATTAAACCATGAATAAATGAATTAACCCATTCACTCATTTATTATCCCAATCACTCATTCTAGTGGAGAGGGTTGTCTGGCAACTGGAAGGTTGACGTTTCAATCCCCAGACCCATATAGCATAGTGTTGAGGTTTTCCTGAGCAAGACACCTAACCCTCACTGCTTCTGACCAGCTGGCTGTTGTATTGCATGGTTTACGCCACTGTCGGTGTAGGAATGTGTGTATGAATGGGTGAACAGGAAGCACTGTTTGTGAAGCAGTTGAGTGGCCACAGGTTAGAAAAGCACTTAACAAATGCGGTCCATTTAGCGGTCATGCATGTCCACTGTCTCCTCCCCAGCGATGACCTGAGTGTAACTGGGACAGACAACTGCACCTTCAGTGTGTGCCAGAAGGCTCTGGGCAAGGACGACTTCACCAAGATCCCCAACGGAGTGAACGGCGTGGAGGACAGGATGTCTGTCATCTGGGAGAAGGGCGTGGTATGTCTCCTCAAGTAGCCTTGGTCTTGTTTTTGTCTGGTTGATCAGAGCTTAAGACGCATCATAGCACACAATTATGCATGCACTGCCCAATCTTCTACTACAGTTTTACCATGATAAAATCCGAAATATGGTCATATACTCTATGTATATACAGTATGTGTTTACATATGATTCATATGTATATATGTATGCATATGATTCATATGTATACATACAGTATTTATGCATACATATTTTATATGTATAAACCATGCACACCATGTCATTTTTCTATATTTATAAACCTACCAAACCAAGCTTCGGAGGTACACTTGCATTCAAGATCTGTCCGTCAACAAGAAGGACCATTGACAGTATGTGGTTGATAATGAACACAGTCTAGTGTTTGCTGAAGAGGGTTTTCGGAAACATTCTCTGCCCCATGGTGGAGATTGCTGACTCACTTGGTATCGCTGAGCCCAGCAGTATAACAAAGCATTTCACATCTTTTGTTGTGGGTAGGCTACTTCTGACGCATGGCCACCAAAATAGTTTGCTGAGTGCGGCAGAGAGACATTTTTTATATTTTGAGTCTCTCGCTACAGAAATGACCTGGCCCTCTGTCTATCAACTTGTAGTAAAGTGTGTAATCATTTAGGCCCAGTCCCATTTCTCTCCTCTTAACAAAAACACTTGCTTTGAGTGCCCTTAGCTGCAAGTCAGCCACCGAGCTGGCTAGTGTTCAAGGGTTGATTTTAAGGGAAAACGAGCACACCCCCTAGCTCACCTAAGTATTGGGACACCCTACCCCTTTGCGGGAACATTGGTTAACCACGTATGTACTTTGTCATTCCCTCAGCACAGTGGAAAGATGGACGAAAACCGATACGTCGCCGTAACCAGCAGCAACGCAGCCAAAATATTCAACTTCTATCCCCAAAAGGGTCGGATCGCCAAGGGTTCTGATGCCGACGTGGTGGTCTGGGACCCCAATTCCACAAGGTAAAAGGACACATCCGTCTTTCATAGACAGGAGGCACGGTACAGGTGACATAGACGCGGCACCTAACTTGTGTTTATGTGCACATGCATACCATGCACATGCATACTACAAATGCTTCAGTCAAGTCATCGTGAGTGCAGACGAGTTGGCATACATCGGCTCAAGCTGTGCTGGTGCATCATTTTTAAAGATGTGAAAGATTTAGGTCTGCTGTTAATGTTAAGAGAATAGAGCTCTGCTGTTCTTAATATTAGAATAGAGCTCTGCTGTTGTTAATGTTTAGAGAATAGAGCTCTGCTCTTCCTAATGTTTAGAGAATAGAGCTCTGCTGTTCTTAATATTAGAATAGAGCTCTGCTCTTCTTAGTGTTTAGAGAATAGAGCTCTGCACTTCTTATTTTTTATTTTTCTTATCTGTTTTTCATGTTTTAGTTCCACCCCCTCCCCCTTCCGTTTCCACCCACACCTGCATTCTCAGCCGTCATGAAGCAGGTTAAACAGAGCAAACTTTTAAAGTGCGTCTTGCGAGTGTGGGACATTTGCGTCAAGCCGTCAGCGTTCAGTCGTGCGGTGTATGGGCCACAGATGTGAGGTTAGAGAGAGCATAGGATTGTTTCATGTCACCGCCACCCCGATAAAAGGCCCAGGCACTGACGCTCGTTGGTTTAACCCGCAGCAAAACAACTTGTCAGATGATGACATCACCACCATGTCATCGCTTACATGCAGTGCCTTTTTATAACCCAGTGCTTTCGATGTTCGACAGTCAAGTCTAAAAAAAGGAAGCCAAAGCATAATCCCTTTTCATCCAGAAAATGTGTAGGTGTTTCTATTTTAATATTGGGTACATTGTAATGCAGCACAGAACTGAAGTGCTGAGACACCAGGATGTTGCTGTTAAGAAAGTGTTTCTTTGTGGAGGTATTAACCTCACTTACATTGTGCAGATTGATTAGTTCCTTTATTGGATGTTTGTATTTTCATTTTAGTTATTTTTAAAGAGGAACCTAACACCCCTTGTACACTGTACACATCCGTCGACGGATCTTGTTGGCTTTGCATGGGACGCTCCAGAAATGCATTGTGGGTCTGTCCGTATCATCGGCTCCGTCTCTTGCGTCTAAAAGTTGAGAAAACTTAAACTTTTCAGGCAGCGGCGGATCCATCAGCCAATCAGATCCCGTTATGCAAATATATGCGTTGTACTAATGAAATCGCCTCTGTAATGCAATCCGGGAAAACACATCAAGCATAAAACCAAACAAAACATATTATCAATGCATCGGAGTTGTTTTACACACACACACACACGCACCATGTTTGCATGCAAGGAGCTAATGTGCAGCAGCCTTTGCAGCAGCTTACATAACCCAGAGTGGCTGAAAGGTAGAAGGTGAGTGTGTTTTGTTTGTGCTTGTGTGTGCATGTGGACACATTTGTGTGTGTGTGTGTGTGTGTGTGTGTGTGTGTGTGTGTGTGTGTGTGTGTGTGTGTGTGTGTGTGTGTGTG
>JAOPUD010000009.1:10994090-11008412 GCA_027122715.1 Trisopterus minutus
CACAATATACCCCCCCCCCCCACCCCCCCGCTGTCGCAGGCGCATTAAACGATGCCCTGCAGTAAATTAAAGAGAGAAGATGACTCCAAAGCGGGGAAGCATGCAGACAGCGCATTCAGTGCCAACATGATATATGCCACCGTTCTGTCATGATGGACTAATGTGATATTAATGTTGGTCAATGGGAGAATCAGCTCCTCGTGGTGTCAGAAGGCAGCTCGATCACAAACACAATCACCCAGATTGGACAATGATGAAAAGAAAAAACGTGAACTGGTGTGGCTGTAACTTTAGATTTGGTAACCCATCTATCGGCTCGCCAATAAGGGGGTTTACTCAAGCACCGACAGCGTTGTCAGCGCTTTCATCACCCCCCCCCCCCCCCCCCCCCCCCACCCTTACCCCACAGCCACGTCAAAATGTACTGGATGATTCGCTGTGCCTTACTTGAGCATCGTCTGTTCCTTCGCGTCCTCCTTTTTCTGTCGGTCCATGACACCCATGATGATCTTCCTTTCCTCCTCTGTGAGGTGGCTGAGGTCCGGCATCTCCGCCATAGCGCCGTCCGCTGAAGCAGCCACAGCCACAGCAGCAGCAGCAGCAGTAGGGCCGCCCCGGGGCCCGTGTGGAGCAGACATCTTTACACACAATTGCTAAATGGAATAAAAAAAAGAAACACCAATATAAATAGCAAGACAACCTATGAATCAAATTCTAATGTCAGGCTGTCCAAAAGAAAAGTAGTAGGGATTTGGTGGAGCTACGTGTGTCTGTGTGTGGCTTCCTCATAATTAAGATTGCTCACAACTACTTGGTGAAATGAATGACACAAAGCTGTGCGTTATCCCCAACATAACTAGCAATAATCCTCACGTAGTGCATACATTGCAACCTGCACGTGTGCAGCAAAATGCCAATTAAAATGTGGAAGCAGTCTGCATCATTACAAGTGAAGTGATACATCAAACGAGGTGATTTCTGATCTCCCCATGCAGGCAGTGTGTACAGCCTCCTCGTCAATCTATGGGAAGATGCTCCCCATAGTTCCAGGCAGAAATGTGAGGATTTTGGACAGCGCGTTAAAATAATCCAAGCAACATTGTCTATATCTAAAGCTTCATGGTAGTCCAAACATGGTTACATCCATCCAGGAGAGACTGTGAAGTGTAGAGAAATTAGCGAGGCTACGAGAAAAAAAAAGCTCTTGCCTTTTATTTTGCAATCATGATAAATCCTGTCTAACCCATCGTTGCCATCCTCTAGAAAGGGTTTAGTCTCATGCTGGAACAATGGTGCCCGGTCCGTGCTTGTTTGTTTGTGATCCTTCCCCCGTCTTACTATCGTTTCTCTCTTTCCTCCGGGTCGGTTATTCTTGGAGATTTCTCAAATGCACAAAAATGGATGCAATGAAAAAAAATCCAGATAGGCAGAGTAGGCGGAGCGACTGGAACGCGTAGAACAAAGCTGAGAGGACGGGAGAGGGTTCATTGACAGCGGCTGCAAAACGCGGACTGGAATGATTCGCAGCTGGAGCATCACTACTACCAGTAAGCCTCATTCATATTTCATCACGTAATATGAGTGAAAGAGCAAACATATAATGAGTATGAACCACTAGGTGACTCGATTGGTTCCCGTCAAACTCTTCAGTGAGATGTATTTACATGTTACCAAAAGTAATCATATTTATCTGACACACCTGTTCCAACTTCAGTAGGCCCTACATCCCTTAAAATACGTTCAATCAATAAATAATGTTCACAGCAAGCCCTTAAGCCCCTTAGCTATTAATATTGACCCCCCCCCCCCCTACAAACTTTTATGTTGGATCCCTTTCCGAAGAAGACAAACCTCTCTTACGCTTTGATGGCATAATAAATTGACGCGATCGATCGTGAAGACCTGCGTGATTATACTCTAGGCCTATTATGGCAATTCGTGATCATTATTAGCGCCACAAATAACTAGAGTCAGTCAAATAACAAAGGATGCAGAGTTCAAGAAGTCAAATTTTAATTAAAAAAAACATTTGTTGAGTTTCGGTAGCAATGCATATGGTAACCTGCCAACATTTGAAAAATAAATTATACAATAGAGGGAAAATCCCCTGCATGAAAGTAATGTTTATTTTTTATTTTTGACACAATACCAATGACACAAATCATGAAATGAAATAAATCCAATGACTCACTCTGGTACTGAAACAAGCCAAAAAGTCAAGCGGCAGTTAATGTACAATATTAAATCTATATATATCCCTGTGAGTGACAGCATCGTCTCAGTGTCAACGCACTGGGAGGCTGTGGGGCTGTTAGAACGTGTGGAGGTCTCCGCCTTCCACCGGCTCTCTGACTCTTATTTCACCACGGCCACAACATGCTTCTCCCGCTCCGACACCATGGGCACAGCTCCTGGCTTGCTGTGTTTGCGCACGTTGCGTTCCCTAGAAAACAGATTGAGAACCATGGTTACATCGAGCTTCGCACGTTCACTGGTGACTGGGGAGAACTGAGGAGGGGGGGGGAGGAGGAGGGAGCAGCGAGACAGACGACGTAAGGCGGTGGGATGGATGAGACCGGAAGAGATTGTTGACCCGGGGTTCACACGTCATTGACTAATGTACCCTCACTTTAAATATACATGAAAGCAGTGCAAAGTTGACTCAGTGCAAACGTGTGTGGCCCGGCTCAATTGTATCAATAACTAAACAAATGCGATAACGCTCTCGGCGGTGCAGAGCCGACGCAGAATCAATTCACCGCGGAAGCATTGAATGAGTATGTAGCGCCTAGGAAGACCACGTCAGAGAGGACGTGTGCGATGGCTACAGTTTCCATCTGGAGTGTGGGGCACAGCGTGATGCAGTCAAGTGGGCTATGCCTGGGGACTAACAGTACAATCGGTCCTGGAAACAAAATAAAAACCTGCTCTATTAACTAAATCACTGACCAGTGATGTCAGCGTTTGACAAACAACACCTCCCCCTTCTGCATGTGTACCGGTTGCTCAGATTGCATGAGCCTGACCTTCACCACTGTCAAATCAAGGCTACATTTAACGTCTGCTCACAAAAGTACAGAAACATATCCATTCCAACGTATATAATAATAAATGGTGAAAAACCTCTGCTCTGAATGAAACCGACGACAACCTCTTTAAACTGTTACAACCTTGATGAAAGCAATTAATACTTAATGCAGACGATCTTCCTCAAAACAAGGGATGCTTATCAGGGATCACATCCTGACCCATTTAAATCACTTTCCACCCCTTGTAGAGAAGACCTATTCTGGCCTCCAGTCCAGCGTGATCAGAACCACTAAGATGGAGGGCTTGGGGCTCTCTTAATAAGAATTGAAAATAAAACCCTAGGATGGCGGCATTAATGGGACCTGTTTACACAGTTCCGGCTCATTCAATGTCCCAAGTCCAGAGGGTTTTTATTTGGACTGCCTTTAAAAGACCACCCATCTGTAGGCCGGAACGGTCCCTGCTTGTCTGATGATGAAGCAGCGAGGGTTGCGTGAAATTAAAAGCTTGACGTACTTCCTGCGGCGAGCCTCTCTCATCACGGTGTGCTCCTTAGCCTCTGTGTAGATGTGCTTGGGCAGGTGGCGATGGCGTGCGATACGCTTCACCTTGGGATGGTGCTGGAACTTCTCCTTCAACTTCTGGTTATAGTTTGCTGCTAGCTTTTCTCTGTGGGAGAGCTATAAAGAAAGGGGGAAGAACAGAAATAAAGCGGCAGTGAGAGAAAGATTTGGGAACTGTTGAGCAACGGTAAACATAGATGCAGGGCCAGGCGGACCGGTATCGGATGTTGTGATTGTTGTGGATTAAGGTACAGCGCTTCCGCTTTTAAGTGTTGGCCCGTACCGGAGGCAGTAAAGCAAGTTCCGCTTGACAACCCCTACGCATTCACATCTAAATCAATGACAGCTTATAAACCAGAGACGCCAGCTCAACAGAGGCCCTCCCTACCCATAAAGAAGAAAAAACATAACTTTCAAGTCCTGGCTGCCTTTTTTGTAGCGCAGTGTCTTTTGAGAACTCATTCAAGGCTTTTATTGTAATTAAAAGCAATGATTTTCTTGATGCCCTCAGATTCAATTTCTTTGATGAAGGCCATTAGTAAGTGATCCACTTAGACCTGCTGGAGTCTTCTAAGCATTGTTTATGTACTTCTACTATTTCTCTGTATGTAGTTATGGCATGCAACATTTGTGTATAAAGTTCCCTCAAAATTAACCTCATCATCTTTTGCTTTGTTTCATTTATTCCAGGAACGGGGAGCTTCACTATATGAGAAGCTGTCCATTAAATATGAAAAGCTCAGCCCTTCAAGGGAATATTAAAGTGATGTCTCCTTTCCAGGGATCAGAGAGACAGCATAGATTCAGCATTTCTTCCGAATTAAAAATCTTTTCTGTACAACTTGATTCTTAATGCTTCATTATGTTCTGAGTGCCCCGCTTTAAGTGATTGGCCGATTTAAACTGCTGATAGGAGCAGGGCTGTTCTGATTTATTTAAGTGCAATGCTTGCAAATAAATTCTCCCCTTAAAGTGACAGTAAAACAAGTGCCAAATGTGGGCCAATTCTCTACTCTAAACTGCAACAAGGGGATAAAGAAGATAGAATCTGACTATGAATGCAACAATTGCTATGGGACATGCCACAAAAGAGGACATCGATCTTCATTATTTATCCAGAATTGTCCAGCACTATCAGGAGCAGATCCAGGCATTTTGAACAAGAAGCTGTATGAAGATGACAACACAGCACATGGCTCAGGCGCCAAGACTTTTGCCACCCATGTAACCGGCAACCACGGCCTCCAAGCTAAAATCATAAAGTCAGCCAAGCATTGTTGGAAGCAAGTTATAATCTCGCAATTGACTATTACATATTTGTGAAACAACTGCCACTTTTTTTTTTTTACATTTTGGACTGGTCAGTGGATATGCTGTGCCAACTGGTACACTGTACTTATTGAGAGTGATTCTGACCTAAGTCAGCATCTATCGGAAACCTTGGCTGCGGCACTGCCGTATTCCGGCCACAATTGCCAACTTTCCGCCTGCTGAGATAGGCACAGAGCCATGGCTGTTAGGAGCTAACTAGGACTGGGCATCAGCGATGATATCCATCCTAATAGCAGTACCTTTGAAGTGATGCGCACAGCAAATAAAATGTACATAATGTACACAATGACCGTTTCTTAGTAGTCAGCTTTGGTGTCAAATTCATATTAAGCGTTCCATTTATAGCTGGCCGATTAGCTGACTGGACGGATAGCTAAATGTTCATTTAGCCCTCAACACAGACATTGCTTATATGAGGTTGCTGTGGAGCCATCCAATACATACAATTAAGAGGGAACGGCACACTACACTTAAAGCACAGCTGTCGTGGGTCAATGGTATGGCGGGGGAAGACACTGATTCCAAAGGATGTAGGTGTTTGGAGGAGGAATATAAAGTAATTCACGTAGTAGATATAAATAAAACATTAAAAGAGCTACTGCAACATTAACAAACATTAACATTGCAGATTTTACCATTACTGTACAACGTGACTTGGTTCTCTTATTGATTCATTTGATATCTCAAAATGACAAACCCTGCTCAAAACATCAGCTCAAGTCACTATACAATATTGGAAGCAGCCTCCACAAAATAAGTAATTCCACAAGTGCGTCTGACACCCACGTGTAAAGCCGGAGCACTGTAGTTCACCTGTGTCATGTAGATGTATGGCGGAACCATCGATTGGGTGATGTGAGAACGTAAAAATGTCGGGACTCACCACTCCGAGTTTCTCGGCTGCGTTAGCCTTCCACAAGCGGATGTTCATTTCGTCCGAGCCGCTCATCACATACTTGTTGTCGGCCGACCACTTGACACAGACCACGTGCTGCATGCGCTTGGTGTGGTACACCTCCCTGGAGCGACAGGAATTCAGACACAATAGTCAGCACTGTCGTCCGTAACCAATGCAAGAATTATTATTGAAAATGAGGAGTACAACTACAATCATAAGTTAGTGTGAAGATAGCTTTTGACTCTCGTATTATAGTCAAAAAGACCAGGAGTTGTGATGAGCATGATGATGGAACACGCCGGCCCTAACCTGCTGTTTCTGTTTTCCTTGGGGAAAATGCGGATGCTCTTGTCGAAGCTGGCCGAGACAAACTCCCGGCCGGTGGGGGAGTAGTCCACGTCCAGCACCGCAGAGACGTGGTCCATGTGCACCGTGACCGGATTCTCCAGGTACCTCATGTCGTACGTGTACAGACTAGAGGAACACACCAGAGCCAGCGTATTAATACACTGGCGTAGAGAATCACCCAATGGATGAGGATCACACACGTTGACACTAAAAAGATGCAGTAATTATGGTCACGCATTTAGGGTAGGTAGGGTCCTAAGTATAATATTAAAACCTAACCCAATACATTCACTCACTTATAATCCTCATTGGCACATGTGAAATAAAACGCTTCCATTGGGTTCCAGGATAATGTATTGCTTCTCATCGTCATGATAACCTGAGAGGAAAAATAGACATCAAAATGTTAAAGGTACAATATGTAACATTGACACAGATCGTTTAAAATGGCTAATGCAGTCCAAATTCACAATAATGTAGAGAGTTGTCACTGCCAACCCCCTTCTCCCAAGACTCGTAGTCCACAAGGATTGGCCAACAATGCCTTCAATCCTTTGCTATTCTGAAAAACGTTCAAATGCTAATGTATGGAAAGAACCCAGAACCACTAATTATTTTAGAAGAGGCTTGTTTACATTCTTTCATTACTTACTTTTTTAAGTGGCATCGACTCCCGCATGTCATACAGTACTATACTTCTGTCGGACGCACAGCTAGCAAGAAGCTCCGTCTGGAAAAAAGCACACGACATTTCATGACTTAATATTTTGAGGTATTTCATTAAGATTGCGGAGGTTCTTCACAGTATATATGTAGAACATTTATTGCACTCAATTGCAATTCTGTGCCAGTAATTGAGCCATGAAAGATCAGGTATTTATGCTAGGGCCGGTGAATTTATAAAGGAGGGAGGGCAGCTCACCTCTACTGGATTGAAGCGCACAGAGCTGAAGCTTTCCACACCCCAGCTGAAGGAGCGGATGGGGGTGCTCCTCTGCTCATCCCAGATGTCAACTGTTTGGCCACAGGTGGCAAATGTGCCATTCTTCTGATGATGGTCGAGACCGGTAAAAACCGTCTGTAGAGAGGACAGCAGATACAATAGCAGTCCATGATTTATTAGTCATTCCAGTTTCAAACCATGTGACAGACAATAAAGGCTACAGGGAGAAGACACAATTTCATGTGTCAAAAACACAACATAGTTGTGTTTGATGCAATGGGATTAGCAAACGTTTAGTCAGCATGCCAATTAATAGTAAAAGGATTTCAAAGCCAAGACAATTATTTTAAAATGAAACGAGCTGACAATGTTGCATCCCAAACAGCTGCCTTATATCTTTGTTGGATCGTTTCTTCTGAATCACTGCAGTTCGACAATGAATATGGTCGGACAACGAGAAAAAACACTGTTCTTTATAGGATGCAAGAGAAATCCAACCATACCTTGCCAAGAATAGTATTAATGGGTTCCTCTTCTACTCCGTAGCCCGGCGCTTCCATACTCCACTGTTTGATCGTTTTGTCATCACCAATCTGTCACAAGAAACCATAAGTCAGTATGATGGTCATGTCATTGTCTTGTATGCTAAAATAGTGAATAATGAATCAACAATGCACATTTACCGAGAAGAAAGAAGTGCCACAGAAGCGGACTACCATCCCACGAACAAAGCCCTCATGTGCTTGGATTGTGCGAACACAATTGTGCTTGGTCAGATTCCACACTTTCACCTGAGGAATTCAATTGAAAGTGTGCAGCCATAACATTAAGGCAATATAACAGCAAACATGTCAAGTAAATGCAGGGATGGATCTTCACGTACATACTAAAAACGGCTAAGTGCCTTTTGGCAAAAATCTACACATTATGTAACTATAAAACAAATGTTAATTGTCTGGGAGTGTTTACCTCTCCGTCACATGCGCCAGACAGCAGTGTAGAAAGGCTAGTGGAATGCTTGGCCATACAGTTGACAGCATCTCTATGTCCATCCAGAGAAGCCAGAAAAGGCTTGGCAAGTACTCGCTCAAGCTTAGTGGCGTTCATAGCCCGGGTGTACTCCCTTGGCACCTCAAATGGATTGAGGGTTGGGTCATAATTTCTTGGAACTAAAAAGGAAAACAATAAAAGTATTAAAAATTGCAATGTAAAGTGACTGACATTTCCTCGAATGTTTCTATTGTATACACTATTAAGACAGCAAGCAAACGGGTAATAGTCCTCAATAGAATGCCCTTTTCATGAAGATTTCATGAAAAATCCGTTTCATCTAGATTATCTAGATAATTAAATCTAATGGCGATAAACACCAATATTGCACCTCTACGAACAGTTTGGGTCATCCTCAAAAACCGTTCAATAAGGCTGACGCGTTCAATCACTTCAGACCTCTTGACATTAAGTTTCTCAAACACGACAAACGTTGCCGATACAAAGAGAAAGAGCAAAGCTGTCCATAGAGGTGCAATATTGTTGATTTATATTTACATAAATTGGAAACTCCGTAGAATGAATAGCGACTAAGAGGTCGAGATGCGAACCTCTTCTAGGTTAGTCGCTTGCGGCTAGGTCAAAACCATACGGTCCGTTTTTAATAGATTCGTTTCGTTCACTTTTATTTCGCAACTAAACTATTTAGAAAACATTGTCTGCAGTAAACTGAACGGACCAAGCTAAACAGCAAGCTAGCCGAACATGCTTGTGGTGAACGTAAACTTTGAGGACTTACCACGCTGAATATCATATTTAGTTTCGCGGACATAGTCGTCCGGGTTTCTGGACAACACTTTAACCTTCATTGTGATGTTGGGAAAGTGTGAGCGTATTCAAAATAGGGTTAGTGTAATTTTACTAAGAGCAATACATTCTAAGAGACAGTGGCCATGTGTTGATGTTGTGAGGTCACGTGGATCGACACTCTTCTTCGTGTTTTCTCCAAGCCGTTGAATTTTGACGTTATTGGAGCACTACCGCCCCTGCAGTGCAGATCAGGGACAGGGAGTGGAACTGCACTGTTCACAAACCCAGTTCAACTTAACAATCGAAACACCTTTTGGGAAACTTTCAATACTTTCAGTTGTTGATATTTGCCCCTGTCTTCCTCATTTCCCTATTTAATTCACCCTGTCCTATTTCTCACAGTGTGATAATAGAACAAGATATACTGTTTATTCTTATTTATAAGTAGATACATACAAATTCCTTCAGGATGCTTCCCTATCAGGTCGGTATGTTTATTTAAGCTATAATGTCCCAACCTTTACCATGTAAACACTGTTTCCTATTTCCTATCTCCCTGCTACCTGCAGACAGGCATTCTCCTCCAATCCCCTGAATCCCGAATCTGAGTCTGGCTTGCTTTTCCATTTCCCATATCCCTTGCCACCTCTTTGTCATCCCTTCCATTATTCTTGATTTTCTCTCTACTTGTCGGAAGTTATGTTAAATCCACCCTTCCCTTCATAGAGCCTGTGTGATTCAGCCGGCGCTGAGCTCATGTGAGCTCAGTGATCTAACATGGCAGCGGTGCATTGTGGGATATTTCGTACGTCACATTTCGTGGCACGGCTTCTTCCTCTGGACGCGAAGCGACACAACTGCCGAGGAAGGTCAGACAGGCTATTGACAGGTGGAGCAGAGACACTCCCACATGCCAAAACGTGGGTCACTACTAGCGACAGATCACACGTATGATGTTGGTATAATCTTGTTTCAGCAAACAGTGTGATTAGCATGTTAACCCATGCTGTGGACGGATGAGGACTGGATCCCAGAGGAGTGCACATTGTCGACATAGCTATCGATCGCCTGGCTAGCCAACATGAGTTCTTCTCCAACTGACGGAAGGGTGACTGTCAAAACCGAAAGCCCAACTAGCTTCAAGTCGTATTCCATTGCTGGGAATATTCAGCAGTTGTTGAGCCATGTAAAGGTGGAGAACCTGGTGGCTGGGCTGAGTGGGGGCGTAGTGTCAACGATGGTCCTCCATCCTTTGGATTTAGTCAAAATCAGGTTTGCAGGTGGGTGTACCTAACCATGTGTGGCAGTGGCAGTTAGCCACGTGTTTTTTCTTCCAGTGTTCCTGTGTGTTCTTGAGCATATGCCATTTGTTTTGGTTCAGTAAGCGACGGACTGGACTTGAGACCTAAATACAATGGCATCATGCACTGTATGAGGAGTGTATGGCAACAAGAAGGTCTGAGAGGGCTCTACCAAGGAGCTACACCCAACATTTGGGGAGCTGGAGCCTCATGGGGTCTCTACTTTTTCTTGTAAGTAGCCTGTCGGTCATGTCATGTACCACACACAGTCACAGGCAATCATACACAAAACATAAATACGTATTGGGAACCACATCAAAGTGTCACATTTCAGAATGCTAATCAAGATTTTCTCTAAATGTTCTTCTTCCTGTAATTCACTCACTGAATAAAGGAGTGTGCATTATGGTGTTATGATTGTCCAAAGCAGCCGGTTCATATCGACATAGGTTTGTACCGGGGTAACCTGTCTCTTTGCTCTGCTAATTCTCCCTACAGTTACAACGCCATCAAAGCGTACACGAGGGAAGGTCGCCAAACGGAGCTGAGTGCCACAGAGCACCTGGTGTCTGCTGCTGAAGCAGGTTAGCGCCGCTTTGAACCAGCCAGGCTGCCTTACTACGAGCACAGCTGCCCTGCTATTGACACACACACACTGATAATGACTGCTGGCTTCTTCCTATCAACACACAGATAATGCAGCTCAGTGCTCCCATCATTGGAAAAGGCTAATTAGCTTATGCCTCCTCTATTCATCCAGGCCCAATAGTCACATGTCAGATTTTAAATCAAGTTAGGTGTTTCAAAGTAAGCTGCTTGAAAGCGTAATGGGATAGATATTTTGTTAAGAGACATGCAAGATTCTCAGGGGGGATGGGAATGGATTTGAACCATTGCTGGAACAACTTCATTTGATATTTTATAGTTCCATGCACGTCGATTTTTTTTTTTTTACATAGCTCTTAGTCTTCCTGTCCTTTTGCTTATGCAACAACGTCGCAAGCCCATCTCCCATTGTGAAGAGAAACAAGTACACAAACTAGGAGGTCGGAATATACATTTTGATAAAATATGCAAACATGTACTCGCAGCACATGTTTGTTATTAGTGTGTAAATGTGTCATTGTGTTTCAGTATTTCTTTCTATATGCATCTAATTCATTGCTTCAATTCATAAGGTATTGTGCATCCTTGCCACGTGCCTTGAACAAAGTGTGTGCCTTACTGTGTGTCTCTTTTCAACTTAGGTATACTGACTCTTACAATAACCAACCCAATCTGGGTGACCAAGACCAGGCTAATTCTGCAGTACAACAGTGACCCAACCAGCAAACAGTACAAGGGCATGGTTGATGCATTGGTCAAGATCTACCAGCAGGAGGGAGTGCGTGGACTATACAGAGTAAGTATTAATTTGTGAAATACAGTTCTTAGTGTGTAAGCTAATAATAATGTTTGGTTTTAAAGAAGCTTCTGCTTTACTTTGTAAAACCTCATTCCCCACCTATCTCTTAACATGTTTTTGGTTGGGTTGCATTGGAGTTGCCACTAGAGGGCACTTCTCAGCCATATTAATATATAATTAACCACACTGTGCCATGGCTTTAAAGTGATGATTCATTATTACTTCATAACATTGCATTTCTTATGCTATGTTGGTGCATATGTGTGATATTGTTTCATATGATTTTTAAGAAGTACAACAGTTCTTACTAATAATTTAATAGCTGTGGTTTGAATTCATGATGTTATTGTATTTTCTTTTAAGGGGTACCTTCCTGGATTGTTTGGGACATCTCATGGAGCGCTCCAGTTCATGGCCTATGAAGAGCTGAAGAGAGACTACACCAAATACAAGAACATGGCTCCAGAACAGAAGCTGGTGAGTCAGCAGTTCCTCAGGCTCATGTTTCCCATGCCAGGACCTATGGCTGTTTACCCCATCTGTCTCCCCAAATGTGATATATATATATATATATATATATACATATATATATATATAATCCATGCAATAACGTGTATCCCTTCTTCACAGAACCCTCTGGAATACATCACAATGGCAGCCCTATCCAAAATATTTGCTGTGGCGACGACGTACCCTTACCAGGTGGTCCGGGCACGACTGCAGGACCAGCACAACAAATACACGGGCGTCACCGATGTCATCAGAAGGACGTGGAGGTACAGAGAGACTTCATTCAAGTTGTATTGAGTTCAAAGTTCAAATCGTTAATTTATGGCTTAAATCAGTTCTGATCTTTTTGGTAGAAATCTATTGGCAAGTGACAAAAGTGGGATTTAATTTGGTGTGCTAATCACCCCCTAAAAAGTTAGCCCTTATTAGCCTCTTTTATTACACACAGACGTCGTGACAGATCTTTGTGTCCCTCTCCACAGGAACGAAGGCGCTCGGGGCTTCTATAAAGGCATAGGGCCCAACGTGATCCGGGTCACTCCCGCTTGCTGTATCACCTTCGTCGTGTACGAGAACGTGTCTCGCTTACTGCTGGGTCAGTTCAGATGAGTAACGGGTGCAAAGAACGCAACGAAAACGGAGACAGTGGGTCTGGAGCTGGTGCACCGCTGGGAAAGAGCCACTTGGACCGAGGCGCCAAAGTGGTCCGACATAGCTTGAGAGACCTGCTTACACTTATGAACTCGCTATGTTGCCAGGAGCAACAAGAGCCTTGCTGCTGTGGGGTTAAACCCCGACGAGACTGGATGAAGTGGGAGCGTGGATGTATTTTGAGATACTCTTTGAAATGTGATGGGGCTTGTCCACTTCTAAACAGGGTTATTGAGTTACAACAACTCATTTGAAATTATACTCCCAACACATCAGTCTCTTGAAATTAGAGAGGGCGAGAGCCTTAAACATCAGGGCAAAATACATGCCTTTGATTCTGAGTTGCAAAGATTTCTTCCTGAAATTGAAGCTTAACCAGAACAAATTTCAAACCATCTTTACACAACATCCAAACAAACAGGTTTCAGGTTTCTAGTTGGTTTCATACATCCTATTAATTCATATATAAAACATTTTGGTTGCATTTTAAGCGATTACATGATTTTCTTTACAAAATTGTGTATTTAGACCATGGACACTGAACCCTGGATCCATCCAGAGATCTGAGTCACCGTTCAAGTTCTTGATGAAAAAGGATTATGGTTTTTTTTTGTTATTGTTGGGCATTGCGCTGGGATTGACCCCCATGTTGAGGTTCATGTGATAACAGGTTGGAGTTGATTCACAGTATTTTGTCACTACGTTGTCAGGACGCCAGCTCTGAAGATCTGCCACTGAGCCTGGCGTTCTTGAGGCGTCTGCACAGTTGCACACCGTTTCATGTTGACACTTAATAAAATAAATCTAGATTAAATGGTATCAAGCGGCCGGGGATGAGCATCGTATAAATTAACACACCACACAAGACAAGCGGAGCTCGTGAGACGGCAGACCATCTGATGTCAATAATTAATTCTGCAGTCTGCCAGAAAGCAGTGATGAGTACAGTCCCAGCATTCACTGTGATCCTCAAGCCTCCGTAACTACTCACATGTTGAGCGCTGGAATAAGGTCAGCAGATTCATTCGGGATACTTCTTGTCCTCTTCGCTTCAATGCCCGAAAGGAGGGAGAAAAAACTGATGCAAACGAAATTGCATGAAAAAACTCAAACTTGCGGACAACTGCCACTGCCATCTACAATGTATTCTCTCTCGTATTCCTCTTTCTCTGCTCTTCCTTCCCTGTGAGAGTCGGGGAGGATCCAGCCTGAGTGCACACTGAACACTGACCATCCAAACTCTTCCAGAAGTGTCTGTCCACACTGAGCAGTAGCTTGCATTCCAAACCCACCCTGACATTTTCTGTCACACCCCGCTCCTCCTCCTCCTCCTCCTCCTCCTTCTCCTAACCTCCCGTGACAGCGTGCATAAAAGATCTCCTCAGCCTAGTGGACGGGCAGGTCTTTAACTCCTACCATTCATCACGGGGAGAGGGGGAGGGGAGGGGGGGAGAGGGGGGAGGGGGGGAGGGGGGGGGGGGGGGGGGGGGGGGGGGGGGAGGGGGGGGAGAGGGGGGGCAGGAACACAGGAGATGGAGAAC
>JAOPUD010000009.1:11008512-11020129 GCA_027122715.1 Trisopterus minutus
TTTTAATGTCTTTTTAATTTAATTTTTTATAACTGATACTTGGTCATTTTGAAATACAGCAAATACATATCTGTTCTCATTTTTCATTATCATGCTAATACAATACACAAGTGAAATTGTAACTTTCAATGAGACTGAACAACATGAGGCAACACGTGTTTTAAGTTATAAAAAATGACTACTTTACTAGCGGTAATAAATCATTTTTCTTCACTGCATATGCTACAAAAACATTAGCAATGTACAGTAAATACAACTTCTGTTTTGACAGAATTACAGTACTGTTCTCTATCAACTAGCATTACGAAGAATACATTCAAGTTAAAAATCCCTTCTCATGTTCCAGCCACGCCTGATGGTTTGATAGAGGGAGATAACACTGCACTCCCAGAGAGCTGCCAGCCCTTTAGCTAATTATATATACGTTCAAAATGATTTGGGAAGCTCTTCAATGACGATCCTGGAGACAGAATTCCAGCCCGTGGATGCGTCACCCCGGGGGTAGTCAGAACATGTCCCCACCCAAACAGCCACGTCCACCAGGCCCGACTTCATGCCTTCGCACAACCCTTCCACTGGGGAACACACACACACAGACACGCACATACACAGAGCACAGTAGAACACAGTCATGTCACATTCTCAGCCCAGGCCTGAAGCCTGCTCCAGAGCAGTTAACTGTCTTTTAACTGTCTCCAAACACAGTGGTTTGAAGCTAATTCAAAGCATATTGCTGACAGGAAAACTTTTTTTTATTATATGCTCTGGGTGAGCTCTACTCTTTATGGATTCTCAACTTCTGCTTAACAAACGGTACCCTAATATAGCATCTTGTGGAGCATAGCAATTTACAAGGATATATTTATCTTTTTCATTATGTCTAACTTGGAGTACGACTTATAAATATAGATAAAATGCCTAAATATAAAGGCCTTATATCTATATTTAAAACTCCATATGAAAATTTTAGAAACATTTAGAAATGTTAATCTCACAAAGCACTGATCCCATACTCATGGTCACATCATATATTTCCAAACAAACGATTTTATAGGATTAGCATTTTGTTCCTCAGTTCAGTCCTCACCTGAAGATGTCCTGTGGATGTTAATGGTTGAGTTGAGCTCTGGGCTGCCCTGATCCAGGTAGATGATGGATTCGATAGGCAGAGGCCCTGTACACTCCGCACCATTAAAGGTGAAGTACCATCTCTGGCAGCATGCGGCCTTACATTTGAGTCTGAGGGAACCGCTGAAGAGAACTCTCAGGGCGCTGTCTGAGCGCAGCTTGGTAAATGTGCAGTCCTGAAACCGGCACAAGATATAAAGAGGTTCAAGTATTAGGAAGGACATTAGCCTGGCACTGTCCAGTAATAAAGGATATGTATTGAATATGCATTTACTAGGATAACTGAATGTCTTGGACTATTATCTTGAGTTTGAAACAGCAGACTTCCAGCAACTTAAGTATCTCACAGATGTACAGCATGCAAAAATGTTGCACTTCTAGTTTCATGATTAATGTAGTCAAGGACAGTAGCATTTACAGTGGCATTTACTTACTGCTATTTTCCCCAGGTCAATGCCGTAGTTGAGAGAGTTCCAGGCACACTGCTTGTAGTTGGGTCTCCAGGGCTCCTCAAACACCTCACTCACACACTCGCCCTTCTCGCCTCTCATGCCATCACGACCGGGGATGCCCGGCGTTCCAGGGATGCCGTTGGTTCCAGGGTTTCCCTCTCTGCCAGGGTTACCCGCTGGCCCTTGCAGACAGCTTCCATACTTAGGGGTGTAAAATACAGTCGAGAGAAAACACGGAGGTGGAGTTGAAGAGGGAAGGTGTGGTAGGTGGTGATGATGAGCACAACTGAGGGTACGAGGAAAAGGAAAGAAGAAAGACATACTGTCCGAAGAAGAAATCGTATGGGGGACTTTGTGTTCCTAAGGGTTAGTCAGAAGATAATCTTATCAATCCTAGCCCCATTGTTAAACCATGAGTTGAGTGGATGAGTTCACACGAGGGTCTGCCACTCAAGGTCTCGTGGTGACAGTGAACCTCAGGAGGTTCCTGCTCAGCGTCTGACTAAGAGATATCCTGGAGTGATTCACGGCTATTTTTAAAACAGATGCTGCCTTATTGTGATGCTGACTCAATCCCACACAGACAGGCTGGCTAGTCAGCTGAAGCAGTCAACGCCACACAGGGAGAGGGGGAGCCCTAATGCAGTTACAAGGTGACATTTGGTTCTAATCATGTGGTGGACCAAGAGAAAACAGACGCCTGCAGATAGATTACCACATCGGAGGATGGATAATGGTCAAAGGGAAATGTTTACATCACGAGAGGTTTCGATTTAATGGTCGGGTGAATTGTGAGTTAAAGCAGTTTGTGCATGCTGTGTAAACAGTATTTTGTGATGACAACTGCATAGAGTGGTGACAAGAGAGAGAACAGTGCTGCATTGAGCAAACCCTGGTGTCCACTGAGGTTGTGGTCTTGAACAAAGACTAACACTGCCTTGTTTTTTTAAGCCTAGGTTTGAGTGGGAGTTGAAGCACAACATGGCCAAATGCCAAAGCAAAGACGGCCTCAAGAGAAAACAAAATCTCAAGTTTCAAGATGGAGCTCTAACTTAATTGGATGGCCGGGGAAGACTCATTTTGGTTTTTAGTCTTGGATTGGCAAATCCATGGATGGTACATCTGAAAGTGAGGATACCAAATACTAGTAATGAAGAGCATCAGATCTGATCTCATGGGTATTTAAATACAGCTGCTGGAAAATCCCATAGTCTGTTTTAGTCATCAAGGGGTGGTCATGCTGGAGCCACACAACCATCTGCTGTGCTTTGCTGGAACCATGGTGCATGACATCACGCTTCACAGTGCAGTGGCTGCCGCAATAAATGCATCAAGTGCTGAATTTTAATGGAATATGTGGTGCCATTGCATGTGAGCTAATGGAATTTGTCTGTGTAATAAAACATCATTATTTGATCATGAATGGACCAAACCATGGAAATCACTTCAGAGAAAACTCCAATATAGAAAAGTCATCTAGCCAGGGTTTGGTATTCAGAAATGGGAAATAAATGATGACATGTTAGTAAGGCTGGGGTTTGTATTTGGAGCCCATTCAAAGTATTAACTACAGTGAATGGAGCCTCTGTCCAGTCCACTGAACTTTACAGCTGGCTTTTATATTAACCTCCAGCCTTGTGAGTGTGTAGCAGTGCTGCCTGAAAAGTGTAGGTAGTTTAGGCCTAGCTCAAGCAAGGGCATGCACAGAAGCATTTAGGAATCACATTTTAATGGATGCATAGGGCAAGAAGTTAGGCAAAACATGCAAAGCATGGCTTAGGTGATTTGACAATTTCAAAAGCAATTATTTTTTATGTTTAAATTGTATTTGTCACCCCATTTGTTTTAAACAATGTGATATGGAATATCTTGGATGATTACCATGGTGTTTGAATTGGTAGATCGTGCTTCCTCTGAGATTCTAGTGCAGTTGGGATTGTCTGCATCGTTTCCAGTGCACTAGATACAGAGGGCGACATGAGTTACCAGATGCATTATACAATGCTGCTCTGGTCTGTCAAATGTAAATGTGAAGGTCAATATTTACAGCAGGGGGTTAGTGTTATTTAGATTGAGCATTGCATCGAGGCGTAGCCTACTGCATACAACTACAAAGCGCTACACATAGAACAATATTAAGAATATTGTTTCAAAGCTTTTTGCCATGTGTTGTCAATTCCGCTGAACTGAGACAGAAAAAAACTAGCCAGACTCAATCCCAATATCTGAACTTCCTTTCTGGGCCGGCTTTCTTTATTTTCGTTGTGTCTGCTGGAAGGATGCCAACTTTGGCTTGGACGAATAAAGTTCTATGTCTAAAAGGTATTGTCATTAAAAGACAGACATTCAATAAATATGTTTGTCCTCTAGGAAACTTTGCCATAACCATGTCATTACTCAATATAAACATGAATGTATTTTGTAGCTATTTCGTTTTTTTTACTATTTGTAATTTGATAATAAAAAAAAGCAAAAAAAAAAAAAGCCGCTTCAATGTTCTACCTCAAATAGTCCTCTACCTATTTTTGTCAAACAAAGAGAAAACATTTAGGAACAGTTCTGTTCGAATTGCAAATTCTGTCTTTTTATATAGTTGGCTTCATGTAACTGTCTTACCTTATCAAATTCTGCATCCTTTCGATACCCTCGGTTCCTCACCTTCTCCACTGCATAAAGAGGTAGAACGAGGCAGACTAGTAGCAGCAGCCGGCCGAAAGGAGACATCGTGTCTCGGCGAAGATGCGATTTGAGCCAAAGCTGGACTCCAACAGGAGTTTTAGTTGAGGAGGCAGGTAGGCAGCGAGATGATCCTGAATTGTAGCGTTATCCCGGTCTACATCAACGCATTTTCCGGTCTGTTACTTAATATTAGACAATATACTGCCAGTTGAAGCTTCAATCTTAACAGTCCCCCGGGGCGAGAAGAATAAGAACATGACGAGAAAAGCGACAGCAATTAGGAGTTTTGACGAAACTTTTGACCAAGCAATATCCGAATGATTTCACGGAAACGGATTCCTATCTATCGCAAGTCACACCCTCTCTCGCAGCTAAAGCCATTCAACTGAAAGGCCCGCCCTCTTTTGCCAATAACGGTTCTTTGGAGCATTCCCTTCCATGCGTTCCTTTGTGAGAAGAGAACGCCTAGGAACGAGGTTAGGAGGCAGGGCAAAACGGAGAGTAAACTTCGCGCTCAACATGTGATATTTGCGAAGCAAATAAAGTTGTTTCACTAACTATAAATGAAAAAAAAGTACACTTTAACACGTTATTTTATCTTCATTTTTATTATCCAATAACATTTGTATCAAATAAAAAATTGGCGGCCTATTTAGGCTAAACAATTGAATGAATCATACAAAGGTATAGGCCTATACATTTTTAAAAGCAGTAGAAAACAGTAGAAAATAAATCAAGACTAGGTAAACTGACTAAGGGCTATAAATTGTCATGGCCTTATAGGCTCACAGAAAGTTTCAAGAAAATGTTTCCCTTTTTTTTTTGCGTTAAAAACAACCTTACTTGTACTCCCAATGATAAATGACAGCCATTGGGCCATTCGGTTCTCCAAACGGCAAAGAACAGACCATTAAATACTGGGTCATTAGCAAGTAGGCTACTGTGACGATTAATCAGATGAAAAAAATAAGGTCTGTAATTCATTTAACAAACCCATTAACAGCACCACAAAGTATTTAACCTATTTGAGACCATTGCGAATTTGTGAATTGTGCTTCGATATACACAGTGCAAAGTGATTTAAAATGTGTTTCATTTAAATTTTATATTTAACCACAAATATGTAGCCTATAGGCCTACCATAAAAACACATGAGCAGAAGCAATTTTCCCCAAGCAGTATGTGTATGTTCTTATACAAGAGCCTTAAGTGTAAAGTGGAAAATTTGGAAAATTGTTGGATCACAACTAAAGATGGGGTGTATATTGCATTATATAGAATCCAAAAGATCGGAAATATAACTCAAATGAAAGCTATCTCAACTCCTCATCATCAACTCAACTCAGCATCATCTTGAATTATGCATGTAGAATCACGTAAACAAGGCATTTTAAAAACAGTATAAAAAAGTTTCAGACTACATTTGCTAAACATTCTTTTCATGACAGTTGGCTTTAAAAAAGTAAAAAAAAATACTAACATGCAGTTTGATTGGCAACAAAAGGACTTCCTCACCACAACACCCAGTGTAAGACTTACCCAGTGAAATAGACATGCATATCTAAACAATACATTATTTACATATATATTGCATTTTTTCACTACAGCTTGCAGACACATCGACAAAGTGTTTCTATGAAAATCCCCAAACAGCTTTTCATGTGTTCTATAAAACAACTCTATTGCTTGTTATATAGAGAACAAAGACAATCCGCACACAGTGGAAAAGCATTCTGTCTTAATTGCACAATAAAGCGAAGTGACACGGAGACATCATTAAAAAGAGGAAATTAATATATACCAGCAAACGGCCCTGAATGAACCCTTGAGCTGTGCTAAAACCACGCTGGCTTACTAATGACTGACTGTGACCTAAACAAATACAATAAACAATAATAATAAAGTAGTTATGTTTAGACACAATAAGATCTGTCACAAACAAATGTGCGCAGATAACGGCTGGTGCTTGTAACAGATTTATTTTTTTATTTTTATTTTTTTTTCTAAACAAAAATACAGTAGATATTGGTTTGGTTGTTTGGTTGGTTCATTGGTCCGCTGGTGGATGGATGGATGGTTGGATGGAGGGATGATGGTTGTGGATAGCTGGACGTCTCAGTAGCTACTATCCTTGTTTACCTTGTCCTTGTTGTCCTCCTGTACTTGGTGCACCACACGGGAGGAGGAACCTTTGGCGCTGCCGCTGTGTGATAGGTTTAAAGCTGGATGATGCTGTCCACTGGGCTGCTGTCTGGCCTCTGATAGGTCACTCCTGGGAGTTAACCTGAGTCAGACACATCAAAGAGGTTAATGTTATAACATGATGTTAGTACTTCATCCCAAGGAAGAATTGTTTGTGTGTCATCACTTCCCCATCAAAAATATTATCTGTCAGTCTAACAGTCTGTCATGTACATTTTGTACTTAAGACCAAAGTATATCCAGTGTCGGACTCACCTTCCGTCTGGGAGGCGGCGGAAGCTCTCAGAGTGGCTGCTGACCTTGCCGAAGCTCCCGGCCTTACCCCGTCTCTCCCCCGCCTCCCTCTCTTTGTCTCTCTCCCCCCCGCGCCGGGAGCCTCGGCTGGAGGTCGCCCGGTCCAGGTGCTCCCTCCTCGGATTCTCGGAGGTCTCCGAAGACCCTCGGGGGTCCGGGAAGGGCCCCGGGGCCAGGGTGCTCGGGCCGCTTCCGGCCGGCGGCTCAGCGGCGTGGCCACGATGGCCGCGGTGGCCGTCCACGGCGGAGTTGGCCCCGGCGGTGTGGGCGGGGACGGCGGTGGCGTTGGCGGTCAGTGTCGTGGCGGGCACGGCCCCAGTGCTGGTGCCCATGGACTTGGAGATGACCTTGAGCTTGTGGGAGCTGGGCTTGTAGTGCTTCTTCTTGTGCTGCACGCGGCTGTTGTGCTTGAGGAAGAACTCACAGGACTCCTGCAGCACCCGGCGACTCTCGCTGATGGGGCTGTCGGGGGACAAACACAAAGTGGGCACCGTGTTATTCACATTAGAGAACAGCGGTGGTCCTGGTTTTGAGTGTCTGTGTTGTTTTCATTTGATTTACGTTATCCAACGATTGGACTCAAATATTAAAATGATGTATTATATTACTTTTAATTTTATTTTATTTTTAATAATTAGTTCTCCCCCCACCCCCACGTTTTCTTTTTAATTGAACTAAGCCATTGGTGGATACAATGGCTTAGTTGAATACAAATACAGCAATACATCACTATTTGTGTCAGTATGTGGTATGTGGATGGTCAGATTGCCCTCTTACTCTCTCTTGCGGGTGCGGTTGAAGAAG
Source organism: Trisopterus minutus (assembly GCA_027122715.1). Lineage (NCBI taxonomy): Eukaryota > Metazoa > Chordata > Actinopteri > Gadiformes > Gadidae > Trisopterus > Trisopterus minutus. The sequence goes on from JAOPUD010000009.1 coordinate 11,016,072, forward strand.
AAGGCCCACTGGGAGCAGGTCTTCTTGCTGCTGACCCAGAACACGCCAGAGATGCCCACCACCAGGGTCATCACGTACTTGACCAGGAACAGAGCCAGGTCCGGACGGCCGCTCTCTGTCGTCTGGGAACAAAGAGCACAAACACGAATGGCAAAAATGTTAACAGAAACCTTGTGACCTGAAGTGGTGGGTCTGTGTGTGTGAGTGAGTGAGTGTGTCTGTTTTGCTCTGACACTTGGCTAAATTGAATTTGGAACAAACTGCTACAAGGAGTCTGACTATGTCGTCAGCCTTTGTGTTCTTGTGCATTGCTCTCACTTCCACTGGTTGTAAGCAGCACCAAAACTACCCCCGTGAGCAATATCCATTCGATGGATCTTGCTAGTACCTAGTACTTATTCCAACCATAACCCTGAATAAAAAATATTGACTTAATTGGTAGAAATGTATCAAGCATACAAAATATTTTGTTTATTCCTGTAACCTACGTCTAACATGCCTCTGTATCACCCCCCTGCCCCCCCCCACACACACACACATACACTTCACCCCAGTGTAATACTAAAACATTGGAACATAGCTAATTTTGTCACTATTGTGCAATGAAATCTGGGCCGCTTTCCAATTAAAAGTAAACTCTTACACACGCACACGCACACGCACACACACACACACACACACACACACACACACACACACACACACACACACACACACACACACAGTGTGTTCCCTCTCCCGCACCCCTGGCTGTGGGCCCACCTGATGGGCGCAGGGGATGCTGTACTCCTGGCAGCGGTCGTTGATCCAGGTGCTCTCCCAGCCGCGCCGCTGGCTCTGCTCGTAGGTGTAGCAGGCCAGCAGCGTGAGCAGCGGCGCCAGGTACAGCGTGCTGAAGACGCCGATGCGGATCATGAACTTCTTCAGCTTGCCCAGGTTGCGCTCGTCGTGCTGGATCACCTGCCGCACGTTGTTGAGCGACACGATGCCGGCCAGCAGCAGCGAGAGGCCCACCAGCACGCCGGCGCACAGCGGCGCCAGCACGAAGTAGCGCAGGGCGTCCAGGTCGTAGAGGCCCACGAAGCACACGCCGCTCACGCTGTCGCCCTCCACCTTGTTGAGGGCCAGCAGCAGGATGGTCAGGACCCCCGGGATCCCCCAGGCCGCAGAGTGGAACCACACCTGCGCAGGGATCACGCCCAACGCCGTTAGCACGGACAAGAGGAAGGCTTGCCCTCTGCAGAGGGGAAACCACACCCGGCCAAACATGTTGGCCGGGTCTGTTAGCACAGACAGATATAGGCACTCTATCTGCTTGATAGAGTGCCTGCTTGATTACTGCTTCGGGAGTAGTCGCTAGTTTAAGGGGACTTGTATGCGTAGTTTAGTGAGCGTCTGTTTTAATCATACATTTTTATAAAGCAGTGCTTCTGGATCCGGCGAATCAAAGAAGCCACCCACCGCCTTCTTCTCGATGGCCTCACAGCTCCACTTGGGCCCGGCGGCCAGGAACCAGGTGATGGTGAGGATCACCCACCAGATCATGCCGGCGGTGGAGAAGAAGTAGAGCAGCATGAAGAGCAGGGAGCAGCCCTTGCTCTGGGAGCCCAGCACCACCGTGTCCAGCGCGCCGGGCTGCGTGGCCGCCGAGCACGCCGCCGTGTCGCCCAGCAGGAAGCCCAGGAAGTAGATGAGCGACACGAAGCTGTAGCAGACGGCGTAGAAGATGATGGGCCGCTCGGGGTAGCGGAAGCGCTTGACGTCGATGAGGAAGGTGAGGAAGGTGAAGAGCGTGGCGGCCAGGCAGATGACGGAACACACGCCGATGAAGCTCTTGGCAAACTCCAACTCGTGGGGCGTGAAGTACATGTTCTGGCAGGGCGGGGCGCAGTCCGGGGAGCCCAGGAAGGAGGAGCCCTGGCCTGGCTTGGTCTTCAACTGCAGTGGGCACCAGAAGCCCAGGTCCCTCTTGGTGGATGAGGAGCTCTTGGCCGTGGTCTGGGGAACGTCTGTGCCACTGGTGCTGCATGTCTCCAATCTGTGGCAGCAAAGCAGCAAAACACAAACAACTATTCACTGAGACACTGTTATCGATACCAGAAACTGACATGTAAAATCATATGCAGGTTATCAATGTTATGCAGGTTATGCAGGTAAGCGACATCTTTAAGCATGCAAAGACACCAGTCCCTGTGCACGGGTTACTTCCAGGTGTTTCGTGGTATTATTTGCAGTGCACATCCCTCATCCCGGTGGCGTAGTGTCCCCTACCTGTCACACTGCAGCTCCGGCGGCCATGTGACCTCAAAGGTCGTGATGAGCTTGGTGCAGTCAGCGAGCACGGCCTCGCACTGCTCTCTGCACGGACGCAGCACGTTGGTGCCCTCTGTGCACGCGGGGATGAAGGCCTGGCAGAGGAAGTGGTGCACGTCTGGGGAGCAGTTGAGGTTCACAAGGGGCATGAAGGGCTGGGGGAGCCAGAGCAGACCACAATAACAGGGTTAGCAGGGTTACATAGAAACAATAAATTGTTTATTTGCACCAATACGATACGTACATGATTATGTTCATATTTAATTGCTAAACCACATTTTTTTGCAATTACGTTTTTAGTTTTTTGGTTTAACGTCACGGATCAGGTTCTACAGGTCCGCCATCTTCTCTTTTTTTTTAAGTGGCCAAACAAAGCAGAACATAGTTTATGCAACGTTTGTGACTTACATTCATGCTTTCACAAAAAACGATTTCTGGGTTCCCCTGACAAAAGGCCTACATTACGGAAGCCATGAATCTCACTATCTTTTTCCCCCCAAAAAACCCTAATGAGGATTTGTTCTATACAAGAGCCGTTCAGCTCTTGGTCTTGAGCAATGAACGTGAGATGCTTGGGATATTTCCTATGGGGGAGCTATGAGTCATCCTAGCATCTTAGCCTCAGTGCTGTGCAGTTAAGCGTCCTTCTTTCGTTCTCCCTCCTCTAGATAAACCGCCAAGCGATGATAATTGAGTTTGTACGATCATACTTGATAAAAACAAAACTGATGAACCTTCACTAGATGAACACAATAGACCACTTATTGTTATCTTGTTAAATCATTGAATATGGTTACAATTATAATCTTTTTTTTCTCTTTTAGCTTAGTGTTGATTGCCAACAATAGGATTTATAATCACATTTTTTAATTCCACTGATTACTTTCAAAATAAACATCAAGTTTGTTCAAGGACACATTGGAACCATTTTCGTTGCTTATCAGCCAGAGCTTGAGGGCTTTGAGGAAGCCCTGGTCTGGATTTTCCAACGTTCCAGGAATAGGCTAACTGATTCCATGTTGTGGAATAAACTGCCAAAAGCAGCAGATTGAAACTGTGAAAGTTTCACAGCTTCAATCTGTTATCAATCAACTCAGAGGAAGAGGAAGTTGGAGAAACAACAATGAGCTATTCACAGATTTGTGGTTGAATTTGCCTACGGGTTTTATGCCTGGAGACGGTACGGTACGTGTAAGTGTACTGTACACCTCCAGTAAGCAGTCGCCGCTGTGACCTTTATGAGAACATGGAGGAGCCGCAGTGTCAGCATTACATGCTACATCACCCAGGCTAACTAGCTTCGTCAACAAACCCAGCATTTTAGACTCAATGTACAATGTAGGCTAGCATCCAAGTATGCAGTGAAAGAAACATTATTACTAATAAACACAGATAGTCACGGGTATAGTCTGCTCTGAGAACACAGATGGCACACACACACACACACACGCACCTTCTTCCTATTCTAAATTCTAAACAGTACTTGCATCAACAGATGTCTCTCACTAGGGAAAATCCCACAAATATATTTTATTAAGGACCAGCACAAATGATTGGAGTGGAGAAAGGCGGAACCTCCCCACGGTACTGAAGCCCAAGCCCGGAGTGGCCGAGCTCTGAGGTCCCACAGTTTCCACCCCACAATGGACCTCATTCAAGGGCCCCGCTGCACCCTCTTCCGTTACAGCAGCGTAGTGGAGGCGCGCCGCCCGAGTAGGGGGGAGGGGGGGGGGGGGGGGGGGCGA
>JAOPUD010000009.1:11276366-11295267 GCA_027122715.1 Trisopterus minutus
TGTGTGTGTGTGTGTGTGTGTGTGTGTGTGTGTGTGTGTGTGTGTGTGTGTGTGTGTGTGTGTGTGTGTGTGATTAAAAATGTTATACTCTGTGACGGTGCCATGTTCCATCTACGGGACCTGATTTTGTCTGCACAAATAACGCCACGCTGCTGGTATGTCTTCACATCCGATGAGATCCAAGTGGAGACTCGTGTCCTTGTTTGCAAACCGTCACCGACAAAACAGATCCGCAAATACAAACTATCACGGCTGTCTTTTCCACCAAACCACAACCAGTCAAAGCCAAACCGAGACCTAGAATCGGGCTGACATCTAAACGTACTTATTAGGCACCGGTAGCACATGTGCAAAGACTATTAGAGAGGGGTTTCACCGGGCCCTAGCCGCGGACGACAGGCGAGATGTGATCTGAAAGGTGGCGATGCACAGGATTGGTCCAGGGCTCAGGGAAGGACTGAACAGTTCCGTCTCATTCGCACCACCTGCCTCCGTGTTCAGCCAACCGTTTTCCCTCACCAGGCACTGAAGCTCGCTCGTGTTGTTACCTGACCCCCACCGACACACGCACACACACACACACACACCTACCTACCTCAGTGAGCAGCCCGCCTCCACAGCCCACGTCCAGTATCTTGAGTCCTTCTAGGGGTCTTCCCGGCTGACATTCTCTGTGTAGGCTCATCAGATTGTCCCTGAAAGGGGACATGACATGGGGGTTCAATGCGTTTGCAAAGTCAAACCAGGCTAACAGGGACACTCTACATATGAGACATTATACTATATGTAGAGAGGATCTCCAGTTCGCAAAAAGAGAGCTGCCGTGCTCCTTTAGGTGTCATCATTGAGCCCCACGAACCGGCCAGCCAGTCAGAACCGCTGACAAATGTACCCCCCAGCCATGTTATAGCATCATTCTTCCATCTCAGATATCTATTTTCCTACACTTCGTTCCTCAGTCCCATGTTTCACTGTGGATTTTCCCCTTCTGGCGCTATGAACTGGAAAACAGACAGGAATCTGTGATCTATGGTTCTGTTAACAATTACAGCTGCACCCGCTGAATAACATTTCCCAACAATATTTTAATACTGGTACTTTGAAGGCACACCTTGGATAAGACTACATAGGAGGAATTGGTAAAAGCGGCTTTAGCAGCTGTGGTGCTCGGCTAATAGTCACTCCACTGCCTCTGGGCACAGTCATATCTGACATGTCAACTATATGCAGACACACAGTGGCACAATATGTCACCCTGTCACCATGGAGACTCATCATCTCCCAGAAAAGTGTGGGGGATGGTGGGGCCGGGGGCAGGCATGGCTAGCTTGTGTATAGAAAAACTAAAATACAAGGGCTACATTAAATCTATGTATTTTCCTTTTCCTGCCAGGTCTATGCATTGAACTACTGCGCTTGTTTACTTAACACCTTTTCTGAACAATGACCCTTTTCACAGCGTTTAGTTAACGGTTTAAGGAGCGACCCCTCAATTAAGAAAGGATTGATTAGTGCTCTAATTAAAACCCACCTTATGAAAGGTACGCGAAGGTCATTCATGGAATGGAGAGCGGCAAATTCTCCTTGCTCATCCCACCACTTGCTGGCCAGAGCCTGGAACCGCCTCACCTCCTCTGGGTCCACGGTAGTGTGGGAGGCTGACTGAGAACTACAGTGATAAATGGAATTGGGCAAATTATTACGTTTAGGAAATTTAGGAAACATTAGAATCTCTTACGTTGCAGCAAAGTAAAGTGGCCTCTCTTAATTATATACACATATATAAATTATAATACAAGCTGAACGAAGAGTCTGGCGTTGACTAACACCATTTAGACTAGAATTAAATGTGAAAGGGCAGACGCGGACAGAAAGGTCCAGCATACCCACGTGAAATGTACCTCATCTGACAGAGCAGGACAGACCGATCCGAACCCACATGAGTCGTCCTCTGCAACAACTGTTTACGGTGTTTACATGCACTTGACCAACTAAATGGACAACTAGCTGGCGGACGCTGGATGACACTCGCAACATTAGTGTTACGGGAATAGAACCCAAGTAAAATCCGACCAAACTTCTTAGAGTACATTTTCAATGGATATTAAAAACGTTTTGCTGTTTGTTTGGAGTCAATGTGACCGAATCTGACGATACAAGTCCGGGTGGAAACACGGATCACGTCGATATGGTTCCTACTTCTGAAAGCTTTATTTGTCGAGGACCAGCATCACTTTTAGAACATTGACATGTAGTTGATAAATCACGAAAAAATGTTCGAAAATTAGAATTAGCTAAATAAAAAAATATAAATAAATCAGTTCGATTTAAACTCGGAAGTGCAGTCGAATCACGCATAATAGGAAAAACATGGGCATTGAAAACTTAATTGTACATTAATTTTAAAGGTGTTTAAAATCTATATTCAGGGCTCTCAAGTCTCACGCATTCGGCGTGACCCACACGCAATTCAACCCGATCACACGCTCACACATTGTATTTCTCACGCAGAAAAGATAAATCATCCGGGATTTTGATAAAGCCTCAAATATGATGTTTACATTGATTTTGCGTTGTGTTTCTTTGGGTCGTTCACAAACTAGTGAGGCTACGCCCTCACCTACTCAGTTCTATTCGCTTTGCATTGGTTAAGTGATGGGGGGAGTGGTGAAGTAGAGCCTCCGGAACGCACGGTCAGTCCTTAGAGTTGCCGTCATTGGTCGATAGCCTTCTCTCTGGAAACATTTAATTGGTCAGCATAATGATAGCGCAAACGTTCTTGTTTACAACAGCACATGTGTCCGGCATCTGCCAAAACGTACATTTAAGTTCACGGAAGGGGATTCTGTGCACACAGTACAATTTGAAGAGCATGACCTGCAAGGATTCGTACTTGAAATTAATATATGCCCAAAATGAGGAGGGCTGAAAAGTATCCTGCCCATGGTGTAATTGACCCACCCGGTATCAGGTAATAATCAAGTGGGTTCACGGTACAGTTCAGAGGGCGCCTGCCACGCACCAGCTTATCAAATAAAAATAATATAGCTACACAATCAAAAAATAGCATTGCTGTATCCGGGTAAGATTTTGATATTCCTGCGTTACTTTACGATTCCAACGACAATATTGACACATTAATTCACACGCTCGCTGAACCCCCCCCTCCCCCAAACAAACAAAAACGAGTTTGTGCCATCAGTTCAATCAAACAGATGAAAGGAAAGGCAGATGATCCAATAAGCAGTGAGACACAAGACAACGGACAATCAGTTTTATTGGACAATTAATTACATTAATGTTCAGAAAAGGTTAATCCTTTTATGGTTTTAAAACAATACAGCTGTAAGAGTATTTCAAGTCCACTTAAGTTTTAAGCTTTGCATCAGGATACAAGCAAAAATACCCAAGCATCCAAAATGTCCTTCTCTTTGTGCAGTCAGCATTTTAAAAACAATGTATTTACAAAGAACTGAACGGTATGGTATGTGAGTGGGTGGGGAGGGAGGAAGGGGCAAGCAGAGAGTCACCTACATCGTTGCCTCTATAATGAGACAGGCCTGCTCAAAGCACGGAATAAAAAAACTAAAACAAAACCCAAATATTAAAGAGCACAGATCAAGTGGTACACTTATTAGCGCCTGTTCCTGCGCGAGGGGGACGTTGACCTGAAAGATAAGATAAAATAACAAGGCAGGTTGTTAGTAATGCACTATTTACCCCACATAAATACACTCACTCACTCACACACACAGACACACACACACACACACTGACAAAATACAACCCAAACCACCTCGTATTTACTTAATGTTAGACAATAATGCTAGAGCATAACTACAATTGTGTCCATACACTAAATTTCCAATCAGAAAATAATGGGTCAAGGCAGGCGTACATGTAAAGTGCATTTCAGCTGCTCTTATTCAAGAAGAAAATTATTTACAACAATTAGCCTAGGAAAAAAAACGATTAGATTTCCAAAGTATGGTCAAATTAATCTCTGCCCGTAATGACGTCATCTTGTAGTACTTATATCATTTTTATTTCTGCAAACATGGTCAAAAGGAAGTGGAGTGAACCGTGAGCACTGAAAGGGGCTTCTAATTTGTCGTTCAAAATGATTGGTTGATATGTTGTCAGCAAAATCACAGTCAAACTGACAATGAAAACACACAATAGAAAAATTTGAGAGAAAAAACGAATACTACCTTGATCGTGACTTAGACTTGTGTTTGCGGCTTGCCTTCTTACCAGACTTGTGCGATTTTTCCGTTGACCTTGATCGACTACGTTTCGATTTTTTGGATTTCTTTTCCTTGCTAACCTCAGGAGTGGGGGACTTGCTCGATTCAGAGTCCGAGTGCCTCTTGCTAGATTTTGCAACGCCTTTCTTGTTTCCCTTGCTATCTTGCCGAGAGTGTTTGTCCTCTGTGTGAGAATCGCTCTCCTTCCTTTTCTTAGATTTCCCATTCTCCTCTGCACCCCTTTCCCTCTCCTTCTCCTTCTCCCTAGCCTTGGGCTTATCTTTCTTCCTATCGGACTCCTTCTCCTTCTTCCGTTTGTCTTTCTCATGGCTACGACTCCTGTCTTTCCTCCTCTCCCTGTCCTTGCTCGAAGCCTTCTTATGTTTGCTGCGGCTGTGGCTACTCTCCCTGTGCTCCCTGCTCCTCTTTCTCTCCCTGTCCTTCTCCTTCTCTCGCTCCCGGCTACGGCTCTCCCTTGCCCTGGACTTCTCCTTCTCCTTCTCCCGATCCCGGGAACGGCTCCTGCGACCCCTGCGCTCACGGGAGACGCTGCGCTCGCTCTTGACGCGGCGGCCGGAACGCTCCGCGCTGCTCCTTCTCCGCTCCCTGGCCTTGTCTGCGCGCTCCTCGTGGCGCCGGGGCGGACTGCGGCTGGGCCGGTGCGCCCGGCGGGAAGAGGAGCGACTGCGCCTCCTCTTCCTGCGTGGCGACGACGACCTGGATGAGGTGCGCGAGGACGGCGAGGAGGAGGAAGATGAGGACGAGGACGAAGAGCGACTGCTGGTGCGGCTGGAGCTGCTCCGGGAGCTGCTGCTGCGGCCGTTGGCGGGGGACTTGCCGCCGCCCCGGCCAGAGCGCTCCTTCCCGCCGTGGCCCGGCGGCCGGGCTGCCTCGCTGCCCTCCCTCTCACTGCGAGACCTACGCCTCTCCCCTGAAGACTCCGCCTCCCTCACCTCCTGCTTGTGTAAAACCTCTGACTGACCCTCGCCATAATCCCCCCTTTCTCTGCTCAGTCGCTCCTTTGCCGCCTCATCTGGAGGAAACAAAAGTGAAAACGAGACGTTGGGACTTGGGTGCTTCAATGTCGGGGTGCTGGGCGTCTCAACAAACTCGGGGCCGGCGGAAAAATGCACAGGAAGCGGCCGGACGCGGGTGCATTCTCACCGCGTGCGAGCGAGGTCTCCAGCGCCTGCCTGTCCTGGAGCTGCTGCTGCTGCTGCTGGACCTCCCGCTCCTTGCGGTGGAAGGCGTCCTGCTTCTCGCGGATGCGGTGCCGCAGCGCCTCCTCGTCCGTGTCGGAGGACTCCGAGGCCCGCTCGCTGCGCTCGTCCTCGCTCTCATCCGAGCCGTAGTCGCCGAGGCCGCCTGCCGTGAACAGAACCCCCCCCGGAACTGTTGAAGACCAGCACGGCACAGCAAGAGCTAGTCGCACAGTCTCGTTTCTCATCCCCCCCCCCCCACACACACAACCCAATGTCCACTTACACACGATCTGCATACAACTCTAGCCGAAAGCCAAACATGTTGTGAAAGGGCATGCTGCTAGCAACAGTGGAATAACAGCCGATTATCCCTGAAGTCTAAAGGCAGGCATAAAGTGTAGCTCTTTGCCTCTTTCACCTTATGTATTCCCAAACCCCCTTTGTTCTAAATACAGCCACAGCCCCCCCAACCCACCCACCCACTAGCAGAAAAGGGGATACTCACTCAGACCAGTCAGAGAAGCCAATGCACTTGACTGTGCCAGCTGTTTTGCAGGAGCTTTGATTCACATCAACAACAGGAACAACATGTTAAAACACATAGAGCCACCATTTTCTCAAAGGCAAGAGTCGCTAGAGGAGGGGATGTCAAGATAACGCACTATTCACAAGAGCTGTCGTTGAAAACAAAACAAAGGAAACAAAAATAACAAATGGAGAAAAGAGAGAGAGTTAACAAACAGGCGTCGGCCACACAATCCAAGTCAAACGGTCAGAGGTGGAAGAGAACCACTCTGCACTAATGCACCCACAGATATCCTTCACGTATCTGTGGGGTTGGATTTCCACAAACATCTGAGGATAAAATAATTGTAGCAATATGATGTGATCCAGACGAAGTAGTACACCAATTTATCCAGACTTTAAAGCTAGTGTGCAAAACATCCAATTTACCAAGAGCTGTACTCTCGCCCCACATCCCCAGCTCCAGTCGCTTTGGTTCCAACGCATTAGTAGAGAATGGTTTGCAATGCATGGCGTACTAGTGATACTCCCAAAGGGTTTCATTTTAAAGCATCCTGCTTTAGAGGCAAACATCTATCCATCTTGGGAGAAATCAGAATAGAGAGAGAACGCGTTTCTACGGAACATGTCCCGTTGCCAGGCACAAGTGATGTGAGAGCTAGAAGACGATATAAGACCTTTGGTGGCTTTGCGATGCGTCTCCCTCGCCACCTGCTGGACCTCCTCGTTCGTGACCTCGAGCAGGATCTCTGTCAGTAGGGTCTTGGTGATGACCATCTGGGGAAGGGGGTGATGGGAGTCATTGAAAAGACTGGCGTCACCCAGGGGAGAGTGAGCGTGTGCACAGGTTGGCTCATCCCTGACAGGGGTAAAACACTGACCAGCTGGAAGTCTCTCTCCTCCTCCGTCATCTCCGGCTCACTGTCCTCCTGAGGAGGGGATGGGCTTCGGCTGGCAAACTCCTTCCTTATGGAGGACTTCACCTCCTCTTCTTCCTCTGGTTCCTCGCCGTTGCCCTCATCGTCGCTGTCCTACCGTATCAACAAAGACAAAACAAAGGAATAGACATTGTTGTTGCGTATCGAGAAAAATGCCTTTGCTCCAGCGGCGCCCGTAATCATGGTCGGTGATGGAAAATAATTCATTACATCTTCAATGGAACGATTGATGTTCCCAACATTAAGTCAAGTAATACAGTAAAGAAGAAAGGTAGTGTCTCTTACAAATTTGCTCTTGCGTGGTATACGAGGCCCGTCGCCGGCCTCCTCCGGCTCCTCTTCCTCCTCCTTGACCAGTGTAGCGCGCTCCTGCTCCATCCGCTCTCGCTCCATCTTCCTCTGCTTCTCCCTGTCCATCTTCTCCAGGCCCTCACGGATCCATGCCGGCAGCGTGCGCCTTTTCACAGCTTCTGCTTTGGTTAAAGACGGGCATCTGATTGTAATGAAACGCCTTTCACAGAGATTTGTATACAACGCCTTGAATAAATCACCTTTCTTTTGTGTAGGATGCGATCAGAACATTGTGAAAACCTCAAACTGACAATAGTATTATTCATTATTTAATTTCTCATATTGAAGTGACAAGTCTCTAAACAATTGACCATTCAAGGCATATATGCCGTTGAGGAAGTGAGGAGGAAGCAAGACAGCGGGCTGTGCTGTGTATTTTGGGACTAACCCAATGCTGCTGCGGTCTCTTGTTTGACGGCAAGCTGGATGGGTGACCTGGGCCTCTCTCGGAAGCCAGGGGGTCTGTTGTCCCGCCTGTTCTGGGGAGGACCCTGCCAGTAGGGAGAATGGAAGCCTGGAGGCGTGGGGCCGAAGGAAGGCGCAGCCCCATGCTGTAGAGAGAAAAGCACACGCTAAAAAATTAAAGGTACATTAGATACACACGCTTCTGCACTACAGTAGCTGCGTAGTATTCGCCATATCCTGAAATATGGGGGTGGGGTTGGGGGTTGCTTCCATAACCTATCACTGGACAAAACTTGCATTTACTATTTAAAGGAAGAGATAAATAACTAATAAAGAAAGATGATAGCACTTTACCCCACCATGCCGGACTCGTCAACAAGCGAACATTCTCTGCACAGCATCAAGACAGCACTTACTAGAACTGCCCTAGACACCAGTACCCGGCAAAGTTTTCAAAACCGGATTCCGCCTTTTTTTTTGGCAATACTTAGCAGGCTCACTAAAAACCCAAATGCTTTCAAACGATCCTACCGGGGCTTCTGCATACCTGATAATCAAACTGGTTCATGGCCATGGGGGCCATGGCGTAGCTGTCGGGCTGAGCCCCATACCCATGGCTGTTCTGGGGGTAAACCCCATGGCGGGCTTCAGAGCTGAACTCCAGGCTGTCCTGGCTGTTGCTGTCCTCGCTGGGGTTCACCACCTCCATCGGCCCCGACCCGGGGGGGATCCACACTTGGTCAGGTGGCGGAGGGGGTGGAGGGGGCTGGCCCTGCATTCCCCATTCTGGGAATGAAGGGCAAGACAGAAGCGGAGGGGTCGGCCTCACTGGCATTCTGGAAACTTTAAGAAATGCACCCAAAGTCAAACGTTATTTCACATTACCCAAGCTTGCTACTGAAACATTCCCATCAACCCAACACATACAGATATAAATACTCTTCTTCTCAGTCTCAACCACTGGCTCGGCCGCAAAAATTGTTAAGATTTCATGTTATAATTTAAATTCCATGAACATCACCCTTACAGTTTCACTAGAGTGCCTAGGTGCCACACTGGTTATTATGATATAATAATATATAATAGTCTGTTTGTTTATGTTATGGTGTTACCGCTTACCTACACACCGTATCTAACCGGCATTTCTCCTTGTCCAACCCACAAAAACAATGGCACTGTCAATCTACCAACTCGGGTTTAAAGACTAGTCCCCTATATTTACTATGAACTATATTACCACCATAACTGTGATTTGGCATATAATGAAAACAAAGTAACCGTAGCCGTATTCTGCTTGTGCCACACATTGTGGACTGTATTGTTATAAGGTCGGGAAAACAAATGAATTATAACAAACATACTAACATAACTTTATATGATGCGTTATATGTATTTTTACCAGGTTGCCACATTCTTCCGAATGACTGGTTGCCCGGGAATGGTGGTCCATGGTTGCCCTGGGGGACGGGGTCTATGCCAGGGACCTCCTGTCCATTGGGTTGGATTGAGTTCTGCGCTTCGGTTCCCGGTCCCGAATCTTTCTGGGCTATCCATGCTTGGGCCAGGGCCGCCCAATCGACCTGACCTGCACCACAACACAAATGTTGTGGATTTTAGGAGAAATACTGACATACATGTTGCATCGTTGTCGATTATATCATGGTTCAAATTGGAAACCCTATGACTATATGACATATCGGATAGATCCTCGGCTAGTGACTTACTTGGATCTTGCTGGTGCTGAAAGGACTGCATCCATTGCTGCTGGCTCAGAGGCCACTGCGGCCACGGCTGTCCTCCCTGATCCCACATCTGTTTTCACGGCGTACTACTCTCCTGCGTTCAGCAGTGGATTCGTTATTCAATTATATTTATGTGTATTGTTGCATGTTTTTTTTTATTACAATTACCAGGAGAATGATTATTAGCGATTGATAGGTGTTACATTCCAGTCCATAGTGCAAACTACTACCGATTCAAATGTAACATGTCTGTTTAATACTCAGATATTTAAGTATATCAGAGAACAAATACCTAAATAAACTTGATATTGTGTGAAACTACGTCCGGGAGCACCAATCCCCCTAGACCAAAAGGAGCTAACATTACGGGTGCTAGGCTAAACAACACCAGTATAAGTGGGAACAAGATTAGCCGTTAGCTTACTATCTAGCGTCTACATGGTTTTACATCGGAATAGCTTTATATTAGCAATGGTATCCAGGATAGTAGGCAATTCTTCATGCATTAGTTAGAGGAGGTGGCAATGGCATTCACGAGTGGCGAGATTGAGCTATTCTTACCTTTTGAAAACAGGTTTTTCTGCACGGGTTAGATTGAAAATCATAGATAGAAAGCAAAATGGCTCCAACGTGGGCCAGCGCTGTCACTACCCAATCCGCTGAGCTGCCCGGTCCGCCGTACGCATGCGCAGGACCACAGCCTGGGAGGAAGAGAGAGCTATGGAGCGGTGTCTGGGACTAACCGTCCTAACCGCATTCTAAAAAAAAAAAAAAAAGTTCAAATCACAGCAAATGTGTATTAGTATAGTTTGTGGACTTCTTTTTGTTGTTAAAAATGTATAAATTGAGAGAATGGTATGAAACACATTCATTGCATTGGGACAATTGTTGGATATCCAGTGAAAGCTGTCACCAGTGTATTTAAATGGCAGAAAAGTTAATAAATATAGGGCATTATTTGTGACTGGGCCTCCAAAACGTGTTAATTACTTTAACATGTCAAACATCCTGTAGTTACGGATACGGAAGAGGATTATAGTCACAATCCTCTTCCGTATCCGTAACTACAGGAACATGTAACATATTGTTGAGTTATGAGGTTAAAGTCAGAATGCTGACTTTAACCTCAGAATCTAATCCTAATCCTCTTCCGTTTAAAATAAATTACTTAAAAACATGTACTATTTTAACCAACGAATATATTTGAACAATCAACGGAAGGAACGTCGAATAAACAATGTTTTAATGTCTACGGTCCATGTTTGATGTGATACTGTCCCATTGGGGTCCATGTGGTGTTTTCCATGTTCGCAGAAGAGTTTGACGATCGAGTCCACAGGGTGACATCAAGGCAGAATGTCGGCCCTCGTCCCTTTGCTGGAGGCTACTCCTTGCCCATCAGCCGACCTCGAATATGAATCTGGAGAGATGGGACGAGGCGAGAGATCACATTGGTTCCTTGAGCAGACCGTCACCAGGCGAAATTAAGCACCAGCAGTGAAAAGGCCCTCATTTAAAAAATACATAGCCCGAAACAATGTTCTTTTGTTGGTGGCGGCAATTGACAACCTGGTTCAACGCGACGACAGCGTGACATCAGATTCGGCGTCGAGGTCGGACAGATCCGATGTCTTTGGACGTTGCCCTTTTCTTGATTCCACACCCACCTTCCCTTCACCAGCCGGCGACATGTCCCAAAAAACAGAGCTGCTTTGCACCTGTCAGGGCGCATCGCCAGTCACCATGGACTGAATATGGCACTGTGGGATGCAGAGAGACAGCAAGGAAAAACCGCACACAACACGCACAATCTTGTATAAAGGGCATCAGTGACATTTGGGCCAACGTTGAGGATAAAGCAGATAGTTATATCCGCCAAGGCTGGATTCCAGTGATTCCCAGCCGTGGACATAGGGTAACCTAGGGGTAGGCCTACGTGAGCAGTTACTTGTTTTCATGTCTACAGAACAAACATAACGACATAAAATATTAATATTTGTTGAAATTCTCAAATAATAGGTTGATTGTTGCTGATCATTAGTAGAGAAATAGAGGAAGGTTTCAGCTTCCTAATTTTTTATGAACGCTAATTGCTAATAGATCATATTACTTAAAAGAAAAACATTTAGCATACATAGTATTAAGGAAGTTTGACATCTAAATAGTTTACCAAAAAAATACTTTACATAAATAAGATGTTTCATTTTATTGTATTCATGTGATGTGACACACAACAACCGTTTTTGTTATATTGAATTGAAAAATCCAAAACAGAATTTGCGCATGAACGGGTACAAACCCTGCACGGGTCTGGCACCACACGTACATGTCGGTATATATCACATTTCCCATATTTCCTCTTTAAAATCATGGTCTTCCTTGTACCATGCATGTTTATTTAACCTGAAGCATAGGCACTGAGTTGTGGGCCGTTGGGAAATAAAAGTAGACAGTTTTCTATGCATCTATTGAAGAGGTAAATCACCTAAAAAATCGAAATGTTTGTCTATTTAGGAGCAATATACATTCAATATACAATGAGCCTATGCACACAACTTTCTTTTGGTAAGGCTTAAGCTACAATACTTAATTTTTTTAAACATTTTTTTACGTTGTAACCATAGATGTGCCTGAGCGTTGGACTGACAATGAGAGGAACCGCAGGCTTGCTACTTGGGATACTGATACGATCAGAGTTAAAACCTAGTGCAGACAGAAGTGCTTTGTTAGCCTGATAGAGAAGGAAATCCTTTCTTTACTATGCACCATCATGCATCAGATGGATGCCCTTGATGGAACAACTATCAAACATTTATACCAAAGGCAATGGTTTTCTGACTGATTTTCTTATGATACAAAATCCCTTCTTGGGCAAGCAAAGTGATAGTCATACAATCATACATTCCAATGTACAAAACTCTGCAATACATTCTACCATAGCTTGCAAATAACCATTTCCTTTTTCTGAACTTGTACCTCTTCAAGTCAATGCTCTTTTCTTTCTCAATATACACACACAATGCTTTAAATACATATCATTACCTTTTGAATACAGCTGTTATTTGCAAACCCATGCATGCACATGTTCTATGCAGGCCTGGGGAGCCACCTAAAGGTATTGCACTCTTTTCACTCCAGTTCAACACCACTTTCTGTCCTGTCAGATAGAAGCATTTACAGTTCTTCAGCTGGCCAGTCCTCACTTGCAGGGCAGATAAAGCGATATTTCAATGCATTATATTGTATTTTGTAAAAAATAAAAATAATCTTTAAGTTACTCCACTTCACATTTAAAACATTGCATCACTGTTGCATCGCGAAGAGACAGGTATCCACCCCTTGCTTGTAAAACTGCTGCAGGAAAAGAAGAAGCCCATAGAGCTGATTTGTAAAAAACAAAAAAAACAAGTCCCTCCTCCTTAAATGGTCTGCCAATTAAGTACAGTAGAAGGAGAGAGTACAGATTCTATGCTGACAACAGGTAAAAAAGGAAGGAAAAAAAAGACAGACATGCAAGGAAAAAGACGAAAAGTTCTGCAAACGTTGCGGTTCCGTTACAGCATTTCCTCGTAGAACAGCAGGTAGGCCTGAGAGTTGAGGACCCTGGATTCTGGGACCGTCTGCACTGTGGTGTCGCTGACGTACACCCACTGGCTCTGAGAAGGACCGGAGGCTTCCCTTGCACCTGGCCACACGCACACACGCGCACACGCACACACACACACACACACACACACACACACACACACTTTATTATCAGGGTATTGTCAGCTGAAATGCATTGTAGGATATGGCATCTACAATGTTTGAATTTAAAATGTGGGGACAGCAAAGAATCAATGCAGGGAGCTGCAAGGGACTGAGATATGCCTTGTTTCCTAGATATGGAGATATTCTACCAAAGAAAGGTGTTTGCGTAAGTGGTTGAAGCTTGCAAAGGGGGATTTAGATACTGTACTGTTTAACACTGTTTTGAAGTTTACTACCAGTGTTGTCCGGGTTTGTGCTTCACTGTTAGCCAATGACGTGCTTACAGATCCCCTTTAACATTATTCGTCCAAACAAATAATGAAGTGAAAAAATGTCAAACATCCAGCTCAGCTCAGCAAGATTAAAGTTTGTCCAGATCAGATTTTAGATGGACAGTCTAAATTGATTAAGTGAAAGCCTGATTTGTGAGACAAGTGGGACCCTTACCCGACACATTCCTGCGCTGGTGCTCAGCCCTCCTCTGGGGCGGTCGGACCCTGACGTATGCCGTGTAGTGGCCCCCACGCATGGACCCACTGTGCTCCACGATGCCATACAGGCTGTAGGGAACACGCTCCCCAGAACCCAGGTTCTGCCATGACACCGATCACCACAACCGCAGGAACAAAGTAAAAGATACGGAACGACACAGACACAGGACACGGGCGGAGAGATGGTCAACATCAGTAGTCTCAGCTGTCGTCCTCAATTATTGAATCAGTCAATCATTCAAAGGGATTTCGGAGTTGGTTTATCCTCCATTTAAAACGTGAGAAATAATGTTTCTCATGTGGCGTTGTATGTTGTGTTTTATTGAATTTGATTGTATGCTGCTGCAGCCATGGCAAGGTCTCTCTCATAAAATAGATCTCGTTGAGACCAACCCTAAAATAAGGGTGAAATAAAATTAATTAATAATAATCAAACAATAATTAATGCACTGTAATTCTGAATTCTAACAATTGTGCCAACCATGTGGCATTCCTCCGATCAATTTCTTAATGCTTCTAATTAAAAACACATGACTGGTTTTTATGTTTTGTAGTAGTGTCGAGCGCATTGTGGTGGGCGAACCTTGCAGGTAGCAGAGCAGAACGGAGCCAGGTCCAGCACCAGTGGGAAGTCCACGTGGCGGTTCACCTTCCGCAAGTTCATTCCGGCCTTGCGGGGAGAAACACACGTTACTATTGGGGATGTTGGGGATAAATATATCCAGGATAGTATCAGAATTTTTTTTGTTTCCACTAAACTTGCATCGTCAGGTTGACTCATATATCAGTACATATATATCAGTTGAAAAAACAAAAAAAGTCTTCAAAGTCTTCAAAAGAACGGCATAATGCTACAGAGGGTGCTATAGTGTATGGTCCTCCTGCACACTTACATGAACCACATTCTGTTCTATTGTGCAATTTAAAAAACAATGATACACAAGACAGACCTGCAGAATCTGAACCCCAACGTTAAAGCCGTAAATTAATCCACACCCAAGATAAAAATCACACAAGCTTATGCTATATTTTCATAAACACAATATACTGTATATCTGTGCGGTAGGGATATTCCGATCCCTACTGATAGACTGGACTATGAATACATAGTTAATTAACCTTTTTGTATTAAGAGTAAGTATGTATTCATGCAAGGTGTGTGCATGACAAAAATAGGCGTATTTAGTTTGAACATCATTAATGCAGTCCAGAGTTTCCCCGTGCTAACGCTATCTACCTGGTGGAAGCGTTTCAGGTGTAGGGTGACCACCGGAGGCAGCGAGGAGATCAGGATGTGCTTCCTAGCGCTGGTGTAGACCTTCTCCGACTTTTTATCTGTACAAGAACAGAATTTTTACAAAAGGCAGGTCTAGTAATTCAACGCACAACTGGGCACATTTATGTGAAAAATCGCATTAAATCTATTTTTAATGCAAAGAGCTTAAAAGCGCTTGTGACTAAAAGGACAATTCTGGCATTTTGAACATTGAGCCCCCTTTCTAGTTTGTCTAGGATGAGATAGTGGTTGACACCGAAATGTTGACTATTGGTCCGGTCTCGGGTATTCGGCTAATTTAGAATCACCCCTGCATGCTTCAGAATGGCTGGCTATGGGCATTCACAAAGATTCCCTTAAAACAACCCTAAACTTTCGTTTTCCGAAATGTGCAACTCACTGAGTGGAAAGTGGTGCACGTTGATGTTCAAAATCAAGTATCATAGCGAAATACAGATTCTGTCGTATTTTATTTGGCATTTTTTAAATCCCATTGAAACGGAAACCAGACCGGAACCGGAAATTGGGCTGTTTACTTGTGGTTGAAGTCTTTACCAATCGTCAAAATTTCGGTGTAACCACTCAATTTCATCCTAGACAAACCAGAAAGGAATGTTCAAAATACCGGAATTGTCCTTTAAAGGAGGACCAAAACCCCTGTAAAAAGAGGGATGGTGTGGCACATCCGTGTTTAATCAGCAGGTAACCCTATTGGCCAATCCCAGGTTATGCGGTAGCATCTGCTTAACTGCTTGTAGAGGGAATCCTCTACAAAAGCAAACCAATCTACAGGTAGTGCCGGGGGGGGGGGGGTTTGGTTCTCCTTCACAGCTCTTGGACCTAAATGTCCCACAAAATAACCGCCATCTCTCCTACCGCTCTTGCGCAGTGTCTTCTGCCTGCGCTCTGTGCAGCTCTCACACAGCAGCTTGTTGTTGCCCATCAGCAGCTCCACGGAGGTGAACTGGTGCAGGCAAGACTGCACCGAGCACTCCTTGGAGCTGGGCGTGTAGCTGTGGGAGAGGGCCTGGAAAGCCCCCTGGGGGAGAGGGTGCTGCTGTTGCTGATGGTGAAGGTTGTCTCGGGACTGGGGCGCGGCGTCCTCGGTGGGAAAGCGGGCCACCGGGGAGCCTTCCCCGGGGAAGGAGGGACCCAGGTTCATCTTGGATACGGCGCTGACCAGCTGCTCCACTGCTCCGCCCGGCCGGGGCGACGGGGCGGAGCCGGTGGGGGAGGGCTTCGGCGGGGGGCTCGGCGACGAGGGAGTGGTCGGCGCTGGGCCCGCGCGGCCGTACCTGGAGGCGGGCCGCGGGGTCCACTCGCTCTCAGAGGCTTCGCTGTCGGCGTCGTTGCTGCTGTCCTGAGCGCACGGGTCTTTGTCGCTGGAGTCCGAGTGGCTGCCGACCGACGCCACCCGGCTCAGGGGACAACCGGCCCCGACCGTGGCCCGCATCACCGCCGCCGCCGCCGCCGCCAGGGGAGCCTCCTCCTCGTCTTCCTCTTGGGGCCGGTCTGCTCCTTCCTCCTCCACTGATCCTGAAGACCTCCTCAGCGGATGCTTCTGTCACAGAATTATCGAGTCAAGCCATTTGTATTTTTTGGTATATTTGTATACGTACGCAGTCTCAGGGCAGCCATGCAATCCAAGGGGCGGAGGTACCTGGCTGCTGGGCTTTCTAGTGTTCCTGCTCAGGGCGGGGGCAGCAGCGTGGACTGTGTCAGTCTGAAGGAAGTGGACATCGTGGTCCCGGGGGCTTTTGCTAAGCCTTCCAGGGTTGGACGGTTTGGAAATCTGTCCGGCAAAAAGAGGCAAATTCTGGTTAATGGAAAGGCAGACATGGCTGATCAGGCAAGTTGCTCTGTTGTATATCAATACCAAAAACAATAATTAATCAATAAACTAAAACCTTAGCAATACACAATTGAAGCTGTGTGCGTTAATGAATGTATAAATCGATATGTATTAATGTGGTTAAATAGTTTACTCATCATTGTATTCATTGATATGTATAGTAAGGCTCACCCTTTCTTCAATGATGGGAAGAGAGATGTCGATGAAGGCCTCTTTCACTGTAGAGATCTATAAAGGGACCAATCACAAAACCAGTTGAGACAAGGGCATGTCTGCTGCTTATTATAGCAGCAGGTATTATAAAAAAACACAGGGTTGTTCTGGCTTTGTTCTTCATTTAAACCCATTATACAGTTTAAAATCTTTTAGAGAAATCGAAAATCTCATCTGCACAATAGACAAATTAGTCGCACCAAGAAGGCTTGGATAAGCAAGCAGTCTGCAAAAACAGAATAGTTTTTGCAGACAATACAATATGCATATTTAAGGTCACAATGTGTTCTATTCAGCACCAGTCAGTCCAGTCAGTACGCAACAGACTTTCAGAATCCTGCGTGCTCTCTTCGTCCAAGGAGAAATTGTTATCATGTTGAAATCTCCACACTTGACTTACATGCCCGCACTCCTCACACATGATGGTGTTGGTTAACTCCCCAACGAAGATCCGGTCCACAAAATTCAGCTTCACACCCTCTTTTCCATAAGCTGTAAAGAAGAACGCTTTTAGTTAGCGTTCAAGTTCATTACCCTCAAGTGATTCTAGAACCCAAATAATAAAAACGAAAAGCACTTTCCATTTCACAAAATGTTTTCTGTTTTGTTTAAAATAGTCTTTATTAACTGTGTAAATATGCTATTATTTGTGTAAATAAATGGCATCTTTAAAGACAAGTACATGACTTGAATTATAGAAAGGTTCCAAGAGGAGTAAATACTGAGCTGTGCACACTAATACATGCCAACAGAGGGCGCTGTTGATCCAAGCTTTGTGTAGGAGAGGGGAAACGCCACCTTTAACATGTCGTTTAGTCTCCTCATCTGCAGTCTTCTCTGTAGGGTTGTTAAAAGCTTTGAGGATGCTGGCTTTGACTCTCTGTGAACGCCAAACACATAATGTACGCCTGGGTTAAAAAGCACTTTATACGCAACATTGATGCTGACCAAATTTGCAGAATCATTAAAACTGCAGACTTGGGATTGGGTGGGTCATCTCCATTACACCCATGAGTAGCATTATCACACTAGGATAATGCTCAATTTGACAAGTACACCAAGCTAAAACCTCATTAAAAGTAAAATAATCAATGAGCCTGTCCAGTAACATTAACATGCAGAGATCTCATTTGAATGTGCATGTGTACATAACCGTATAGGGTAGGATTAGCATTTTCTGTGAGTGTACGTTTGGGTGTGTGTGTGTGTGTGTGTGTGTGTGTGTGTCGTTTGACTGGACTCCTCTTATCGGAGGCGACATGGTCAGTGAGTGTGTTGGCGAGGGAGCTGTGAAGAAGAACACAACCGCAGTGATGCACCAATCAATAGATAATTGGCCGTGGTCTGTGACCGTCGCCCCTAAACCAGTCCCCTCCCCCCTCTCACCACTACCACCACCGCCACCCCCACAACAACCCATTATGCGGGAAACCCACTCACTGGACCGGCTATTTAGGTCAAAAATGCCTTGTTAATCCGAGCCCAGCCTGCACCCCAGTCAGACAGTCAGAGGATCAGAGCGCACCCCGCGCTAATTAATTACAACTCCCCCCCCACCCGCCCTAACTAAAGCAGCAGCGGTCGCTGTCCCACGCGCAACCCAAGAGGAGGGGGCTAGGGGGGAGTGGGTTGGTGGGAGAAGGGGCAGAGGGGTGGAAACTCAAACCAAGACGGGTTAAGAAGCACCGGCCATGCCCTGAGAGAGCTAGGCCCATCGTCTCAGCTAATTGGTGATAATTGACTGTGTCCAAATTAGCATATTTAGATCCTTTGATACTAATGGCCAATCAACACAAACACTTAGGGGTGCACTTGGGTTGCCGACGCCCACTGGAGATCTACACACACACACACACACACACACACACACACACACACACACACACACACACACACACACACACACACA
>JAOPUD010000009.1:11309543-11322661 GCA_027122715.1 Trisopterus minutus
GTGCTCAATAACAGGACAGGATGGGGGGGGACGGGGACGGGGACGGGGACGCGGGGGGGAGTTCAGCTTGCTGGGATGACTGGCTGCTACGGCGGCCTATCCAGTGGTGCCAAAAGCATCTGGCTCTCTACACTGGCAACATCTGGGGGTCGATGTCTATCTCCTAGCAGGGCCATCAGGGAGCAACCATATGTCAACAACACTCACACAATGCATCGAGAACAAGCAGGCGCAGCACAGGGGCCACTGCATCCAGGCCTAAAACACAAACTACTGCGCTCGTGAGGCTGACGGTGGGTTCACTTTTGGAGTCGGTGAGACACAGACCGTGGGAGGGAAGATCCAGATAGGCGCCTATGAAAGTGTAAAAGGGTTGAGACTAGATTGAGTATTCTCCAGCCTAAAAACCGGAAGCTTGGAAAGGGGGCAAAAGGATTGTGAGTGGGATGGGGACGCCTATGGACACACTGTGCATCTGGGACCATCACCCAAGGTAAACATTACTCTGGGCGCCATCTGGCCTGGGAGAAGGACACGGGGAAGAGAGGAGAGTGTGTGTATGCGTGTGTGAGTGTGTCAGTGTGAGTGTGTCAGTATGAGTGTGTGTGTGTGTGGGGTGCTGTAACAAGCATAAGCATATGGAAACACAGATTTTTCCTCTCCCTGCAGCGTTCCAGGGCCAGGCAAATGTCAGCACGCCCTGCGTCCACCACCTGGCCCTCCTCGCTCAGCCACCCAATATGGGCTGAAGGGACACTGTGGAGCCTTTCCCAGGGGGCCCCGAGAAGGCATTGTGACACACATACATAAATACACACACACACACACACACACACTAACAATTTAGCAAGATTTTTTAGGCTCTTCCCAGAGGAGCTGAGTCAGTTGGTGTGACAGTGTGTGGTGCATGATGTCCGCGTTCTCGTTGACATGGCAGCAGTGTGGAGAGCCGAGGCCAGCTCCCTGCATGCAGCACAGAGCATGCAGTCAAGAGGAAGGCCATGGATGTCTTAATAATTTGTTAATTTGTTGTGACCGTGGGGCATGAAAATCCTGCTTCCTTGCCATCTGAGGCCAAGAGATTCCGAGTGCGACGGCACCGCGATTGCACGTGCACCAAGCGTGCACGGACCCCCGTGCTCACGCACACGCAAGGCTGCACAGAGCTCCCGCTGCCCACTAACTGGCCTACTTCTGTGTGCGGTGGTGGGGATAAAGACAAATTCACCCTTGATTACCTCTGTGAAAGCACCACCAGGGGACAAGCTTCTTAGTGACTGACAAACAGGCCCCGCTGACAGCCCACCCTCTGGTACAACCACTAGGACTAAGCTATCTGAAGAATTTCGTTAGCGCATTAGTCACCATGGGCAATCTTTTCGAGAGCCATACATGTCATGCACAAAGCTTTTTCATAAGAAAGCTCATCTTCTTTAATGTGTTATCGTAGTGTCCTTGAGCGCGACACCTAACCCCCCTCACTGCTTTCGAGACTCTGGTTAACGCAGACATGGGTAACACTGTGGGAAGGACAGGCATAACATCCATAGCACTTCAAGCAGCCTTAGGGAGCGTTATATAGATGTGGATCACTCCATTTAATTACACTAGGAAACCATTATGATATACTGTATGAGGATGTGTTGATACAATTCCACAAGACAAAAAATATACAATATCAAAGCAATTGAAGGACCCTATACAAACCCCAATTATTATTATGTTATTACAACATACAGCCAAAGGAACTCTAAAACAGGAAGGAAAATTGTAGAAAATTTAAATAAAATAAAAATAATTGAAAGATAATAGATAAAAAGATAATAGGATGCTTGTATGTATACAGACCAAATGAATGAACAGCTTCAAGGAGAGACATGTCTGAAAAGGATGTGGCAAGGACACTCCTAATCTGAAATTAAATCCATGCAAAATACGATCATGTTTCCTTTTTTATAATACAGGTAGAAACTTCACAAATTCACAACCATAAAAGATTTCATTAGTTATTTATGAATTTTGGTAGAAAACCATTATGACTTCAAGTCTGTTGTGTATTGCCAGACCGATAGTGTACTCCAAATAACCTTCAAAACATCTGTTGTATTAAATAAGCAAATACAGCCTCATTATAATTTAGACCCTCCAAAAGAAGAAAGGAATAGGGTATTGATGAGAGCTTTTACCAGTAACCAGGTAGGAAAATTGGCAGAACACCGCTATCGACAAGCCCCGACGCCTATTCAGACCCAATGCTTTCATTTGTGCTACAAAAACACCCCAGCTGTGTTACATGCTGGAGCCTGGCTCCCAGAGGACAATTCACTTTCTACTGGGACTCTGGTACTTGAGCTGAGGCCTTGATGGTTACAGAGCATAGTAAATAGGTTTTCTTTCTTTCCTAAGCTGTTGTTGTGCCAAACTATTATGGATTCTGACAAATTCCCCGCTGTGGTTTCTTTGTGCTTGGGCAAAAAAGGAGAGCACAACAACAGCCTGGGACTCAAACCTGGCCTTCAGCATGAAATGCAATTTCACAAGCGCCTCTACATCGATGGTCCATTTTGGTAGCACAATGGTCAGCCGCTTCTTCACCCAGTTCGCCGTCAGTGGCCGGTATGGTATAATCAAACAGCAGAAAAGGTGACTTTCGAGTGACTTAAGTGGTAAACAGGGTATGGCGTGGATAGTGACTGGCCAGGCCAACAGACTGGCTCCATTGAGCAACCGGTTCTTTGTTGGCCTAACCTCCGGAATATCTGAAGTAGTGGGCGGCGTGTATCGCATCAACCAATACATGTTAGCCGATTTTTCATATATTCTTTGATGATTTACAGACAGGTCAAAAAATTTTGCTTTTTTAAATTGAGACTTGTAACATTTGTAATCATCATTGTGTCATTTTTATGATGTAAATTGAGGAAGCAAAAGCAATATCGGCTCCAAATATCGGCAGCCCGTATCGGTCATCAGCAAAGGCTGATGAAAAATAATTGGTATCAGCATCAGCCCTAAAAGATCCATATCGGTCGATCCCTAATCTGAAGAATAGTGTTCAGAAAAATGCAAACACAAACCTGCAACGTCTCGAGCTATGGGGAATAATTATATACATGCTACACTGTTGTGGCAAGGTCACGGAGAATAAAGATGACAGCACATGGAACATGGGTGGAATAACAGCCCCTCTTTGTTTATGTAAATGTGTTGTAAATTCTCCCATTTGAGCTCGCATCAACTTAACCCCAATCTATAGGCCAGTTACAATGAAATAATTCAACTCAAATTCCTGTGGTTAATTTGTATATTTAGCTCATGTCTTAAATAAAATTAACAAAAAGAAAATTGTGTATTTCAAATATTATCAATATCATGTTTTTTTTTTTTACATACCTACATACATGGATGCCTGTGCCTCTGTGTGTGAGAATGTTACCCTCGGTGTGCGTGTGTGTGTGTGTGTGTGTGTGTGCATGTCTATGTGCATGCGTGTGTGTGTGTTTGTGGCACGTGTGTCAGCCTACTCCAGCTGTTAGTCTCCGGCCCCTTCTACTTGTTGAGAAACCGGAGCTCCCACAAGTGCGGCACACGGGCCCAGGGGTGGTGAGCCACACAAGAGAACAGAGAGATGGACGAACCAGAGGGAGGAAGGGGAAAGCATACAGCGACGCAAGGCCAGAAAGAGACGAAGAGCTACAGAGCAGCGTGGCTGATCCCTGCCACAGCTGCTCTCATTCTTCAGGGAACCCAGCCGCGAAGCGCCGCACTCAAGCGCCTAATTCCTCTAATGCGTGCAGCCATGTGGAGAGGAAGAGAAGGGGGGGGGGGTCATGGCTACTCTACAGCCTGGCTGTGCGACTGATAGGTGACCAAGACCTGGTCAGGCCTGGGACAGAACACCGTTTCCATCCAGGGAAAACACAGCAAGACATCCATGCATAATGCAGACCTAGCACAGTGTTCAGACCTGAGGGGGCTTGACATGCCAGCATAGACCAGAAGGACATAGGGTGCCTACACAAAAACAGGACAGCGAGCAGGGCCAGGGGGTGGAGGGCCTTGGGTGGCCAAGGGCATCTGCTAGATGACTGGGTGGGATGGGGTAGAGGGGGGTTCAGGTGGCCAAAATAAGGTAAAAAGCAGCAAGGCTGAATATGCACCGCCAGGGTACTGTCAAAGTAGCTGCATATGGAAATGAAACATGCAAAATACATGCTATTAAATCTTACTAAATATTTTGAGGGGCTTTTCTCAGGTACTTTGTTGTGATACTGCAAAAGCATTCGGTTATATTGGGCCAAATAAAAGATGATATGAAAGTCTTGTGAGAGTTGAACCATAAGATCCAAGAAGGGAAACTCGCCCTTCATTGCTGTGCTACACTACAGGATACTAGTAGAGACATTCAGAACAATCAACATATAACGCAATAGTCTCACACAATGCACACCTGAGAAGTTCCTAGAAGACAACATTTGGGGCACAAGAGGAAAGAAATGGGGTATTCGATTTCCCCACCAGGGGGAGTATGTGAACATCACATACATGTATTGTTTTTGTATAAGTGAATCACTCTGGTCAATATGATATCTTAACTACAACAGGGGTTATGACTTATGCCTTATTGACTTATGACCCCTTATTACTTCAGTGTGTACATGGTTAATTTCAGCCTGTACATTCATAAATACATAGATATCCATCCAATTGTAAATGATGCGTTTTCCGATTTGAAGGTCCAATATATATATATAATAAATACTAAACTTTCCTTGTGGATGGGATTGCCTACAAATGGTTTGTGAGTGTGTACAAAATGTATTGTACAGTACCTGATGTTGCCTTGACAGAGTGCTTTTGTAGAAAGTCCAGGGTCTGAGCCAAAGCTTTCTTGTTACAGTGGGTGGAGAGCTCTTCATTGCATTCAAAACACCTGTTTAAATGATGAAGCCCCAAACAAAGCCAGAGGTAGCCATGAGTCAAATACAAAGGGGACAATCGAGTTTAAACCAGCATTATCTACTTTTGCACTCAGGAGACTGAATAAAAAGTTTAAAAATAAAATTTACCAGCGGGCTGAGAAAGAAGGAAAAATGTGTTTTTGCCAGATTCAAATAAAGGCTAGCTTGCCATTTATCTTGTGGAGACCATATTAATGTGCTGATAATATGAATTAAGGAATTGCCATTTATGCCCAAATTGATCCCAGTGATATGATATCACTCATAAAGCTCATAGTCTTATATTTATTACCACTGATAACGCTGGGATACCAGCAAGTGATTCCGCCACATTACATTATCTACAGCTGTTTGGGTAGTCGACTTATCTAATGGTAAGTTAGCAAGTTCATGTTATGTTACTTCCGGCTATTAAATTAGAATGAAATGCATAACTTGACTAAAAGTGACTTAAATAAACGCCAATAAAACAATGATTTTCAGTGACAATGGTGGCAAAGACAGCCAAGTCAATGTCTTGCCCTATTTCCCAACGTCATTTAACTGCTTATTTTGTTATTGTTTAGATTGAGAGATTAATTGAGAAATGATGTACCATGCCAATAATAAAAGAAAAATCCAGAAAAATCATAACCAGTATCAGCCTATCTTAGTCTATGAATATCTGTCTTGTACAAAAAAGGTCATGTCAGTTCATCCCTTAAATCTTTCAGATCAGGTTCTTACCAGGCCTTCCAGGTGCTCAGACTGATGGTGATGCAGTGGGAGTCTGAGTGGAGAGCTTGGTGATGCTTGGTAGAGTGTTGGGTCTCTGACTGGTTACAGCCCTGAAGGTGAAATGAAGTTGGAGTATGGAAAACAGATATACTACAATGTGTGCTGTCAATTGCAATTACAAATAAATTGCACTCATATTCTGTTGTTGTATAATATAATATTTTCTGCGATACTATATTGTATTTATTTTTTAGAAAGGAGCACCCTATCTTACCTGAAAGCCACACTTGAGGCAGACCAGGATGTCGTGGGAACATGCAGGCTCCCCATCGATCAAGGCTCTCTCCCTGAGGCAGTCAGAGCACACTGACCACATGCTGCTGCTCACCGTCTTCTTCACTGAGCTCAGGTCTACTGCCTTGCTCACATGCTGGCAGGTCAAACCTAAGGATCAGGTTCATTCACAAAGATTTGCACAATGAAATTCACATTTCCGTTGCACTTCATTGAACTTTTGTCACCAGGCAAGCGAAAGTTCTTGGTGAAGAAGGTTTCGGCGATGACATATAGTAGTAATTTGGACACAAATCTGATTTTAAAAAATGAGCTTCAAGGAGATGAAAGGCAAATAAGGCAACCTTGCAGAGTGGCTGTTGTCTGCTGACAACACAATAACCACAGACACAAACCAAACAAGGATGTTCTTAAGCAGAATTCCTGTACAAATAGTACTGCACTAACCCATTCACTAACCAAAGTACATTTTACATCCACGTTTTTGAAGCAAATTAGTCCTCAATGCAATAGGATGAATATAAGTTACAATAAAGACATGACAGTATCACGAAGGGTATATATTATTATTTTTTGCATTACTCTGCATTTCATTTAGACATGGATGTTGTATGGAACCCATCAACGTGTAAAAAAATACATTCACAGTAATTCACCCAAGGCTCGTAGTACATTAAAGTTACTACACCAAGTGACATAAATATCACATTCAACACTTCTTGGCTGACCATACCGCTGACTTCATCCGATGACTCCTCATCCCGAGGCTTCCTGGGTCGATTAGTCCGCTTGGTCATGTCGGCGGCTCTCAGGGAGAATGGGTCCTTTAGCCGCATCTGGAGCTGGGAGTATGAGGATTTATGCATGATGCAATTCTACAACTAAAGACTCCTTCATCCGCATCTGGAGATGGGAGTACGAGGATTTATTCTATTCTTAGGTCATTCTAGAACTCATACTACAGTCAAGAACCGTCAACAATATACAACTAAAAAATAGCGAAAGACCAAATGGTTTGGTAAATGCAAGTTTCATATCCTAATGTTGGTTGATGTGCGGCCGAGGGGTTGACAGTGGGCAGTGATCAAGGATGGTAAGTGATCTATAGAAGCTACTGCTAGTAGGACATAGGGAGCAGGACACATGACACAAGCAAAGGCCTCATGTATCCGCATTAACTTCTGGAAAGCGGACAGGCATCGACTGTCCGAGTTAAATATTCAATCAAACACATTTCTCATTGATAATACTCATTGTCAACTCACCCCTTTACTCTTGCTGTTTCTTATGGGCCAATACAAGATAAGTATTTAGTTTCCAATACTTTCTTGCTAGTAGCAACACGCTAACTCAAGGCTTGTCAGAGACAACCCACTGCGTTCATCAAGTGTCAAACATTAAAATGCCGGTGTTTAGATGGTGTATTCAGATGGTATCCTCACAAAAAGCTGTTTTATTGACCACACTTTGGTTGGTTCTGGAATTTACGACACTGTTCCGGACGGCTCGAGCTGGGGCCATCCACAGTCACGTGGTCCAGACTGTCAACATGTGACGCTCTACGGTGGCCCGCTTGGCCTTTAAAGCGAAAGTATCGCAAAATCATCGAGTACCTTTTTAGCCTAATAACAGCGACCCGGAACAAAACGGGCGTTATCGTACGCACTTATGTCATTATTTGATACTACTGTGTAGTAATCAAATCACCAAATCTACAGTGTGATGCGGAGTTAGATTTTTGCCCTTCACCTAACCGTAGTTCAACGCATGCGCATTAGGTAGTTTGTGTGACCGGTGCAATAGTGTTGTTCCCGTTGAGTCGGTATAGTTTGAGGGAAAGCAGTACAGTTCTACATATATCTTATATTTTTTATTGATTTCATGGCTCTCAGGGGTTGTTGGAGATACGCGGGTGTAATACCAAGGTTGTTGTTGTTGAACGTCGAGGGCGTTCATGCTGCCTGTTTCTCAACACGACCACTTGGCAGACTTCCTAACACTCGTCCTTCTTTTTCAGGTAAATGTCCAAGCGAGCGACTCCGACCGTTTATAATCTGCTTACTGCTGTGGTCGTTTTTTTTTTTTTATCTGGGAAGGAATGTTCGACTGACAACGCCTGGTCTGTTTAACCCCAGATGTGCTGCCTACTAAATGGTCCGTACGCAATTTGAGCTCCACGCCAAACACAGATGTGAGCTACGATCAACTAAAACAGGCTCTTGCTGGTCGGACTGCTGCGGTCATAGATGTCCGGGAGCCGTGGGAGCTTAGGGAGTACGGCACCATCCCAGGGTCCATTAACGTTCCTCGTGAGTGTATATATTTGTCATACCAATTTATGCTGCTGCTATTTTTAACATTCAAGTTGTTTTGGTTCTAGGTAGGTTGTTTCTAGGTATGTGGGTTACGTAGGTGATTATGCTTCTAACATTCTTGGATCAATGTAAGTCAGTTAAGACTGAACTGTAATGGTTTGTTATACTAGTTGTCTAGAAGTACTGAGGTCTTTTTTTATATGGGCTTCATCATGTTCTCCACAGTGGCCCAAGTAGATGCCGCCCTCCAACTTAACCCTGAAGACTTCAAGGAGAAGTATGGAGGGGATATGCCACAGCCGGCTGATAAGATCGTCTTCTCCTGCCTTGCTGGCAACAGAAGCAAGAAGGCGCTAAACACGGCTGTACTGCTGGGATACCAAGAGTGAGTGACAGTTGACTACGTGACTCAAATCCCAGCTTTATTGGAATCAAGGTCCAAACATTAACCGTCCGAACACCCACTGGCAGATAGAGTTCACCCTTTGGCCAGTGTGTGTATTTATACAGTATATCTTGTAAAAGCTCATTTTTGCCACTGGATCCAATCAGATAGCACGATAATGTTAACTCCCCAAATGAGAATTCAGCACTTCGTCTTTGAACTTTGTGATGTCTGATAATCTCTTTTGGTAAGAAAATGTTAATAACTGATGTACTAACTTATTTTCTTTCATCTTTTTAGTGTTCTGCATTACCCTGGTGGATGGCAAGAATGGGCACAAAATGAGCAGCTTAAACCTAATTGATAGTGTGTGAACTGCAGGGTTCAAATGGCGATATTTCACACATCGCCCATCAATGTTAAGGTTTAACGTGTTACGTGACTATGAATGTCCGTGGCCGTGCGTGGACTGTCCGGGCACTTCATGAACGGCACTTCATGAACGGCGCATCTCAGTGACTCTAAATTCTGCTTTAAATGCCACGAAAATCCTATTTGAATATGACTGAATACATCACTCTGATCTATATGCTGGTGCCTCAATACTGAAAATGAAAGCATATTTGGCAAATTCACTATTTGCTTGCAATAACTTATTTGATTTAATATATTTTTTTTTTTTGTCAACTATCTGAATCTTCAGACCAGAGGGTTCATGATCAGTTGTTAAACTTTCGACAATGCAGACTGCTAGCTGCTTTGTCTCATGTATTTGTACTTTTAAAACGTTTTAACACTCAAAAAGCAATACTTTACAAACTGTAATGGTTTGTTTATAAAAATCTACTAGTAACACAGGTTGGTGATTATTACAGCTATTGTTGCTGTTTGGATATATCTATATTGAAGCATTCATTCTTAACCAGCAACTGCCATTTTCAGAGAATCTATGCAAATGCCTGTAGAATTGATCTGAATCATGAAATGTGAAAATTGTATTCATTTTAAGTTAACATATTTGAGTACTATATTTAATTCTTAGCTAATTCCTTTTTGCCAATATGATTCAATAAAACAAAATCAATTGGATGAATGGTTTGGTTTTAATGCCTCATTTATTTTGAATCAACAGTATTTACTAAGGTGACTTCAACTGAAATAAACATGAAAACAAATGGGTTGATTCGTTGTTTGAGAAGCGTTAGAAAAGCTGGGACTGTCATGATTTATTAAATTCAATAGCCATTCCTTATAGTCACTGCATCTCAGTATGAATTTGCCACTGCCTTGCAATAAACAATTCCAGGTGATTAGGTCATCCTCCATGGGAATATGACAAGTCTCTTTCTAATTGAAGCAACTGACGTGTATACACACACGTTACTTTGTTAGTTACTGGACTACAGCACTCTGTAACTACCTGATCAACCAGTGGGAAGCATTTATAACCTAAATGCTTCTAGGTGTATTATGGCCATTAGGTCTATAGTTTATATGTTGTTTTTACTGTCTATTCGTCTTTACATCTATCAGGTATATAGAATTGGTTATTAGTGATTGAGGAGTAGATTGTTCTTAACATTTATGATGCATTCATTAATATGTTGTTAAAAAGGAGAATATCATGGAGAAAATATGCACTTGAGGGATGGTGTATTGGAAAGTAATAATAGCCAATGATGTCATTTGAAAATAGCTGGCGAGTGGTGAATGCAGTTCGCGTCCCTGAAACATTGAGGCTTCTCATGAGTGGCACCCTGATGCAAGAAGTGAGGTCAAAGGGAGAAGACGACAACAACAACACGTATCTGTGTGTCCGTCTTCGTGTGTCGGCAGTACATTCTGATAGAGATAAGCCTATGTTTAGATAGCTGGATTAACTGACCCTTTAGTGGCCATGTAGGTGCCAAATAGAGTAGCTCTCTGGAAAGACCGGTCCAAAAAGCTATCTCCGATTCCTTTCAACTGTGAAAATCCAGAATCACACTCCAACCTACCCCACATCCATTCATTAATTTCCCAAAATGAGGCAGTTTAGTTTTTTGTACATGCCTTTTTACAAAAAGGACTAACGTCTACTAATTCTGGTCAAATCATGCCAGGGTTCTTTGTCTATCCCTGACAGTGGGCTCTTCTACATTCTGACTTTAGTGCTGAAGAGGCAATTAAGGTTCCAATCAGAACAGATCACGTCATAGCAACTAACTGCGCCCTGTCTGCCTCCCAGGGATTGTGGATACACTTAAGAGGTGGCAAACTACAAATTCGGCCATACCCTGTTTTGGTTGCTTGTTAAAATATTAAATGGGAAGCGGAGTTCGGGCATAATGCCGCAAATAAAGAAAATCAGACCATATACCTTGTGCTATATCCCAAAATGTTTGTGTCCATCAATCTTAACACAAGATAATCACGGGTAGCTGCTAGATATCTGAATAGCAGGTCGAGTTGCTGTAGAGGTTAGAGATTCCACACGCACCGGGTCATGTTCCGAGCTGCCCTGGGTGAAAGCCGCTGGGTCCGGCCTTGTCGGACACTATAAAAGCTTGGGTTGAGGGCCGCCTAGGTTCTAAAGAGGAAGACTTAAGTTCCAGATCTGAAAGTGAACAAATCCGCCCACATTCCATACTGTGAACAAGGGGCTTAACGGTATAACCACCACCACCACCACCATGAGTCACAGTCCGGAAAGGATCTCGTCCTACCGCCGCCACTTCGAGGACAGCTCCAGCTCATCCTACCAGGTCCGGGTGTCCAGCCCGTCCCCTACCCGGAGAAATGGCCGCACCGCTTCTGTCGGTTTGTCCCGTTGCCCTGGGGCCGGCAGCGCGCGCACAGAGTCCATGGGAAGAAGGACCGCCTCTGCTGCACGAAAGACCACCCGTGTATCTGGATCTAGGTAAGCTGGCTCAGTCTGCAAAGACAGGTGTGTCTGGATATAGGTAAGCTGGCTCAGTCCACAAAGACCGGTGTGTCTGGATCTAGGTAAGCTGGCTCAGTCCACAAAGACCGGTGTGTCTGGATCTAGGTAAGCTGGCTCAGTCCACAAAGACCACAAACATAGTGGGCTGATGTGGGCAACATGTTTATTGTTATAGAGAATGTAATTTCCTATGGGGTATTTTTTATTTGAGGATTGTTATTGTTTTTCCAAAAACAGATTGGACCTGATTGTTGTCTACTATGCTTTACCTTTATGTTTGACCTATGATTTATGTTACCATAATATATGATCACATAAACATGAGAGAATCTATAAATGTAAAATATAAAAATGTTTGCGCTTGATCAAAATAGCAAGCACAAGCAGATCTTGTTTCATGAGCAATCAATACTACACTTCTAGGTTCAACATTCTACTTCAGGACACAACACAAAATGAAATTCACCGAAATTCACTGATTCACTGATTGACATCATCACCATCAATCAGCCATGTAGTTTCACACAAGTGAGCAATATCTCTTTGGATACGGATTTGATGGCTGTGACTCATGGGTCAATCTGAGTTTTGTTGACTCTCGATTGCAGTGCAAGCATGGGCACTGTGGCATGCATAGGATTGGACGGAGTGCCCGCCATCGATCTGGATGTGGCGTCTGCCGAGAACCAGGAGTTCCTCAGCACGCGCAATGGCGAACGCCGCGAAATGATTGTCCTCAATGACCGACTGGCTGTGTACATTGACAAGGTTTGCTCCCTTTGTTTGTTGGAGCTGGATTTTGTCTCACTCATAAAAGGACTCCCTATTGTAGTATATAATGTGTTGTTATATATAATGTTATAATGTTACATATATACTGTTGAAAACTATCATACACACCTTAATCCACATAATGACAGGTACATTTTTGTAAGACTACTGTCTTACCAAATACTAATACTTCTAATACAAGTTTTGATTGCGTTTAAAATGGCTCGTGTTTTTTGAAGGTTCGATCGCTGGAGCAGAAGAACCAGTTGCTGGAGACTGAGATTGAGGCCTACCAGAACCGGTTCCAGAAGCCGACGGGCCTGCGCCTCCTCTACGAGGAACAGCTGAAGGAGCTAAAGAAGATCGCTGAGCAGATGAGGGTTCAGCGGGTGAGAGAAAATGTGTCAAGTCAGAACGTCGCTTTCATTTGTTTACACATTTCAAATAACCAATAGAGTGCACTGGAGGAATTTATTTGTTTCTGGCAAGGTTTACGCCTCGCAGAGCATCAATAGATTATCCAAGTAGCAGCACAAGAAGTCAACTTGGTGCTTTCAAGGGTCCCTGCCTGGTAAAAAGCCTATTTCTGGAAAGAAAATGGAGAAGTGCCTCAGTTCGTTATGGTGCAATGGAGTACAGCTGTCTGCAGTTACGCTTTATCCATAGATTAGTTGACTTGATCACACACACACACACACACACACACACACACACACACACACACACACACACACACACACACACACACACAC
>JAOPUD010000009.1:11328138-11338955 GCA_027122715.1 Trisopterus minutus
AGCGACCAATGAGCGCCCAGACCCACCCAACAACCACCTCAAGCCAGCCTAGCATCAACCCGCCTCCTATGAATCTGTATCATCTATATTATGTATGTATCTCTCTATGATTCTATCTATGTATCTTTATCTGTCTATATCTATAAAACTATAGGAGCCTATTCTTTGCCTGACGAACTGCATGAGGAATAAATCTGTGAATGTATTTTGACTATAAATTGCTTATTTATATTTAAACATATAAAACCATTAAAAGTAGCCTATGCAAACAATCATTCTTCTTGTAATAATAACAAACATGTTTTCTTTCAGTTAAGGTTACTTGGTCATTGGCGTGGTATGTTTTAATTAACGTTTTTTGGCAAAAACACGTTACATAGCCAATTAGGTCACTAACCTTCATCCTACGAGTTAAACCCGTTTTAACTTTGACTGAAGAAAAGTTGCTTTCCCTCGCCGAGGAGGGCAAAAGTTGTGACTCTTTCAAACCTGTGGTTTTCTGTCACTTTGTGCATGCTCTGAGGGCCTAAATCCCAATTAGGGTCGGATGACACGCTGTTCTATTCATGCCGGGCCCTTCTTGCATACATTTGCCTAGAAATGAACTTCTCAAATAGATTGCGTGTTAAATGCGTTCAGCAGCAGAAAAAATCGAATAGAGTGACAGTTTCTTTCTGAGGCAGTCGAGTGAAAAAAGGTATGAATTTATAAGGTACACCGAAACATATCAATTTAGACAACTGTGCACGCCTTTATTCCTGCCCTTTCAGTCGGAACAATTGACTTTAAGTTAGGGAAATTCGCTTAAAAGGCTGCAGCGTAAACTTTGCAGAGACTTTGAATGATGAAATGCTTGTGGCCCACCTCCGAAAGGAGAAGGCGCTGGAGATTACAGCACGCATGAACTGCGTTGAATCAATCGCCGTTTAGTTGTCTTCTCTCTAATGTGACTTTGAATATTAGTCTGGGTTATCATGTCATCTGGTGGGAGTCCCATACAAGCACAATTACTATTCAAACGCGCAAGCAATGACCCACCCGCTTTACCCCAGCAGGTTTGCAGGCCTACTTAGTGCAACTTTCATCTTCCTTGACTTTTGGTTGCACATTAAATGCAGCCGTAAGGTCTAGTTAGACAGAACATGCATACTTAACACAAATCATTATGATGTTAACCATATAGGTCTAAAAATGGTAGAGGTAGGATAGGCATGGGTAAAGGGTAGGCATATATATCATTGGCAATGCAGGCCTATGATTTTTGTGAATTAATTGTAATTGTAAATAAATCCTAACGAGATGAAATAAAGAATAGGATAGGTGGACCCAAACAGCGTGAGAATAAATATAGGATCCCTGCACTTTGCGTCTCCTGAAAAATATAGTAAATTCATTGGGTCGACATAAAAGATTTGTTTTCTACTGAGCTTGAAAAGGTCTTTAATGATACCCTATTGAAACTAAAGCAGAGAGGTGGCGATGGTACCCCAAAAAAAGGGGGCTCTATAGTAGGGGGACTTGAATGGAGATCCCTGGTGGGGCATTGGTCCCTGATATTTACTGCGCTGCTGTCGGACAGGTTGCTCTATGGCTCATTAATGGCCTACCAGTTAAGTCGGATCCCCTCCATTTGGATGATAAAACCCGCAGTGCGAGGGAGGCCTCAGCCAAATGGGAATCTAGTCCGTCCCCCATAAACAACGTCTCGGTGGGGCTCTGCGCTCCTCCGATAGTCGTTCTTTAAGTTCATTAAAGAGATGAAAAGTTCATTTAAGAGAATGGCACTCTTGGAACGCTCTGATTGACTCCGCCATGGCGCTCTCGAATAAAGATCAGATCAGGTAATTAATGTGACTTTTCCCAAAAGAAAGAACAATGACGACGGTCAAGCCATTTCATTTCATTAAATTTTCCATCCCATTTGCCCCGAACACTGCTTTCCCTCTGACACCAGGCTTTAGACTGTCCGCCGTGCTTCACTGAGTGCATTGGAAAGGGCTCCACTCAACAACATTTTTTTACAGGGTTTGCCAACAGAAAGGAAATGTCTCCCTTTTCCCCTCTCGAGAATAATTAATTTCACTTTGTGAAATTCAGCACTCGAAGCAGTAGGCCTACCCGTCCACGGGAGGGGAGTGAGAACCGACTGTATAAGTGGTGAAGGTGACCCGGAGAAGCAATCGGGGTACCAGCGAGTGATGGCAACACGTTAATAAATAACCCTCCGCACAGCCGGCCTTTAACTCGCGCCTATTGATGAAATTGTTCGCGTGTCGTTCACGCCCTTTGACTGGAGGAGCGGAGACAGGAGCAGCCTCACAAAGTAAAGCAGTTGGATACTTTTAGTAGCAATAGCCTACTAGGGAGAGAGAGAGAGAGAGATATTGAGAGATAATGGAAGAATGCGTACACACGCACACACACACACACACACGCACGCACGCGCGCACACACACACACACACACACACACACACACACAGGCTACATCGACGTGTGTGTCGACAGAGCGAGATGGCGAGAGAGAGAGAGAGATAGATAGATAGATAGATAGATAGAGAGATAGATAGATAGATAGATAGATAGAGAGATAGATAGATAGATAGAGAGAGAGAGAGAGAGAGAGAGAGAGAGAGAGAGAGAGAGAGAGAGAGAGAGAGAGAGAGAGAGAGACTTTCAGAGGTTATTGAAGACATGTTCGCGGCCTCAATTTATCGCCCACAGGTTCTTGTTCTCACTTTCTCTTTTAAACCCTCAATGGCAGAACATCAAAGAAGTCCACATTTAGTGCAACTGATTACCACTTAAAAAGATGTACACATTTTTGTTTATTAAAGATATATATAGGCCTACCAAAAAAATCGAATAAATAAATATTATGTATATTGCACAATTCCACTATTCTAAAAAAGTAAATATTAGTTATTTTCAGTGTCGAGTGATTTTCTAATTATCATGTGTAAAAGAAAAAATGTGAGTAACACTTTAGAAATCACAAAATATAGCCTATACGTGAGATCTAGAAATAATCCGTTATGCGTAAGAAGATATTAATTTATTATGTTTAGTTGTACATTTTATAGACGTTTATTTATTTAAAAAAACTTAAATCACTGAGGGATTAACCCGTCATCTATGAAGGGAAAATGTCAAGAAACCGTGCAGGAGATGTGGAAAGATGGTGCTGGTTATTTTCAAGCTGTTGCTATTTATTCTGGTGGTTCTCCCTTTGAGTACCTGCCCGATCTCAACCCGGCACACGCCGAGAGTCAATAGAAGTTAACAAGTCCACTAAACATTCCTGCTCCTTTGTCCAAGTAGGGACACAAAGAGGAGAATAAAGTGCTTTGAAGTATATAAAACCCCAAAAAGAAGGCCAGCCAAGTAGATTTAAAGTAGCCAGTGATTTCCAAAAACTGGTTTGAAAGAGAAGAATGAAAAGAGTAAGAATTTATGGATAAATTATACAGTGGATTTGTCAGTTAAAATATCGGAACTGTCTGGCGGACAAAGCCACATGCTGAGGATTAATGATGGCTCCAGACCTTTGATTCTGAACCCCCTTTTCTCTGCCCTTGACAAATTGGATTTTGGGGAAGGGAAGGTCGCTTCGTCTATTGTCTCAGGGCCGTTTAGGAGCAATTCATTATGTTCTATGGTGAGGGAAAGTCTCCATGTGACCACCTCGACCCGTTTTCACTCCTCACAGCTGTTGAAAGAGGCAAACTCTCTCACACGCTGCGCGCCCCCCCGACTAGCCCCCCCCCCCCCCGTTTGCGCGTCAACACGCAGAGAGGGGATACCTTGTTGCTGCATTAGAAAAAGCCGGGTCGCATACGCCACCGCGTCACTTTGCGGGCGGAGATTGGCCTGTGCTCATCTCTCTGACTCTCCCACTTGTCTCGTTCAGTCAACGCTCGGGCTTCATGGTTCTGATCTCGGCGCACGCACAGCCAGCCATGCAAGCATCACGAGTCTCTCCTATCAGTGTGTTTGCGGACTGCTGCATCCCGGCCGGACTCCGCATAGGACCGGTGCCGGGCATTTTCAAACTCGGGAAGTACTTGTCGGACCGTAAGGAAGTTGGAACCAAGAAAAAGGTAAATTACAATGCAACTTTCTCTCTTCTCCATCTCTCTCTTCCCCCCCCCCCCCCCCCCCCCCCCCTTGCATTCATTCTTGACTTATGCATTGTTTTTTTTGTTTGATATATTATTTATGTGACCGACTAGGAAGCAGGTTGGTTATATTACACACTACATTATTTCGAATTTATAAATGGCCCTATTCTATTTCCCATTATTTTAGCAATTAATTGACAGTTTAATATCCATAGGCTTAAATAGCAATGCTGAATTATAATATTATAGTAACTCCTTGATACCCTGTTCAACGAATACAGATTTAATAATGAACTACAACGACTGTATGTGATACAATAGGCTGTAGGAATATATAGGCCGATATAATTGCACCAATGAATTCCATTTACATTGTTTAATATATCTGTCATCGTCCAATGGGCCTTATCTTATTAATTGGTTTAGGCTGTCAAAAAATTTGAAATAATTGCATTTTATCAGTAGTGTAGGCCTAAAGCTGACTTGTCAGTTTGTCTGCTCGTAGTGAACCGTCATAATGGGATTCTGCAGGATGTATCCATCCCTTGGTAGACAGGCACTCTAGTTATTTCAATAACATATTTCAACAAACGAAGGCCTTGGCCACCGACACATGAACGAACTACTATGCCTGGATTTCAGCTAAAACAAAAACGGGCATATTAAGACTTGAAAGACTTAAGACTTAAAATTGATAAATAAATAAACACGATGACAGGGATGGAATTATTCGGTTACATTTTATATTACACAACAATCGGACAAACTGTTCTTAATACGAACAGTAGCCTATTAACCTGCGTAAAAAAAAATACTGATTCTTGGGCCTATAGAATAAATGATTACATAAATAAAAGTACAACATTTGCAGCCATAACTGCTTTGTAAATGCCCCGTGTTATTGTGCGGGCTGTCAGCGGTGGTGATGGATGCGTCTAAATGCAAGGCCCCCGGGGGCCGGGCGCGATCATCAGGTGCAATCTCTGTGTCAAATGTCACGCTTCAATCTTTCCTCTCCGTGAACAGTTTAGAAACGCTCTGACACTCCTCAAATTCGTTTCCCATATCAACTCAATTAGGCCTGCGTTATTCGCGTTAATAAATGATCAGTGTTGCCTCACGGCGGTGGGATGAAGATGCAGTACATGCTGGGGACCGTTTGAACACGGATGCAAATCCGTTCAAAGAAAGGCAAAATACAATAGAAAGAATATAAATGCCATAATTAAATTAAAAAAAAAATATATATATATATATATATATATCACGACACAGCCTTGAAGTTATGATTGTAAAGGGTCACTAATTATTTCTGTATTTGTTTATTATTATTATTTTAGTCATAGTGTTGGTATGTGTTTCCCATTTTAACGACGCCTTGTCTGTGCGCCTTAAAGATCCGCATCATACGTGGGGAGTTCGTGGACGAGTCGGGCTGCACCGGACCAGAGTGGATCGGGTTCATACGGGCCGCGAGGAACAGCCAGGAGCAGAACCTGGAAGCGGTCTCGGATTTACCTGGCGGACAGGTGAGCGGCTTTCTGTCATGCACGGTGCTGCACTGATCGATTTGGTTTATTCTTTAAGAAGTCTGAGTGACCTATTCTTTTTATTTATTTATTTTGAAGATTTTCTACCGTGTGCTGAGAGAGATACCAGCCGGTGAAGAGCTGACTGTGTGGTACTCGAACCCCCTGGCCCAGTGGTACGACATCCCGACCACAGCCACTCCCACTCACGACGAAAAAGGGGTGTGTTTAAGACAGTGGGGGGACTGCAGTCTGCAGTCCCCCCCCCCCCACCACCACTGGGGAGAGGTGAAAAATACGTGTTAATCCATCCAGTTATACAGCACATGACTTCAGTGTGTGGGCCTGACACCCTGTGAGGTCCTGCTGTTTTGGTGATGTCTATTTTCATCAGTGTATTCTGACTGGTGGCGCTGTGGTCGGTGTCAACGGAGCTCTCAGTCTGCTGTTTTGAATGTCAAAGCAATGGAAGAGCTGGTTCAGGGGGTCAGTGAGCAGACGCTGTACATTTCTGTCCAATCATGGTCTTTGGTTTGGAAACACCTTGATGTTTTAGTGGTTCGAGTCGCCTCAGTATATATACATCTACATACGTCTATAAAGGCCATGACAGATGAGGTGTGTTCCTCTGAGTCTGCCTCCTTGTGCGAACACTTCCCAGGCTGTGTTTTCAGAGCAGTCCTGTTCTAGGGAAGTGGCTTCCTCACTCCAGTCTTGGACAGTTTTAATAGCAGGTCGAACAGATTAGAGGTTTGTAGGGTCTGTTCCAAGATGTGATGAGATGTGGTCTGATAAACAGAGCTGTGGTGATAGGGCGGCTTTGTATGCTCCTCTGATATTTGCGTAAACTTGGTCAAGAATATTTAGGTCTCCGGTTGGGAAATCAACACCTCTGTGGACTTTAGACGGTAATATTAGAACTTCAGATTAAAATGCTTCAACAGCAAAACCTGCAGTGCAGGCCAGAGGGGAAAGGGCCATCTGGGTGAAGCGGTCGGGGGAGTAAGAGACTGCCTCCTGCTGTCTGTAAAACGCTGCCCTCACATGGAATCAGGCAGATGGTAAATAGCACACCGTCCAGAAGGGTCCGTCTTCCATCTGCTGTCTGCCGGCTTCAATGTGAACGCAGCATTAGTGCGGGGTGTCTTGTATCAATCCAGAGCCTTAGACAATCCATTGCACCTTGAGAATAAATATCTAGGGTAGTCAACAGCGAAAGACATCATCAGATCACTTTTAGATCCTGTTTGAAGAAGACTGCTTTGGTGTTTGGTCATTTGTATACAACAGATTATGTTTCACAGCCTCATTCAGCATACTTCCAACTATTACACTGGGATACAGATAACGCAGAGTGTGAAAACAATCTACTACAATTGACAAACTTGGGCTAATACTAAATCTCCATAATAAAGCTAGGGTGGGCAATTTGGAGAAACCAGCCATTCCTCAGAAACACACAACTATCTCGCTAGCTTTAGTCCGCCTAGTCTTCTGTGGAAGACTT
The DNA here is from genome assembly GCA_027122715.1 of Trisopterus minutus. NCBI lineage: Eukaryota > Metazoa > Chordata > Actinopteri > Gadiformes > Gadidae > Trisopterus > Trisopterus minutus. Next base: position 11,335,295 of record JAOPUD010000009.1, read on the forward strand.
TGGTCATGGGCAATGATCGCACTGGCAGACTGCATTTTTATACAGATGGTTGATGGTAGGTTATAAAATAATTTCATTCCGGACGAATTCAATGATTGAAAGTGCTTATTACAGACTTGTGACAGCCACAGACACAGATTTTAACCCAATTTGACATAATTACATATATTAACTTTCCCAGTTTTAATCCTGTCCCAAGTGTATCGGTTGGAATCAAAATGTGAACCAGAATAAAGGAGACTAAACAAAATAGTCGTTCCATATATTTTTTATTGAAGATAAACATCTGTTTGAATATTGATGTTGAACTCTTCCACCACAGAGGCTTTGCGGTTCGGGAGCCACACTGCAGATTACAGAGTCCCAGACCATCTCTGCTCCCAACTGGACCTAACTCACAGCTAATTACACAGTCAGCTTGAGACCAACTCTTGGCGTAGGCTAGCATTAGTATAGCATAGCCTTAGCATAGACTTAAACTCTGATCCAGCAGTCCTGATATGCTATAGCAGAACTACTTTTTTAATGAGTGTATTTCTACAGTGGGCGGTCGACACAGTGTTGATTGGAAACCTGTTCACACACTTTTTTATTATCATTATTATTACATTATATATTATTTTGATGTATTCATTTTGCCCTTACAGATACCCACTTCCAGCTACAGGAGTAGGCCAAACAAATATGCAGCAAAAGACAAAGAAACACCCAGATCTGAGCTTGTATGCCATCAGACTCCATTGGTAATCCAAAATCAGTTTTTTGAGACTAGCATAGCCTTATTGTAGCCTAGCCTTAGTGCAGGCTAGCTTTAAAGGGGGCAAGCCTGAGGGTAGTCTAAGCATAGCCTAGCTGTAGATTAGGGTTAGCGTAGCCTAGCAATAGCATAAACCATTTTAGTGTAGCCTAAACTTACTGTAACGTAACATAAGCATAGCCTAGCCTTTTTGTACTATCAGAGCCCTGGTGTAGCCTAGCCTTAGTATAGCCTGACAGCGAAGCCTAACCTTAGTGTAGCAAAACCTTAGCATAGGCTAACTATAGCATAGCCTAACCTTAGCGTAGCCTAGTCTTAGCTGAGCCTTGCTTAGATCCAGTGAGTCTCATGACTCTAATTCAAAGTCACATGGCTCTGCCCTCCGGCTCCATGGTTGCTATAACAATATATTATATAACATTTATAAAATTACTTTAGAATAGTAAGATATTATCTTAAAAGAGTTTGGCCACAACCAAAGCACAGTGAATACACAGAGGAGAAGGATATACTGATATTACAGAAACTGATTCTGATTAGTACTGACGGATCCCAAACGGGTTCCACACTGGATTCTGGACCAGGTTCCTGACCGGACTCCGGCCTGGATTCATGGCCTGACTTCGGACAGGAGCCATGACTGGATTCCGGACTGGACCACGGACCGGACCCCGGACCGGAGCCCGGACCGGAGCCCGGACCGGACTCCGGACCGGACTCCGCTGTGGACTCGGCGCTATATTCCGGACTGGATTCCGGGCACGGGACTGGACTGGAATCCGGCCACGAGACTGGACTGCACTCGGGATGGGGTTCCGGACAGGAGCCTGGACCGGAGTCTGGGCCGGGATCCGGGAGCCAAAGTACCTCTGGTAGGCCTGCTGGAAGCCATGGCGGAAGGCGTAGAAGCGACAGGGCGAGTAGTCCTCACACGTCTCTGCTCGCCTCTCCGCTGGAGACTTGATGGTCCTGCAGAGAATACTCATACACTTACACTATATTCATGAGCTTTAATTTTATTTTAAAACAAGGTTTTTATTACAATGTACTAACTATTTTGCTTCGTTCTTAGGTTGTTTGTGATTGATATGTAACTAGGAAAACTAGTTAGAGACATTTTCTTTTGTTTGACTTTTGAACTGCTTTGGCAACTAAATGTTTTTTTTAACTGTGCCAACAAAGCTCTTTTCAATTGAAATCAAAGGAAAGAGAGTAATCACAAGAAAAAAAGAGAACTGGATGAGTATTATGTCATGTGTTCCTCAGCACGTTGTAGTAGTGAGTAAGGTATTATGGGATGTCTACCTCATCAGGTTGTAGTAGTGAATATTATGGTATGTTGTCTCATCAGGTTGTAGTACAGAGTATTATGGGATGTCTACCTCATCAGGTTGTAGTTGTTGTACTAGTGAGTATTATGGGATGTCTACCTCACCAGGTTGTAGTTGTTGTACTAGTGAGTATTATGGGATGGCTACCTCATCAGGTTGTAGTTGTTGTAGTAGTTTCGGGGGAGGTTTTGGTAGGGGTTTCCTTGGTACGGGTTGAAGAAGGAGTTAGCCTGGTTAGGACTCATGAACACATCTGAAACCAAAAACGCAACTTGTTAGGCTTGTCTGAGCTGTATAAATATAAAGGTATGTATACCTATATACACACATAGATGCAGAGTGAAGTACAGACGTATATAATTATCAGTTATTTTTGTTTCAAGAGCAGCCGTTGAAATTCACCTTCAAAGGATTCGGTGCTTTCCTGAGAATCTACGAGAAAACACAAAGTCTGGTTAACCATAATTACTCACAAGCTTGAATACAAACAAATTAAATCCGAAAGTGTGGTGTTAAGTTTGCTTAACAATTACGTTTGCTAACAAACCAAATCCTGTCACTTTACAGAAACACTCACTGAAAAACACTCAATAAAGACTGCATAAAATCAAACGTAGAATGTTCAAATTTTCCAACCATTAACGGTTTATGTTTCCCCGGATTTAATTGTGATGAGTTGAGCAGAGTGGGCAAGGTGAGGGGAGAGGAGACAAGGTGACTAGAGAGGAGAGGAAATCAGGTGAGGAGAGGAGGCTAGGTGAGTAGAGAGGAGACGAGATGAGGGGCAAGGAGAGGAGACGAGGTGAGGACAGAGGAGAGAGGAGACAAGGTGATTAGAGAGGATAGGAGATGAGGTGAGGAGAGAGGAGACAAGGTGAGTGGAGAGGAGACGAGACAAGACGAGGAGAGAGGAGAGGTGGGGAGGGGAGGGGAGGGGAGAGGAAACAAAGTGAGTAGAGAGGAGGTGAGGAGAGAGGAGGTGAGGACAGAAGAGACAGGAGGAGGAGAGAGGGGAGGACGTACCATAGCACAGAGAGAGCGACAGTAGAGTGCACAACACCACACTCAGCAATAGACCCTCCATCCTGCTGAGTCTGTCTGCTAAACACACACACACACACACACACACACACACACACACACAAACACACACGCATATAAACACACATGCATATAAACAAACACTGAGGTAGATGTATTGAGAGAGAATTTTGTGTATTTATATATACATATGCATGCATAGTATATTGATTGTGGTAAATATATTCAGTGCATAAGTATATTTATAGTGTTTGATGTATTCAGTGTAATTAGAACAGTAGATGTTTTCAGTGTATTCAATGTATGCATAGTTGTAGAAGTATAAACATTTGCAGCTATAATCAGAATTTAGTTATAGTGGTAGATGGATTTAGTGCATTGTGTGAACATTAACAGATGTATTTAGAGGTATATTGATATGTATTTAGATATGATCTCACAGTATGAGGCAAACAAGGTTTGTGTGTGTGTGTGTGTGTGTGTGTGTGTGTGTGTGTGTGTGTGTGTGTGTGTGTGTGTGTGTGTGTGTGTG
>JAOPUD010000009.1:11400771-11412036 GCA_027122715.1 Trisopterus minutus
TGTGTGTGTGTGTGTGTGTGTGTGTGTGTGTGTGTGTGTGTGTGTGTGTGTGTGTGTGTGTGTGTAATTGTGTGTGTGCGTGTGTGTGTGTGTGGGCTCGGGTGTGCGCATGTGTGTGTATGTGAGTTGGCTCGGGTGTGTGTGTGAGAGCATTTCCTGTCTTCACTGATTTGAATGCTGCCTGTCACTGATTCGAGCACTTAGGGGTATTGAGGAACCGGATGCAGGGAGGAGGGTGAGCCCACCTTAACAGCCAGTTTGAGGGAGACATCCCTGATTGAACTGAGCGGAGGATAGAGTCTTCCTTCTGCCAGGTCCTTCTCCGTCACCAGCTCTGCGATGGTCTGTTACACAGAGGACACCATTTCAGGAAATTTACACAAAAACTATAAAAAACACTGTATACCTACACATATAGGGATGTACACAGACAGAAACAATGACCCGTGGAGATGGATAGATAGAGCGATAGAAATAGTTCAATGGAAATAGTTAAATGCTGACAGGACAAGAGGAATACAGCTCTAATCATTCTTCGTAGAGCCCATGAAATGCCTCACAGAAATTCTCCACATTCTAAGATTGATCCTGACCACATGCAATCTCATGGTCGGTCTTATTACGCAGGCCAACTCCAAAGGCTCTTCATTCTTTCTCCTTCTTTGTTCTGCTCTCCACAGCTGGGCAGTCTGATAACCTCACCTTCCCCACGCAAAAACTCTCTCGCTTTCTCTCGCAATCTTTCGCAATCTCTCCCCATCTCTCGCCTTGCAATACAGCGTTGAGTGTCTTCCTCTGTGTCGTCTTATCATGCCTCCGCTTGGTAATTTGCAAGCAATATTCCACTTGGATCACAGTGTTTCACACACGAGAGCTAACTTTAACGGGATCGACGGCAATAACCAAAGAATAAATTAGGCCTTACAAATTCAGAACAAAGGAAAACACTTCAATAACAGATCATATGATTGGCTGGGTAAGCAACGGGTTTGAGAAAATGACTTGCTGTTCCTGAACAATTTTGAGGTGTGATTCCATAATTGACAAAAAAATAATAATTACATGAAAAAAAAATCTTCAGCACTGCTGAGCAGTGAGCACAGCTTATTAAGAACAAAATCTGATGGATAATCAAATCCTTATGAAATATATACTCATACCTTATTGTTGACGCATTTAACTTTTTTCATAGACAAAGCTCAAACCCTAATATATAATAGTTAATAATGTATAATATCGCAGCCAGTGAACATTTTTGTGGTGAGAGGTGAACACTTATTCGGGTCTCACCACCGCTCTTGGCGTTCCGTGAAGTAAACCAACCCGGATTATCATAACTTACTAGCATTTGACAAGATAGCATAAATAAGAACTCCCCATCAAAGTATGAAAGAACCAAAAGCATCCTCAAATCAGCTGGCCTCGAAAGTTAGTTTACCACTCTGGCATTGGCATCCTCACATCTGCTGGGCTGTTGAAGGTGATACTTCTTGCTTTCACCTCCAACACTCATCAGTGATGAGAATTTGTGTACAATTGGGGACATGGTGTCGTTGGTGAATGTTCTCACTACATGTTATTGTTAGTGAATGTTTACAATACCTGTGGGGTATACAACGTACCGCGACTAGTGGGTGAGCGAGGTATGCTGCTCTCAAAGCCTGGGTTAGCTGTGACACGAAAGCCGCTCTCTTTTACAGCGTCGCTGTATCACCATGGTGACTTATAGCTGTCAACCAAACCTGGTCGGGAGCAGGTTATTGGCAAGACTTTCGGGTTAGTTTGGCTAGTTAAAACTACACGCAGCTTCCTTGCCCCTCCTTTGACAATGGTGTCACCATTTGTGGGTTTTCTCGTGGACCTTGGAGCCCGTATCGTACAGGGGCCTGTCCGGAGACAGGGGGTCTTTCGGGACAGATCTCTTGGCATTGCCTCAGAATATTCTTTGAGAGATAGAGGTTCTCATCAGAAGGCAACGCTACACAAAGAAGCCGTGCACTTACTGTGAAAAAATACAGTGTGCCATGCTATGCCCAAGGTTGGTCAGATGTTGTCTGCACATAACGTCACAAGCACCAGCGAGAATTTCAAAATAAATTCATAAAAGGAATTTCTATTACTTTCTGACAACAGCAATCGAGGAGGAAGGCACTGTTGCCCAAAAATAATAGCATCCTCCTATTTTCTATCTGTAAAATTGTACCTTTGTCAAGAGAGTAACTCTGGAATACTCATATTCACATATATATATCTATATATATATAGATATATATAGATATATATACTGTATATTATATACATTATCATGAAGTTACTGAATATTAGCAACGTGAGCTAAGACTGTGAGCTACCAAACGCATAGCAAGATCTGGAATGAGCCCAATCAGGTGACCTCTGCGGTGAGGAGGAACACTTCGTCGGTGATGTGGCGGAGGAGACCGGCGGTGACGCCCAGCCCCACTCCTGGGAACACGTAGGCGTTGTTTCCCTGGCCGGGGAAGAACTTCCTGCCGTCCTCCAGGGTCACGGGGTCAAACGGACTGCCACTGGCGAAGATGCCCCGACCCTAATAGCACAACATTTATATTTGAAATAATGGCACTGGTATAAAAGCAGGTATTATGGTTTGATTGTAAAAACAATATTAAGTACAACCACTCTTAATAGTCAGGTCACGCTGGCCAATTAATCAATCTGCACATCTCTAATGCGCGTGGGGTAGTGAGGCCAGCCTAGCGTGGTCTCTACCTCTGTGAGGGTGTAACACTGCTCAGCCGTGCACTCTGCTTTACTGGTGGGGTTACTGAGGGCGAAGATGATGGGCCGCTGGTTGAAGGAAGCCATGTCCCTGATGATCTGCTCCGTGAAGGCCCCTGGGATCGCCGCCACACCTGCCAGAAGGGTGTAATCAAATCAAAAGGTTGCTGAGGTTGGTTTGGTTGGTTTGTCAGGTTGGTTTGTCAGGTTGTTAGGTTGTGGAGTTGCCCCTGAGCAAGACACCTCGTGATAACTGCTCACGGCGAGCTGGCTGTTGCCTTGCATGCTTGACCGCACCGCATCTGTGTGTCAATGTGTGTATGAATGGGTGAATGCAGGCTAGAAAAGCAATTTTTTAAAAGTACTTCATGGCCGTAGCCTGCTATGTGGTTATCAAGTTTATTTAAATGAAAAGATATCATATATTTTTGTCTACGTTTTATAAAAATAAATAAATTACTTAATTGGGGCTATAAATAAATTGCGAGATGACAACAAGATCCCCACAAGTATTATTCAATAATTTGTAAATGTTGTTCAAACTTTAACTTGGTCCAGTAAAACATGACAAATAAAAACAATGCAAGTAGGCTACTCGTGTTTTAAAAGTTTTTTTAAAATGCTTTCTAAAAATGATGTTACATTCTAAATGTATGTATGCATGTAAAACTCAAATGTTCTTTAACCACAACACTAAATGTTAAAATTATGCTTTGACACAACAAAACTAAAAATCTTCCGACGGATCATCGCCATTGACCCCCCTACAATGGACGCTTCTAACAATGATTTTCTTATTTCAAGAGCGCCAGGATATAATTCGGAAGCTAGTTGCTAAACTTTGTTTAGAGACAAACATGTCTTACATATTGCCCACATCTCTGGCTTTAAACCGTAGAAAGGGGTAAGGCTGTTTCTCAATTCAACTCAGCAGAGAACCAGGAGCGCTGGGACTGACTTAAGACCATAATGGCACGGTAAGAGTAAACCTGTCCCTCACTAACTACACAAGGCCTGTTGACATGAGAAAAACATGGACGCTTTGTGTGGTGTTATCAAGGATGTCCCTGGCAGACAAATTAGAGGGTTCCCCTCTGACAGTCCAAATAGACTACTAACTATGTTTAGAGGCTAACATGTCCTACTTAATGCCCACGTTGCTGAAAGCACTGGAAAGGGCTAAGGCTGCTTCTCAATTCAACTCAAACCAGGGTGCCACTCTTATCCCCTGCCTTGAAGTTTGGTGCCTTTCACCGACAAAACTCATTTAAATCGTCAAGCTTTTAAAGTATTCTGGTACAACAAAAATCTTTTGACATCTTAAAAGAATTGTTTAATTCCAAAAAAGGGTGCTTTCCTTTCTTAATGTCCTTCCACAATCTTAACTTCCTCAAATCCACAAGGGCGTCTTTTGGGCCTACAGAATAATGGAAAGGAAATGTGTTTCCTACCGATGATGGCTGTGGGTTTCAGCTCCTTCACCACCTCCTCAAGTCTCCTCATTTGGGGATGTTCATGAGCAAACCTCAGCTTTTCATGGGTCAGGCTGTCTCGTCCCTAACACACAGAGACAGACACAGAGACAGAGACAGACACAGAGACAGAGACAACCACGGAGATAGAAACAGAAACAGAGTCAAAGAACAGGAGGGATTTGCATTTGTGTAAAGTCAACAGGTGAATGGAGAGAGTGGGTGAGTGAAGGAGTGAGTTATTGATTGTGTGGGTGAGAGAGTGAGTGAGTGTGTAAAAGATCAAAGAGGGGTATTTAGGCTGGGAGAGGTGCAAAAAAGGCAATCTCAACAACTAACAAACTATTTATTTTCGGGGTATTCTTGTCAAAATGTGTGAAAGATGGACGATAGAGCCACAAAAATGTATGGGTGCTAAGAAAAATTAAACAAATAAAAATATGTCCTGCCTCTCCCATTGCTTCTTGAATGATCAAAGATCTTGTGAGAACTGTTTTCTTATGACACACACACACACACACACACACACACGGATGGACACTAACACAGACACCCACACACACAAACACACACACACAAACAAATGAACCAATAGGTGCCCTCAGTATCATCCAACACAACAAAAACTAGATAGAAATTTTACAGAATAATAGTGCTACAACAATGATGTGTTCGAAATGTGTACAAGACATGTATTTCTATTACAATTTTGTTTTTAGAGACTGATTGAATCGGGTGAAATTGACCCCTAACATAATTTTTTTTTTTTTAATATAATAAATTTGAATTGGAAAATTATTGCAATGAATTTTTTTAATAATTGGAAACAAGTCAAGGTGACCTCGCCTGCTGTACCCACAGTCCAAAGAAAGAACAGCCGAGACAATATCTATATAATCATCTTCATATAATATAATAAATATAAAAACCAGGAACTGAACTAATACGATCACTACACGACGGCACTGTGAGGGCTTCACGCAGTGGTGTTACCTTTCTAAGACAGACAGCTTCTTGTTTCCTGCGTATTGTCTTTGTGAGGCGACGGCACCGAGGATCACACAAAGTAAAAACGAAGACGACGCGATTTGACAAGATACCCTCACGTCCATGGCCTTACGGAGGGCAAAATGGACACACGAATTCAACACGAAAATGAACCTTCGCAAGGTCCTTCGGCAATTTTTTGGCATGCCAAAGACTTTGCCACCGCTCACGAAGCTGCTGCCGGAGCCTAAGAAACTCCCCCGGCGGTCGTACGATGGCCTAAGATGCCCTCACAAATTGGCCCATGTTTCTACGGTCAGAGCCGAAATGGAACATTTCCTTTATCGTGTGTCCATCTGTGGTCCATTTCGGGACAGTGAGACGCCAGCATTAATGGAAAACAGAAGATCAGTGTCAGGGTTCGTTGGTTCAACACAGAACCCCACGTTCAACTTTGTCTCAGCTAATTCGGCGTGAAGCTCAGGTTCAGTCTATGAGTTAATGCATATCTAATCCTTTTTTAACAGACGGGCAGGGTTTGGCTCTCCTCTTGCACTCTGCTTTTCTCCCTATATATTTCCTTTAGCTTGTACCACCTGCTCCTCATTTTGGTTGACTGCATATTGTACATAGCAACACAATATTTGACGGAGTGAGACTGTCATAAAGCATTAATGTGACGACAAAGCAGGCTGATCAATACAGCTCTTTAAGCTCTTTAGCTCGCCATGCACAATTACCTGATAATGAGAGTATGGAGGTTGTGCTGCTGTATTCAAATCAAAAAGTTTATTCAAGTGTCAAATGTGTACTTAATGCCAGAGAGGGACTGGTTGGTATAGTGTGTATGTGTGGGCATCTGCATGCACAGAACCACAGAGTCAGACTACCTTCACAATGAGACCCTTGGAGTCCACCATCCAGATCTTTTTCAGACTAAGCTCCTTCGTAAGTCCTTCCTTTTCCATCGCCATGGTGATGAGGTCAGCGATTCCCATGGCTGCCTGGGTGAAGAATACAAATGAGTAATTGCTGCCACTAACTCAATATTAGTGCTGTAATATTCAACATTGGTCAGCTGATCAAGGTTTTACAGGAAAGACATGCTCCGACAAAGGTTTCAACACGTACCAGTAGCACAGAGTGAGAACATTTCTAAGTATGTATTTTTTTAATGCATTAGCATTTGTCAACAACACAATGCTTGAGTTCAGAAAACTGAAGAAAAAAAGTTGGATCTTTGGAAACTTTCGGATGGATCCGATTTCTCAGACTTGGGCAGAGCTGATTGGCTCAAGATGGCATCACAAACACTTTCTCAGATGGTGCAAACCTTTTTCTTTTATATTTCTATATCTTTATATATATATTAATCTTAACAATAGCGATACAACATTGACTTTATGACATTGACATTGCCATTGACGTCATCGTACAACGATTGAAGTGTGACACCAACATTACCCCAAACAAGGGTTGATCCCATCCCAGAGTGATCAGCGGCAATAAATCATCAGTGAGATACCGCAGGACTGAACCGCCGTAGATGAGATTACATCTTGACATTGATGAGTCTGACCCCGGGATAATCACTGGGTAAGATGTAATAATAGCTCTTGCGTCTGAGCAGCCGGCGCGTCCCCATCCTATGCGTCCTAATCAAGACGCCTTCGCTGGCGGGAGAGCTCTCATACCTCCCCGGCTCCCTGGAAGACGATGGTGTGATCGCACATCTTGCTCTTGGTGATGCGCAGGGCGGCCAGGAGGCCTGCCACGGCCACGGCGGCAGTGCCTGCGGGACCACATTAAGGTCCATTAATGTAAACAAGAGGAATATGAGTGTGGAAGACGCAGCATAACAACGGAGGGGTTATCGGAGGGAGCGGCGGACGGCGCAGTGCTCATTTTAAGACCTTGGGGGGTTATTGAAAAGATAGTGTCAGTGAGACTTATTGTTACCAATGAGGATGTTAGATAATAAGGCTTGTGTTTGGTTCCTTGGGTCGTGTTCAGTGGTGCGTCCAAACTGAACTGGAGCACAACTGATAAAAAACGGTTTCGGTTAGTGCCCCCTGCTTGTCGGTGAGCTTTCAGCGGTATACTGAGATACCACGCGAGACGCTTTTCATTGTGCAACAGCTCAACGATGGAAGCAAAAAAAATCAGCTGAGGTGAACATTACAGGAATGAATGGATAGATGGTAATAGATAGACCAGAGGTGGATGGACGGATGAAAAGATAATTGGCAAAATGGTTAAATGGCCAGACAACTATAAAATACAGAGATGTGTACATGGAACGAGGATGTGTGTGGGTGTGCAGAACCAGGGATGCATTTGAGGAAAATTGCTGCGTCTAAGCTTGAGCATGTGTGTGCAGGTTCACAAGAGTGTGTGAGTACCTTGAATGTCATCGTTGAACGTGCAATACTGGTCACGGTACTTGTTGAGCAGACGGAATGCGTTGACATTGGCAAAGTCTTCAAACTGAATGAGACAGTCCATGCCGTACCTGTTGGGAGTTGAATATGAATTCAGGTCAAATGATTACCAGTAAGCACTTGAAGTCATTAGAGATCCAGCACAGAAGGAAAAACGAGATGCACATCCGATGGATATTAGGCTTTGCTTTCATATGGCATCTCCTTCTTGAATGTACTCATTTACACACACACACACACACACACACACACACACACACACACACACACACACACACAATGTATTAATTTAAAGTTGAGATTAGTTTAAGTTTAGTTATTTCACACGTTTAGATTGACTGGCCTCTTTGAGGGGCCAGGTCTCTGAGGACACCATGGGGTTTAAATCACTTTAGTGCTCCGGCCTGCGGGGGGCGCCCTCCCACGGCAATAAAGATCCCCGGAGGAGCAGAGAACCAAAAGGCTGTGTGAGGAAGTGGCCTCCCTCAAAAGGAGGTCCTCCCATGAACACATACCCCTGCGGACTCTGCAGCGCGCCACGAACGCACGGATGCACGAACGCACGAACGCACGGCAGGGACAATTTTATACAATTCAGTTTCGTTTTTACAAGTGGACACCTGCTGGCCTGGCTTTATGTTAGCACCTGATAACGTCTGTTGACCGAGACAGAGGCCCCCCCCCACACACACACACACACACTCGCAGAACTCTCCTATACCTCATAGCGGACAGAGGACAATACAGATCACACCCAGTGGCTTTAAACCAGCAGGGTTCAGCTTTTACCGTCCACTCTCACGGATAACTCACCACTCACGTCCCACCGCACAGTCAGAGCAGCAATGATGAAGGTGTGTGCGTATGTGTGTGTGTGAGCATGAGTGTGTGTGCTTGTGTTTGTGTGTGCCACCAAAAGTGTTGTCAAACAGAAACAAGCACAGCTTTGTTAGACTGTAAAAGAGGATATTCCAGACACCGAAGAAGCATCTTCCACAGATGTCAACTTTATTCTAACTCTAACTTTCTTCTATCTAGTAAATCGTACAGGACAGATATGGTACAGTATTGTACATTCATGATGCACTTTGTGTCATGCATTTCGAAGCATCATTGTACAAATCCAATTAGTGTCGGGCAGTGGCCTAGTACAATACCACTGTACTGTATTTTGACTATTATTGCACTGCTTAAGTGTTACTTTTACTATGTGTACGAAACCTTGGTTTGTATACGCCATTGGTGGATGATGAATTCCCCCTCAATGCTCTACTCTAGCCCTTCCATTCCTCCTGAATAGCGCTAAAATGCTCTGGGGTTGCACTAATGCACTGTAAATCTCAAAGCAACAAAACAGGTTGTAAAACCTTTCTGGCAGTCAAAGCCCAGTATTAAAGCGACGATAGAAGGGTAGCTCTTTGAGCTGTAAAACAGCCTTTTCAGTGGCCAAGTGAAAGAGAAAGTTGGAACAAGGCCAGGCTAATACCGGTGGGGATCAACAGCCTTCGGTAGTGCTACAGCCAGGTGCAGGCCTGTCAATCAAACGAGTAAAGGGGCGCAGAAGAAAAAGCCATCAAGCAGAGAAAAAGCCATCAAGCAGAGAAATCGCCGTCACACGTCACACCGTCCAGGCGGGTGGGTCTCGGTGTGTGAGTAACAGACACCGCAGGGGGTACCGCACCGCCCAGAGGCTGCCCAGCTGCCGACACAGCGAGCACTTAGGCAAGTGAAATTAAACGCCTTTCAGAAACAGGGCTGCAGAGGGCTGCATGTGTGGCGAACAAACAATGGAGCCCAGAGAGGAAGCATAAAGTTTTCATGAGCTTTGGGTACAGGCGACGGGTGGGGACGGTGGTACAGCTCGCCCCCCCACCGCCGCCAGCGCCCCTCCAGTGTGCGGCTCTACCCTGTTCTCTACCCAGGGGTCATCTCAGTTCAGCAGCAGGGGACACGTTTCGCTGTGTCGCCGGGCCAACGCGGCGGTCGCGGAACACGACTCGGGGACAGCTCTGTCATCTGCAGGGCGAACGACAGCCATGATGTCACGCCTCGTCCGGCTGTCAAGGGCTGGAGTCTGAGGCTTGGGCATCCAACGGGGGGAAAGAGGAAAATAGATATTGCGGATTTACTGTTTATTTTTGCATCGACTCTCGCAGGGATGAAGGGCAAAGAGAGAGAGAGAGAGAGAGAGAGAGAGAGAGAGAGAGAGAGAAAGAGACAGAGAGAGAGAAAGAGAGAGAGAGAAAGAGAGAAAGAGAGAGAGAGACTTTTTCTCACGTTCCCAAAGCCGTCACTTTTTCCCCTGTCTGAATGGAATCGGAAACCTAAACCAAAACCCCACAGAGGACAAAGCTGAGACAAAGCCGGACAATTGATTTGTAACTCTGACTATTAGAGAATAGGAGGAATAGAAGAAAGAAGGAACAATTTCCTTCTTTCTCACTACCTCAAGAATCAAGTAAATATAGAAGTGCAAGTGCTACGTGTCCGAATCAGAGAAGAAAGGGATATATTGGAATTGACTCTGTACAGCTCTCCTTCTCCATGGCCTTTGTGGAAAGCAATCTCATAGTTATATTTATAAGTTACTATATAACTAACTAATTGGTTGGTTGAACACATTATGGTTTGGAAAGAAAAAGTATTATTATCGACCCAAGATAGATTACAGATTCAGAATTTCTTCATTCTCCTCTTCCAGTATAAAGTCAAAGCTATCTATTTTGGCCCTGCCAGCAGTCCAGGACAACACAGCTAGGGAAACACTTTCTGTCCGACATTTGGAGAATAACCCCCCCTGCACCTGTGAGCTACAAAGACAATCTAAAACACGAGAAAATTTCATCCCCTCTGCCTTTTTGCCAGTAGACGTTGTAATGGAAAATCCCTAAATAGCCTATTCTGGATCATTAAATAGTAAAGTCTGGTAGAGTGTTTATTGCTCACTCAACTAGAGAGGAGACTGGTGTTTGCAAACCTCCAACAGGGTTATCCAATATATTGGGTGCTTCTTTGCATTTAGGAGTCTCATTAGTGCTAGACTCAATATCTCATAAAGAATCACCCCGACGATATTGAGAGAGATCCCTGGCCCTTGTTGTCACGAATGAGAGACAGAGAAGGTGGTGGTCAGGGACCCTTGGAGCTGTCGGACCCTCGACTTGGAAAAAAGACCAAAGAGGGCCCCACGGTGACAAGAACATTCTCACAAACAATGCCAACTAGGGCACTAGATGCCTTGCAGTTCTTGTAGTTTGCTATTCCCGTCGTTGTATCCTACTTGGCCGGAAGGGTTGATAGACACCAGGTCACCATCAAGCTGCTGTGGCGCAACCTCTGGATAATATGGTATATTGTTGGGCTGGGATTTTTAGCATCGGAGACTGTGCCAAGTGGATGAGTCGGCACGTGCAGACAGGTCCCGTATGAGAGCATTATTAACGCCTGACCCAGAAACCTGGAGGAAGCTCGAGGCCTCCGCTGGAGGTTTTAGTGAAACCTGAGCCGAGGTCGGGGGATCGCCATGGTAGCCCCATCTACCCCCGAGGCACACGGGGGAGGACCAGAAGAAGAGTGTACGTGTGGGGGGGGGGGGGGGGGGGGGTGGG
>JAOPUD010000009.1:11420362-11434364 GCA_027122715.1 Trisopterus minutus
ACACACACACACACACACACACACACACACACACACACACACACACACACACACACACACACACACACACAAACACATACACATACACACACTCTCTCTCTCTCGCTCTCTCTGCAAAATATCTTGTTACACCCGTCTGCATCTCTGCTCTCCACCCCCGGTCATGTGCACCAGACGGCTCCTTGGACTACTAGCTCCACTATTAGGGCTTCTGAGTCATCTGACAACAGGAGAGGTTGTTTAGGAAAACAGACCGCCAACACGCTGAAGAGAGCCGGTGCCTCAGCAAAATTTATTTGGGGATTTCCACCACACCCTAAGGCAGAGCTGGGATGACATTGAGGAGTACCATATACTGTATATTACTAGTACCCATATTCCCCACACACATTGTCTCTTGTGTGTGTGTGTGCATGTGTGAGTGTGAGTGTGAGTGTGTGTGTGAGTGTGAGTGTGAGTGTGTGTGTGTGTGTCTGCCTGTGACCCCCCATCTTGTATGTCTGCACGCTTAAGTTTTTTTGATTTATATGTTCCTGTCCACATTGTAAAGTGTCCTTGAGTTTGAAAGGCGCTACATAAATGTAATTTATAATTATTATTATTATTATTAAAAGGTGACTTTTTATTTTTTTCAATTCTCTGCACTACTAATATCTGGATTTTTTGTAGCGCTCATTTTACTTTTTGCTTCTAGAAATAAAGCCATTGATTTAAGTGTGGAGGCACCATTATATGCAACAGGATACACACAGCCTGAAATTTGGCCCGTGACTGAAAACCAGTGCAACTCTTAAGCCTCCTTGTAAATTGGCAAAGCATCAAATAACCTACCAGGTTTGACTGTCCTGCCACACCTATAAAGGCAGGGTCACTGGGCATTTCGGCATCTGAAAGTGTCTTGACTGCAAAGAATTTCTAAGAATGAATGCATTTATCTTTTGTTTAATGGTAGAGTGAGTTAGACAGGAAGGTATGGGAGAGAGAGATGAAGACATGCAGCACAGGACCACAGGCAGGAATCTAATCCCGGTCACTGGGGTAAGGACTTAATGTAATGCACCCCACCAGATGGACCACCGGGACGCCCATTGACATGAATGCAAATCTAAGTATACCTTCTGATTTAAGAAATGTGCAGTGTGGATTCTCCCAAAAGGCTTCTGGTGCAGTACTGGTCCCTACCTCGTTGTCTGTGCCCACGTCCAGCATAACCGGCAGGCACTGCATAGGTGGCATGCCTCCGCAGGCCGTGTAGAGAGCCAGCTTCCCCACCGGGATGCCCATGCCGTAGCAGCCCAGGTCCCCCAGCCCCAGGATCCGCTCTCCGTCCGTCACGCACACAGCCTGTGAACAATCCCATCAGTCAATATCACTGTTCTCTCTTTCCAAAACAACTGTATTGCTTGTTTTGTATATACTGATTGGATGTATACTTGGGAACACAACAGATGCTTCGCCCACAATGGCCTACTCAATGCTGTGCTAAAACCTGTAAACATGTGCTTCTGTATTCCATTCGCTTGGGAAAGCATCTCGCTGGAATTCCTTTCCCTGCTGCCAAACCTGGGAGCACATATTCTGTCTCTTCAGGAGGGCGCTGGCACCTAGATGCTTTTCCGCTCTCCCGGCGATGTATTCACAGTAACAGAAAATGGGCTGTTCCTCAGCGGGATTTCAGTGCATAAAAGCAATCAATTGTGCAA
Organism: Trisopterus minutus; assembly: GCA_027122715.1. Lineage (NCBI taxonomy): Eukaryota > Metazoa > Chordata > Actinopteri > Gadiformes > Gadidae > Trisopterus > Trisopterus minutus. The sequence continues at coordinate 11,422,066 of JAOPUD010000009.1, forward strand.
CACTTCATATTGTTAGCAGACGGCCTTGGTTCACAACATTCCTCCGCAATGCCAGCAGGCTTATTCCTGTGATTAGCTACGCAGATGAGGACACGGCCAATGGTTTTTTAACAAGATTCTTAGCGTTGCAATTTAGCCATCTATTCAGATTCTATTTCTTTTTTTGTAGTCATCAGGCCGAGTCAGATTTATAAATGGAATAATAATAGAATAATAGTAGAATAATGTAACACTTGTTGCACGTCGGAAATTACAGCAAAGCGATCCACAGTGACCGTATTCAGCAGCAACGCCTGACCCCGTTCACTCACTCTTTCTCCCTCCTGTTTTGGTCTGGGGTTGAAATGCCATTGTGTAAGTCATATTAGCTTGAGTCTCTGATAAGACTTTATTTCCAGATTAAGTTGGGAGCAGGGAGCACCGAAACAGCGCCGGACTAAATGCCTACCTGTTGACAGCAGTTAGCAGGTGGCTCACGCTGCAGGTATGCCCGGCATGTCAGGTGTACCTGCAGCGAGACTCAGCTGCGTGCCATGAAAAAACATACATCTTTGTGACTCATCATGGGGTCAATATCTAATCATTCTTATAATACGGCCAGCTCTGTGGAATCCCAGACTTCTAGTGCATAAGGGCCTTACCTAGCATTAATGCAAGATGAATCGGGGAACTCATGTTTGATTTGCTCTGGCATAAACGTCTGTCCGCCCTCCCGGTCAGACAGATTTACAGCAAACCAGGTCCAGGTCGGGCTGATTACAACCATTCATCTAATATGGGGCGGGTTGATAATATGACAATGCGGAGGATTGCTCGAATCGAAGCGTCATTGGAGCATTTTCATGAAAAATGACACATTGACACATTGCTGACGCAATGTGTCACACGTTTCGTTGCTCTGATTGGTTGCTAGTCTATCCAATTGTGTCCAGAGGCAATTCGGTCCCATTATCCACATTCAGTTCCCCCCCACCAAGCTATGGTTGAGAACCAAGTCGAAGGTGGCTAGGTGAACTAGGTGAACACGTGGCACGTTGTTGCTGTAGCTATGTCTTTGGTCATTGGCTGGAACGTGAATGAGTTGAAACCCAATCCAACTGCTGCGGTTACGTGCATGCGGTGAGGTTTGCTTACCCGGATGTCTTTCTCCGGCCAGCTCTGGAGCACGTTGGCGATATGGCCACGGTCATGAATAGTGATGAACAGGCCCCTATGGAAACAAAACCAAGAGACCTTGGGTGAAGGGTCACTTAATTTATTAAACACAAACCTGTTATTTGCATAAAAAGCCACCTTGAATCAAACATTCAATGGCTATCATGAAATACTTAGATTTAATACTTGTATTTCACCTTTTTGCATGTGCGGGAGGTCTGATGCTACCCACCAAACCCATTTGGGGAATCGTTGTGGGCTGGGCCCCATGGCGACATGTTGACAACATAAACTGCAACTTTGTAAAAGTAACAGCTTTTAAAGTGCAACTACTGAGCCATTCTCAGGCTATGTTGGTGGTGAGGAAACCTCAATTGCCTTCACAGCCTGAGATATTTGAAAAGTGGGTGGTATGTGGAAGGAATATATATACAACGGGAAAAACATTTTATTTTTTCTGTCAAAACGTATACAAAAAATAGACATTCCTATTCGAAAAGAAGATTTCCATTTCTCAATTGAAATGCTCAGGGTACACTTTTAGATGCCTGAATGAGAATAAATGATTGAATTGAAGGAATTGAATAGGCCTGAGCTCCAGAAAAACATAAAATTATTTGCTTAGGAGTTAGGGAGTTAGGGCAGCCTTTCTCGATCTTATCCACATCCAGGATGTGTACCCAGGTCTTCCCAAGGGCTTCACATTTTTAAGTCGTTGACCAAAAAACGAAAACGAAAACAAGCAAAAGCAATCCATCACAGGGTTATGATTCTGGGGGAAGTGGAGGTGTTGGGGCTGAAGGAGCGGCTAGTGACCCCACCACCTGATTGTTAGGAAATGTCTCTTTGGAAAGATCAAAGCAGATCTTGTAATCCCTCTATTCATCATGTCAAAATAGTTTTTACTCGTTGTTACTCTTCACAAAGCAACATTTATTGGGGCCATCAGGAGAACTGCCATCGGGGGAACCATTGGTCTTTTTACCCTTGACAGCCCAGAGGAAAATGGGGAGGCAGGGGATGGGTTTGGCATGTCAGTGACACATTCCAGTGTTGTTTGCATTATGATAAACCCTAAAGTGCATATAGACACACGCTGATACACAATTAATGACTAATATTTAAATAATCTGGTCTATATGCCAGCAGGAAAGATCCTTAAATACATATATCTGTGTGCATCATTACTGTGACTAGTCTTGCCTCTCTACTGGACAAGCTTGAACAATATATAAGTGTATAAAGTCATCAGGGCTCTTTCTTGTGCTTGTTTCACACAACAGGAAAATTAGCCAGATTTTGTGACCGGTTTCCCCCCTTCCAAATCTTGTCAGCAAAGATTACTTAACCCTGAGTACTTCATGTTTTTTTGCCAAATTATTCTGTGGTGTGGAGTATGTTAAGAGTGTCCTTTAACGATCGAAGCCTCTCTAACCCAACACCCAGCACAGTGACCCTAGAACTGCCTCCCGGCCAAACAAAGACACTTGGGCCGTGAGTGCTGACCCATGTCTATGGCGTGGGGGAGGAGTGGCCCTCAACCCACAACACAGTCTCACACCCCTCCAAACCACTGCCGTGCATGGAAACCTCTCAGGCCCTGTTTGCAAGATGCAGGACACATATGACGTTGGATGACAGAATGGGCACAGATTACCCAAACGGACTGGAAATGGTGTCAAAGGTCACAGCATTGAGGAGGTACCTCGTTATGTCCTACACAATTTCTGTAACTAAGTGTTGTAAGACTGGGTAAACGAGACTAAGAAACCCATCAGGGAAGATGTTTTGACAGAACCGCAAATGTGCTTTGTGAGCACTGGCAACATGGGAGCCAGGATAGAAAACAATTCCAAAAGGCTGTTCCCTGTTTCAGGAAAATTCACACAATTCAATCCAAGCCCAATAAACTAGAAATTGTGAAAGAAGATATTTCCCACAGAACGTCCTGGGTGATACTTTAATTGTCAATCTAGTTTGAAGTCGTGAGAGAGTAACTTCCCACGTCCAGAGTAAACCGAGACCTCTCCAGCAACCATCAGCCACCTGCCCCACAGTCATCTTTCCTCAACAGCTGTTCCGGCCACACTAATTATTTCCATTAAGCCAGAAACTGCCCGTCAATGTCCTAATACTGGATATGTCATCCAGCCAGGTCGCCCAGAAAAACAACTCACAGCCCTGCGTCTGTCCGATGGGTAACATGATGTAACTGCACCCCAATAGTGTAGATAGAGACATGTGTGCTTTGTCACATCACTTTGATCCTAGCCGGTGCTGCTGTCATGGCTTTGGCCAATTATATGCCTGGTCAATGTCATGGATCCTGTTTGAGTTTGAGCTGGAAAGAAGTATGTTTATGAGTGAGTGAGAGGGTTAGCAGGCTCCGACATGCAAATCTGATTTCTGTACACAATGCAAAAGGATGGAAAAGAATGTTCCGGTGCTGTCATGACCGAAAAAATAAACAATTAAACTGCACAGTTCTTTTGATTTTGGTTCAGTCTGAGGCTTCATACTGTAATTGGAAAAAGCACAAATGTAATCCGAGAAATTACCAGAAAAAAATAGAAGAGTTTACTAAATAGGATATGGGATAGGTCATTTTCCATGTTGAGCTCTTTTACTTTGTAGGAGCTTTACTCCAACATTAACACAGTGGATTCCCAGACCAGTCTGAAATAACATTTCATTACAGCTAGGCCATTCGACTGGCCTTCAGACAAGTGAACACACCAGAAGGAAGAGAGGAGAGAAAATACATTTCAGACAGTTCAGGGAAAACGTATCTCAAACTATAACACATTCTGCAAATTGGTATCTGATCTAGGTCAGTGACGGTGGTGGTGCCCTTCTCTGAAAGAGACTAATCTTACAGAGCAGCTCCAAAGAAGCACAATTCAAACTACTAACACGTTGTGCTAATTCTATTTTATAATATGAATAAGAACCGGTAGCATTTGCCAAGCATCTTCAGAGAAACAAAGCGTGCGAAGCGTGCACCGTCCTGTCAACATACAACGTTCAATACATTCAAAACCATTATTTTCAATGACAGCCCTCACACCACGCTATAACCGCGCAGCACCGTCCATCGCCACTCATCCAACTATAATAAGATAACTCTATATAAGTATGTCTCACTGCCTTTCTATTTTGACTGACTAAACTTTATTTGATACTTTTTCAAATACAGAGATCCAGCAAACCATCTAAACACATAACCCACCCGTCACACACACACACACACACACATACTCACACACACACACACACACACACACACACACACACACACACACACACACGCATGAAAAGGATCTGCAAAGAATCTCCTCGGGGGCCGGATGCGGTGGCTGACCGGCCGCGCAGAAGGACTGCCGGCACGGTATTTCAGACGTGAGGTTAGGGGACTCACATTTCTCCCTAGCGTCTCGGTGCGCCCGAGTGCAACTTAATAATATAATGGCCGCAGCAGAGCACTGTTAAAGTCTGCCTAATATGCCAACACAGACCGACTCTCCTCCCGTGATGGGCTGTGTGCACAGCTAAAGATGGAAAGAAATAGGCCTGTAAATCGCTACTCTTGCCTGCCCATCGAGACAAGTCAAAGGGTGGGATGATGTTATTACGGGCTCCCGCCATCACCGCCCTAGGCAAGATTTTACAAACTGGAGGTAAAACTAACAAGTGACACACACAACCCCATGCTCTCTGCACCTCTCCTGAGGAAGAGCCAGGAGGTTTGGCCTCCAGCCCATTTCTTTTACGGACCAGGGAACAGTTAATAGTGCAGCTGGTGCCACACATTCAGAGTATACTTTGGCTAAAGTTATAAAAACTATGTTAGATTGTATACGTGAACTCATCATGGGTGAGAGAGAGACAGAATGGGGCAGTCATCATAACAGAGAACAAAGTGAAGACACCCAATCAAATGCTATTCAAGAGTTTAGTTGCAATGCAACCACATTGCAATATAATCAAGGAAAGGTCAGAGGAGAAGGGTGCCCAATGGAAAGTGGTAAATAAATATAGGAGAAAAGAAACCACATCATTATTTATTTCCTACCATCTTTTATTATTTATCTACCATCATATAATGAGGGTGGACGGCTAATCACACACCTGGTAAAAATAGGGGTCCTTTGAGAGGGCACTTTGAGAATGCAATGCATCGTGGACTCCATGAGGTTCCTCCTCTGCTTCCATTCAGAGGAAGACAATAGAGAGACAGAGACAAATACAGGCAGCCAGGACTGCATGTGGATGTCCACTTGCTTTACGGGCTTGCCCGAGAGATTCCTGCTGAAGGAATTAAGCCCTGCTGAACCGGGGGAACTACTAGATGAGAATCAGCCGTGTTGAGTTTTCCATTCACTTGCTCCCTCTTCCTCCCCCACGCACACGCACACACACACACACACAGTATATTTTGTTTTTTGTGTGGGCTGCAGTCACATTCAATGTCACATTCCTAGAAGAGGGGTTTATTCGGGGACTTTGGGGCTTGCGTGCCAGCCGTTGTGCCAGGACTGACTGCAGAAGGTTTATTGGTGAAAGTTGTTTAATGTTAGCAACAGTGGTGATGATGGGCTGGTAAAGGGCAGGAATAGGAAAAAAAATGCTATTGGCTGTAGAATTGCAATAGTCGCTCATATCAGAAAGACGATGGAGAGCTGTTTGCCATCAAATGCATCTAAAAGAATATTACAGAAACAATGGTTTGTGGCTCAATAGACTCAGTAGCTCATGTTCTGAATGTGGATTTAATGATTTGCGGTTGTCTGAGAAGATTGCATGGAAGCTACTGCTTGGTCTGATGTAAAACAGATGGGTCAAATTTTGTTTTTCATTTTGAACATTCTGCAAATTACACACATCGATAATGACTCAGTGTCATTCATGCTTCATTTTCCCAGATTTATCTTATAAACTCCAGACTCCAGTTTACTGATTAAGAAATTGAGCGCTATGACATTTGGTATAGCTAGGCTAAATCTTCAGATAAAGCAATGGAATCTAAGATTGAGTTGAAGGACTTTAAATTCAATCATACAGTATATAAATATAATTAATTAGGATAATCAGTTGGGGTATGTCACTGACTGTAAACAGAAACCAGAATATTAGGAAAACAAATAGTATGGATTATGGACGTGATCATCATAAAGTCAGAATCTATATTTGTTGTATTCATAAATATACAGGGGTATGTAAACAATTGTCAAGTGTCAACTTTATGTCACAGTTACCTCATGCCAACAAACCAAATAATAAATTGTGGAACTTTACGACTGATTCGTTCAGACTGAACTCTCAGTCATCTCATTCACCTTAGCTCCCAGTGGTTTTCCCACTGGGAGCTAACTTCCCACATCCTTCTCCTCACCCGCCTGCCAGCCACTCTTTGCACATCAGTCCAACCCTCCTCACCTTTTGCGCTCAGCTTCCTCTTATCACTAATCAACCCGGTGTATCCACAAGTTTTCTGGGGTGGTTACTGGGGAAATGTGGGCCACACTTCCGAAGATGTTCTTACAACCGGACAAAACTAAATAATTGCTTGAAAATCTGAATGATTGAATGGCAGACGGCGATGACATCTCTCTCGTAGTAACCGGTAGCGAAGCTCACGATTCGCACAAAGCATAACGGGACGGTGGAAACCTGTGGATAGACTCTCCTCTCAGTTCACTCAGCGTCAGATAGTTCCATGTCATCCGTACTAGCCTCTCCAGCATTTTCCGGACTGATTCCCTGGTATCGACCATGCCTGTCCCCGACCTGCCTGCTCTGTCTCTGTCCCGGCGATCGACCCTGCCTTCTGACCCCCGACAACGGATTATCAACCCTGCCTGTCCCCGACTCTGTCCCGACAACAGATTCTGCCTGCTCCCTGCCTGTCTTCCGTCGGCTCGTTTCTGTCACCTGCCGGCTCCCACGGCGCGTCTTCACTGGACACTCTGTGTCTGCCCACGAAGCAAGTTTACCCCACTGTGATATCTTGGAACTGTCCATAAGAAACTTGTTGAATAAAAGTCATTACCGGACTGTCTGCTTGCCTACATGTGCTGCATTTGGGTCCTCTCCCGACCCTTTACACTGTGGTCATATTCAACCCCAAAAACAAGTACACAGGATCGATGCCTTGCTCTGAGGGTTTTAGGGGGACAAGAGTGGTGAATCGCGGTGCATAACGATAACACATCAATCGTTCTTCATTTTCTCAGTATCTGTTAAACAGTATACTGAACAACTCTATAAAAACAGACATTTTACCTGCTTAGCATTCTTGGCAAACTGAAATAGAGATCTGACCAAGCTTAATAGAATTCCTTTTTTCAAGAAACTTCTATTCCCCTCCCTGGTGTTTCTTATCCTTAAGAAATACCGGAGATATGCCAAGGAGTAGTTTAGAATTAACTAAACTCTTGAGAACAAATGTAAAAGCAGTTTGTGTTGTTAAACAGCGAGGAGGTTCTAATTATAACATGATCCAGGGACTTACTCAGTTCACTGCGTTTCCCATAGTTTATAGGGACCTTGGGAGGTGAGGTCATGTTAACCTGTTCATTTTATAGACCATTTGAAATAACGTTTTGGCTGTTGTGGTTTTCCATTTCCCATTTCCGTTTACATTGAGAAAACTTTAAATCCTGTCATAAAACCTGCACAGGAACTCACATGGACAGGTCACCCAGGGTGCAGGGTGATGGCCTCTCTCCAGGCCTGCTGAAAACCATTTCCAACAGCACTGCCAGCCATCAAAACCAACTATGGATCGACTGACGAGAAATGCATTAAATAGGCTTTGATCAAATAAACAATGGCATTGTGGACACTGTCCCATTAAAAGAGCATTGTAAATCAACGTCTGAGTTGGTGGTGCTGGGAAGGTCTCCAGTAAACAGTACTGCTTTCTCTCCATAGTGTGTGTGAATTGTGGCGGGTGTTTTGAGTCATAGAATGACCTTAGCAATTTATAATTGTCTAAATTGTGTGTGATGTTACAGAAAGGTTCACAAATCGCATTGATTGCTCTTGATGTTATACAATTCAAGTCGGGAGTGAATGCTTAAACTAAGACATTAGGTTTTCAACCTCCTTTGTGCAGGCCATTGGACAGAGATCAATGCTACCTCGAAGTAGATAAGAATATGCCGTGAGCATTGTCGTGCTAAGCATTGAAATCAAATATATCTTGTTAGTTACTGATTACAGATATATTGTCTAATCTCTGCCCTTATCCACAGCTGTTAATCTAGGGGCAGATTAGAGCGGTTTTATCAGTAGTAAGGAGAGCCCTGCACTGGTTCGGATGTGATAAATTAGTCACTTCGCAGTATATAAAATAAGAGCAATGAGTTCAGATCTTGACCTTCTTCAGTTCACGCTGACACATAAGCGACACACAATCATACAAACACAAACATAAGGCATGAACTGCTCCTGAGCAGACTGTGAAATCCTTTCCATCACAGTGGCTAGCTAGGCTAGTCACAGCACTGTTTTTGCAGACCTGTGGATGAATTTACTTTCTGTCATGGGGCCGATGCGAAGTATTGGTATCAGAATAAAAAAGTTGGACTCTCTGACCGTCTGTCTTTCAGCTCCTGTTATCTTCACTACATAGTTCAAACTCCTCATAACAACCTTGGCCTCTAACCTTTCCGCCTCCACCACCACTACCGTTCTCTATACATGTGTCATGGAAGCAAGACCTCAGAGGGAACGGCGAACAAGAGGCACTTGTAAGAGAAAATAACCACTTTGATGTTGTGTTTTAAACATCGGCAACAACAACATTTAACTGTTAAAGCACAAATTAAACACAAACACAAAGCCAGAAACAAGTGGAAGCAAGTGACTGGGGGAGTTTTTCCACCAATTTCCATGGTTGGGAAACAATGCTTCATTCAACATGTTTCCAAAGCGCCGCATGACAAAATGAACTAGTCCCATTTCAGATATAATTCTATCTCTTAACAGCTGCATACTTCCTAGTAGTGCAATGAATACAAGTTTTTGTTTTCAGAAGTCATGTTTTTCTTGGTTTAAAGTGTTGTTTAAAGTCTTCTATGATCTTGAATATGTTAGTTATTGCCATTTAGTCAATATAAAAAACAACACTGAGATACTGAATACTAAGAAAGAAAAAGGTTTTCCCAGTCTTTCTACTCTGCTCCGAAGGTCCCATGCATCGTGCATTTGAAATACAACATCGCTCAAAGCCTTCTCAAGAAAGTGTACAAGCTTAAAAGAAAGAAATATCACAAATTGATTCAAGATGCGACCACTCAGAAGCTGTGATCGGCCACAATGTTATAACCTATTTAGTACCTTGCATCACAATGGCGCACTAACCAATGCCTCCAAAGGAACAGAGTCCCCATTTATGAACAGAACAGACATTGACACACAACATCATTTGTGCAATGAAGTCAAATTACTTAAGTAAGTATTTTTCACTGTGTAAACCCATTAGCCCCTAAACCAATTAAAAGCAATACCCATGTCCACTAATCGCATGATGATATGAATGTATTTCTTTCACAGATTCAATTTTCCATGCAGCCCTGCCTTGCGCCCATCGGGATCAGTGAATCAGGCATCTTTTAACGCGTAATGACACTTGAACTTTGTCCTTGGTGCCTGGCCTTTGAATGTTTAGTCTGCGAGGGACAGATGAAAGCGGGCTGTAGTCAGGTACACCAGAACGAGGGTGTCTCACACACAGCGTCCTTTATACCCACAAGCCAGCGATTAGAGTGGTCTGATCTGAGAAGTAAGTCCTCTGTTCTCTGGTGTTTGCGTGTGTGTGTGCGTGCACTCAAACACAGCTGGGCCAACATACAATATCAATGGAGGGACATTAGAATTTTCTCTTATTTTCCCAATACCATGACAGTATGGCAGCCACCCATGTTATTGCTAATTTGTAGGAAGATAAGTACTTTGAACCCATTCAAAGTAGCTGTAGGATAAACTGAGTTGTACAGCTGACATCATCTCAAGCTAGCCACAGATAGCAATTACCACTCAGCGCTAATGATTTACATTATTTATGCATGGAAAACAATTAGGAGGACATGGCCATTCGATGCAGGGGCATTTTTACCAGTAAATTAAAGATGGACAACCTTAATAAATAATGCACATGACATGAACATTTGAAGGACTCTTTTAATCTCTATTATTTTTAATTACTATATTATTTATTATTATTATCTTATTGTTATTATGCCTCGATTTTAAATTGATTCATGGATGAAAGAAGCATGGATCCTGGCTTGATAAGAGCAAGGCTTCCACTTATTATGAATGCTGCAAGAACCACATGTTGCGACCAACTTCCCCATCGCTCCAATGACTTTCAAGCTGTTCCAGATCAGATTTGTTCATACATCTGCTAACTGTACACACAGGTTATCACAATCAGAGCATCTGAGCTTTCTTCTTTTTAGTTTTTATCACATCCTGAATGATTTCCCAGCCTCATCCGGTCATCAATTCTTGTAGTGGTAATAAAAATCGGAAGGAAATAGGTCCCTTTTATCGGGGTAGTGTCTCCACATCAACCATGCAAACAAACTCTGTTCGAATTACTGAAACCATTGTGTTCACAGCAAGATTTACAATTAGATGTAAATATTAGTTTGACTGTGTAATATTTTTGCCGGCTATCTGTACTGTACCCCCATATCCCAATTTGCCACTGTAGCATATCTTCATGCCCATTGTCTTTATATGTGTGAGTGATTATCGGTCTCCCATTGAATGAAGTTGTCTGCACCTCTGCCAGCCCTATCCTCTCGCCGTCCTCCCCCACCCTGATGTCTGCATTCCTTCTCCTTGTTAGTGCTTCCTTTTCTGTTCATGGAAGTGTTCTCTTGTCCATCAGGAGGCATAGGAGAGGCTGTCAGATGTAGGAATGTACAGCCTGTTTGTAATCTGCTGTAAAAGAAAAAGGACTACCCGTAATAAAATCAGCTCATCTTGTTCTAATGGGGCTCAAAGAGCTTTGACACTTTTTCAGGGAAAAGATCAACACTGAAACAAGTGGAGACACTTAAAGGGGCCGATGAGACTGATAAATTACTCCCCGTGCGCCAATAGTTCATATGTGTATGATTTCTACACAGGGTAGTGACGGGGTGAGTTGTTGTCACAGTCCAACAAAGCAACTCTCACTTCTCCTCCTACTCAGTCTCTTTCCACAGGGCCCCCGCATGAGAAAAGTATTGCGTATTGGCTCCCAACCGGCTGCTGGAGTCGGCGAGGCCAGCGTTGTTTTCTTGCTGGTGTGCTTCACCGAGCCCCCTAGACGCCTGATACCCAGAGTCCTAACCTTTACTCCCACGCACTCTGGCAGTGGCTCCTGGCGGGCTGCTCTTCGAGCCGAAGGGGGAGAATAAACCGATTCCTGCGCCCGGCCCGGCATCGGCGAGGGAATACACTCAGAAGAATATTTTCCACGTGGCTCTGAGAAGGTTGGGAGGAGGAAAATGTCGGGTTGTCCGCTAACATTTGGTTGCATGAACGGGGATGGATATGGTGGCCTGGTTATTTGCCTGTATCCAAGTTACGCATTCAAAATACAGAGTTGAGATCCAGCATGGCCTGTTTTATATTAATAAGTAAAGACCCTGTAGAGACATGTGTGGTGTGCTTGATTTCTTAATTGCTTATCAACGGCTGCCTGATCCAATTCGTTTTTTAACCACCCATAAATTGCCTTTTGTATGTGAATACATTAACAAAGGGACTCCACAGGCTTCTGGGCAGTGAGTCATTCAGCAGGTATTTCAGTGGACTGACAGTGGAACATGAGCATGCCGATGACAGACGGTTGACTAGGGTGGTCTGCCTTCCCTCCGTTGCAGTTAACTAACACTTCTAGCCAAGTGCATACAATCAGAGGAATAGGGTCACATCACATGAGGGTCACATGGTCCAAATATCACACAAGACAGTGTGTGTGTGGTGCTGTATCAGCACTCTATCTAGGACCGATTACATTTGGACCTGAAGGAGCTATTTGAGAGGAGAGGTGTACCGCTGGATTGGAGAGTGTGTGTGTGTGTGTGTGTGTGTGTGTGTGTGTGTGTGTGTGTGTGTGTGTGTGTGTGTGTGTGTGTGTG
>JAOPUD010000009.1:11470304-11482271 GCA_027122715.1 Trisopterus minutus
TCCTCCCTCTCAATTCATCCCCCCCCCCCCCAACCCCTCCCCCTCCCCCTTCTCTCCTTCTTCCTCAGTACACCACCACAGGCACACTGTCGATGCGCACCAATCACTGAACAGGATGTCCTGGTGAACCACCACCAGCCAAGCCCCCCCAGCTGTGTGATCCGGCTTAGGGACGGAGAGGAGCAGATTCAATAGAAACTAGTCAGTGATCCAAATGCCTGGCTGTTATCCGTCCACCTCATCTCGGATTCCAGGGCGGTCATTACCGACACCCCCTCCCTTCCTCCCACGCCCTCCCTCCCACGCCCTCCTCCATCCCTGATGGCCGTTCTCCCTCATTACACATGCATACTTTTAACGTCTACGCCACCCCCCCCCCCCATCCCTGGCTTGGGATGGAGCCCTGGGGCTCTGTGAGCCCACTGATGAGCACAGACAAATTGCTTCACACCGTTTCATGACCTATGGACACTCGGCCCCAAACAACAAGTATCAAAATATTTAGGAAAAAACTGCCATCTTCCTCTAAGTGGCTGCTCATATTTCTTTTCATTATATATTTGGGTTGAGACGGTCAGGGAGAATCACACAGTGTATTTATGTTGGGCTCTGCGTTAAACACATTGTGCTCTGTGTTAGGAACAAGCCAGGCATATCCCTGTGTGACTGATTGGCGATGCCTGTCCAGAGTAGAATGAAGACAGAACATAACATGCTGTGGATATTGCTCCAAAGCAGTTTTTCTAAATTGTGAGTTCCAATACAACACGATACAGCAAGAAAAGAAATAGGGGTTATACTACATAGGGATATTTATGAAATAACACTCTTTCTTCCTTAGTCCCTCCAATCACTAAAAATCATTTTCATAATTTCAATCAATTGACACTGGTTTTGTGGTTTATTTTCACATGGGTATATTGTGGCCCTGCGCTGAAACACTAGAACTGCTGTGTTTGCTGGAGCTTAGATGGGACATGGCCTATTGTAGACCAACTCAATCCTTCAGAACAATAATGAAAGACCTCAAAATGCCATCGAGCACAAATAGCTCTAAAATACAGGCGCTTGCGTGCGTGTGTGCCTGCGTGTGTGCGCCCACGGGCGCGCCCACGAGCGGACCTCCAAACTTCTAAATGGGCTGTTGCGCGCCGCTGACCTCGCCTAGTTCAGCCTTTAGTGAAATTGTTTGGTCCCACCCATTTGTGGACAGCTTTTGTCGTGGTGTAGAAAAAAAAATCGGCTTTTCCTTTTTTCCCCCCCGTTCTCTCCTCCCTTCCTCAGCATCAAGTGCAGCGCAGGCGGACCGTCCTGGCTGCGACTTCTACCAGCCTCTTCTCAACGCACTGAGAAGAAGGGCAGCATCAGCACCGCACCGAGCACAGGACGTCTGGGATGCAGTACCACTTTGTTTTACTTTCTTGAAAACGAAGTGATATATTTTTGTTTTGAAGACAAACAATAGAGAGCGGATTTTGGCGTATCCGCAAACCGGATGCAAGCAGGTATGATGAAGTCTTCTTGTTGTCCGACTTCTTGGAAGAGCAGCGGGAAAAGTTTGGGTCCATCTCCTTGGATTGGCATTGCAATTTTCGTCGGATGTTTTGGATATTTGCAGGATTTTCCCTTGCAGAAAAGCCCGTTGTCAATACTGGCCACGTTTCTCTTTTGAAGTCTTACTAATTTTGGAATGGAATAAGTTTAGGGACATTTTGCAAAGTTTGCCAATAGTTCGCAGTTTGCTTAGGAACCTTTGTACCAATCCCAATTTTTAACAATTTTACCAACTCATTCAAATGTACTCTCTCAAATGTTGTTCAAATTACCCTGAAATCAACATTATTAATTGAGTTGCGTTTAGTTTGAATAATAAAGCAAAGACATTGACAGCTTTTCATTGCATTCAAATATACATTAATGCTAGTTTATGAGGTTGGGATAACCAATTATGAAATAAGAAAAAATATTTGCTGATGAGATTTGAAGACAGCAGGTATACACGTATTTTATTCTGTTTACCCCAATTGGAAAAACAGACAAACAAAACACTTCAAATGCTGTCGTGTCTAGAATAACTGAGTAAGTCCAGCACGGCTTTAAACTATTACTATCGAATGCAGCATATTGCATGGCCTTGATTATCGAAAAAATTATTGAACATTAAACCATAGCGCCATCTGTTGGTGATTCTGTACATTCCCTTACTGGTGTGGTAGGCCTACATTTTTGCATCTATGATGGCCTTGCCAGTTTAGTGGTTTGGAAATCAGCTTGATTCCTCATGGAAGGGTTTCAGGTGTGTCAGTTTAAAGTAGGCCTAATATACGTCCTAGTTTACATGTGCTATAATCACTTTGGCAATTGTAAAAATGTAGCAGTAATTGGGAAAAGTTCTAAAATTGAAATGTGATTCTTAATCAATGGTATTGCTATAATGCACTCTACAGCGCATTATCAAGTCTAAGCTCCCCAGGTATGCTGAGACAGATGTCTCTCTATACGTGCAATGCATGGATGGTTTTCTCTGGCAGCGTCCTGCTGGTGAACCCTAGCCCACAATCTGGCTAAGTCCATGGCGCCAGATTGTACCACGATGTAGGCTATTCAGTTTCCATGGTTCCTTATTGTGGTTGTGGTTCGCTGTTTTACTTTTTTTATTATTATTATTAAGAATGGTCAGTGTGTCTACAGTGGAAGGCCATTGCTGACCAATGCGGTAGACACAGACACAAATGAGAAGCTGTTCTCTGTAGTCTGCTCAATGCTTTAACGCATCAGGAACTATCAGAGGATACATTCTCATGAGCTGACGCTTCACTCTAGCTACCCGATGCTGTGATCGGTGGCCTGGCCATGCGATCTAGAAGCTGCTCAGCGCTGAGAAACCAGATACGGTCGTCATTGCTGAGAGAAGGTTAACCGCTGTGGAGCATGCTCTAAGCCACTGTCTCAGCCCAGCGAGGGGATCGTATTCTGCTCTGTTGCCTGACCACAGCTCAGGGAACCACTTCATAAATCCTCTCCAAACCGCACAGTTAATGTATGCATTTCAAAGAAGTGATGATCGTTTCACTTTTAACCATAGGCCTATTGGAAGAAGGGCAGCCGTCTGGGTTTTTGCAGAAGACAATATAGCAGACCAGTGGAGAACATGCCTGGAACGTGCCGAGGGTTAAGGAGGAACCGCAGGATACTTGCTTGGCTGGCTTGTGGTTCATTTGTGGGAGAGCGTAGATGACTCCCCCTGGGCTTCCTTTGGTTGTGTGGCGCTCCGTAGTGTAGTATGCTCTGACTCTGGTGTGTAGTGCCCTCTTGTGGATCAAAATAGCAATGTACATTAGACATACTCAGCTCGAAGGCCCCAGCAGCAGACGAGTACACGTCTTGCTCGGTAAACAATCCAATCAATAGAATTAGGATTAGATCAGAATTATAAATAGGAATGAATCCATCATGATAGTGGAAATCAAAATACTGAAATGTGTACAGACAAGCAAAACGTCGGACGGATGCGACAGTACAGTATGCAGACTAGTATGCTCTGTGTCAACCCCTTCCCCTGCGGTTTTTCCTTCCTCATTACAGAGCCAGGCCCACCTTAACAATGGGCCCCGCACCGCTGTCCCTCCTGGTCCCGTTGGCAGTGCTGGCTGTGGTGGTGGCGGCCTCGCTGGCGGAACAAGCCCCAGCAGAAGATGAATACACCTGGCCCCAGTGGGAGCTTCCCCTGGTGAGGACCAGGCGCACGGTACCCCTCAGCAGCCCCAGCTTCTCCGCCCTTCCCCAGGCGGAGCTGAGCGCCACCTGTGGGATCGAGTGCCAGCGGCGGCTCCCCGAGCCCTCGCTTCTGGACCTGGAGCAGTTCCTCTCCTACGAGACGGTGTACGAGAACGGCACGCGCACCCTGACCTCTGTCAGCGTGCAGGGCCTCGACGCCTCCGCCCGGAACTCCTCTCGCCCCGCCTCCTCGGCAAAGTCCCGCCGCAAGCGCGAGGTGTACGGCATGGACACCCGCTTCACCATCGCCGACAAGCTGTACTCCACCAAGTACCCCTTCTCCACCACCGTCAAGATCTCCACCGGCTGCTCGGGCGTCCTGCTGTCGCCCAAGCACGTGCTGACGGCGGCCCACTGCATCCACGACGGACGGGACTACCTCAGCGGCGCGCAGAAGCTCAGGGTGGGCCTCCTGAAGGAGAAGTCCCGGAGAGGGAAGGGAGGCAAGGGCAAAGGAGGACGAGGAGGGAAGGGCAGGAGGAGGAAGGAGGAGGAGGGCCAGGACGAGGAGCAGCCCGAGGAGAACAAAGAGAAGGGGAAGAAGGGAAAGGGGAAGGGGAGGAAGAGCCGGAGCCGACGCAGTGCTGACAAGGCGGACAAGCCCTCGTTCAAGTGGACACGGGTCAAGCAGACTCAGGTCCCCAAGGGCTGGTTCAAGGGAGGCGCGTCCGAGGGGGTGGCGGCCGACTACGACTACGCGGTCCTGGAGCTGAAGAAGGCCCAGAAGGTGAAGCACATGGATCTGGGCGTGGTGCCCTCAGTGAAGAAGCTCCCGGCCGGCAGGATCCATTTCTCGGGCTTCGACGACGACCGGCCGGGCAACCTGGTGTACCGGTTCTGCTCGGTGTCGGAGGAGTCCAAGGACCTGCTGTACCAGTACTGCGACGCCGAGGCCGGCTCCAGCGGCTCCGGGGTCTACGTCCGCCTCAAGGAGCCCGGCAAGAAGAGGTGGAAGAGGAAGATCATCGGGGTGTTCACGGGCCACCGGTGGGTGGACACCAACGGGAACGGACAGCAGCAGGACTTCAACGTGGCCGTGAGGATTACACCGCTCAAGTACGCCCAGATCTGCTACTGGGTGCACGGGGACTCCAGCCAGTGCCGGGCCTCTTAAGGACACACACATCGCCCTGATACACGTACGCACACATTTACACACACTCTTACCCCCACATATACATACATACATACAGACACACACACACACACACACTCAGCAGCAAACATAGACTTCAAGAAACACACATGCCAACAAACAAACACAAACATACATACATATACATACTGAATGCATATAAAAACACACACAAACACAGCTCAAACATTCACCTGACATCTCACTACGATCAGAGCACTCATAAAGTAAGCAATGCTAGGTCATTCACTGTCAATCTAAACTTGTCACACTAACTTACGGTGTCAATATCAATTTGTCACAGAAAGCTGTGGGCATGTAGCACATGCAAGCAGACAACACACAGCATACATCTACAGACCTGCATGCAGAAACACAGAGTTCCAAGTACCCATACATATGCACATTCATTCACACATGCATCCCTTCACAGACACAAAGCCGCACAGACTCAACATGTTGACAGCACCAGGAACTTGTCAACTCAACGGGTGCTATGGCTTAGCAGCTCTTCTAATTTATTTAAACAAACAAAAATCAAAAAATATCATTATTATGTATTTACAGATAAATTAGGTGCCTTTTTAAAAAAGTGTATATATTTAAATGTTATAAATTGCTTTATATTGGCAAATCTTCAAATACCAGCAATGTTTTCCAAAAAAAGTTTTACTATTCTGCATTTTGTTTATGGGGAGAAGTTAGCTAGTTCATACAAAACAAACATGCATTGGCCTTAACACAGGACAGCACAAGACCCAGGAAAAATATTTTTTCTTATGATTTACTATATTAAAATATTGAAAAGAGAAAGGTTTTTATGATGATTTTTATACTCGAAATCCAGTGTTTTCTGTATATCTAGCTTTAAGCATATTTTTGTCTATTTGTTGTTTGTTTTATCCATTTTTGTTTGTCAACCACCTTTCTGACCATCATTTATTTTTCTTTCCAAATAATTAAGTAAATAATCCCAGATCGGTTATGCAATAAAACTCATCACTTAGTCTCTGCTCTTGCAAAGAGATGAACTGTGGATTCATTGTTGTGTCAGTGGTGCTTATCAAATAAATGGTGCTAATGTTTAGTTTCTTTGTTTATTAAGTGTTTTGGGGGAGAGTATACTTGAGTAGACATGTCAGAAAATATTTACATTTTGGCTCCCTCATGTGGAGTTTTATAACAAAGCACTGTACAACTCAATTTTCACATTAACTGTTTAGATTTCCGTTATTAGGTATTGTTAAACTATTGTTAAAGCCATGGTATGGTCAAACTTTAAAAAATCCAAGTGTGTTTTCAATTTCAACTCCTGTATTGTATAGGCCTAAGATATTGTTCAATGTAGTTCCACAATTCATTTTGATTTCCTAATTAACAGTGATGATGCAGAGTGAAACAGACCAACCATTAAAACAAGATTACAATATAGCGTGTGACTGTGTGTGTTCATGAACACCTTCTTACCTAACGTCAAAGTTCTATATTTTTTCATGGAAATTTTATATATTATGGCTTTTTGGTGTTACGCAGTGTCATTCTAGGCACAAAGCAATGCAGGAAAATGCAGCCTTTTAGCTATGAACAAGATGGACACTTTCAGCATCTCTTTGAACTCCTGTCCCCCTCATTCATCTCCTCTTCTCGTCTCAAGTCAATATTTTCTATTTTCATTTCAAATAAATTGTTAAGTATTGATCAGCAAATCAAATAACCTTGCTGGTTATTCCTCTTGTTTAAATTTAAAGCAAGCAACCTGTTACTACTAATTTATAACGACACTGTGTATGTTTAGTGAAGTGGCTTGAGTACGTCTAGTGGCTTGAGTTTTTGCTACAGTAAAGGCTGTAAAATCGAAATTACTGTTGTCTGAGATTTTCCGAAAAACTGGACCAGAATAAAACAATCTATAGAAATCCAATTCTGTCGATGGATTGATTGAGTTTTCTAGTTCCAGTGTTTTTGTACCTGTTGTAAAAAATGACAGGTGCAGGTTTCATCTTTTTTGAGTTCTGAGTTTAAAGGTCCCATGGCATGCTACTTTATGGATGCTGATATATAGGTGTTAGTGGGCCCTAAGTCAGCCTTGGTGCAGAATTAGAGCTACTATGAGCTAGTCCGACAATGAGCTTTCCACACACATGC
Organism: Trisopterus minutus; assembly: GCA_027122715.1. Taxonomy (NCBI): domain Eukaryota; kingdom Metazoa; phylum Chordata; class Actinopteri; order Gadiformes; family Gadidae; genus Trisopterus; species Trisopterus minutus. The sequence goes on from JAOPUD010000009.1 coordinate 11,477,362, forward strand.
CGTTTCTGTGTCTGCATCTTTAAATGCTAATGAGGAGGAGAGAGGTGGGTCAAGGTGGGGAGGGTGGGGATGAGGCCCTGAGCAGCTTGTGGCCACGGTACCATGCGCTTTTACTATGTTTACAGCGGATGTATCGCAATGGCTCGGATTCATAATATCATGCGGAGGAAAATAAAAAAATTGCCTTATGTGAATACTAATTGAAAATACAACATGACTACATAGCTGATGACTCAAATACACTACATTATCATAAGGAATAGTGAGCATCCATGGGCAGTTTGTTCCGTCATCGGGTTTATTGCATTTCATAGGGCTTACATGCACTGGGTAGGGCCATCGTAAATAAAATAAACTAAATGAAACAACATAAAAATAGCATTTTTTCATCCCACCATTTAGTCATCCAATTGTCTTCCCACCTGTTGCTAAAATGGTCCATTGAAGTTACACAACAATACGCACACAGATGTTTATATTAACGGGGGTATATAAAGAGGTATACAACACAGGACTTGGTACTCGCTGGTAATACACAGCCATTCAAACACAGGTCAACGCCAAGAACAAAGTTGGGTCAGGTTGAAAAGTTCATGGAACTAGGACACACTGTGCATGAGAATGATTGGTTTGAAGCCCCTACCCCCTCCCGAAGAGTCCCACAAGACGCAGCGTTTCACTGGTTCACTGTTACTGACGACGGCTGGACAGAAGCAGGACCGGGGGGGTTCAAAGAAACATAGAAAAGGAAAGGGGTACCTGATGGCTCATCCATCTGCTGTGTCCTTTCTTCAACGCATCCAATCACGCGCACCATGACCAGCTCAGAGCCATTTTCTTTAAAGCACATACAATGGTTATGGATCAAACAAAAACAATGTCATGGACAGTATCAAAAATGGCAAGTCATGTGTGAAGTGTTGACGAGTCACACGGGTCAGTTGTTCACATGGCAACCGTGATCCAATTGACCGGCGTGAATGAGTTCTTCTATATTGTTTTGAAGAGGTTATATGTTGGGAAATATGCGGATAAATACCAATGTTAGTGAATATTAACAAAATGTAATACAAAAAAAAGACACGATAAATCATGGAGCACAATAATGACCAAAACATTTTAAAGGCTGTGGATGAACAAAAACAAATGGATGAAACATACGATTATCTTGTACAATTAGCTTTAGAAGCCCATAAATGTTTCTTACTATACAGATACCATCTATCAGGAATCATATTTGTCACTTAATCCTCCCAAACAATGACAGAAAATCAGATAATTCTCACAAGATTTCATAAATTCCTATCGGATCACATGTATATTTCTTCTCCACAGACATACAGAATACAGACACAATCCTTACATTTGTCAGAGAAATGTATGTACATCAAAAAAGACCTTTTTGTAAACGACACACTACACGTTTTGTTTGTTGGTCTGTTCATCTGTTTGTTTCCAAACTAATGTGAGGAGTTTTTTTTATATATTTTTTTTACTCTTGCCCAAGAAGAGCAGGAAAAGCAAAATATTTCCCTTCACATTCGCAAAGTAGGCGGAGTTAGACGGGATTATGGGTGGGGTTTAGGACACATGACGCACATCCGCACTCAATTCAAACGGCAAACACTAGTAACGAATAATCTGAAAACACACACGCCTTTACTTTCTCTCAGTTACTTTTGTATCTTTTTTTTCTGTGTTTTCTCAGCTTTTGTTTAGACCAAGGATTATTACATCGACATAAGCACACGCTTGTAGTTTAGTATTTTTTTTCTCCATCTTTTATATATAGATAAACCGCTAGTGTTCACTTTCACATTTTGTGCTACGACATCACACTGGAATGAGGGTGGGCTAGGGCTGGGGTAAGGGGGTTACCGGCCAGGGGGTGAAGAAAAGGGGTTTTAAGAAGCTAAAGGGGATGTCGGGGGGTCTCCGGTATCCGGGATGATCGGCAACACCCGGCAAACGGGGAGAGAGCTGCTCTCCAAACAGCAGTATCTAAGAGAGAGAAGGAGCGATAGTCATTCATACTGTCTATTCAAAGGTGCTGCAGATGAAATATTAAAGTTTATTATTTGAACGAAACGCCGTAGAAATGCCGTAGCAATCCGTTGGCTATTAGTGAGTAAATGCTCTGTTAGAATTCCTCCCTATCTGAGAGTGGGGAGGTGCTTTTTGGAGTGGTTTACTTTCCAAAACTTCTGCTCTTTTCTGCACTCTCTCTTCACTATTCTCAAATCTTCCCCACATTACATTTATTATTCTTATTGAAAAGCAAAGGTCATGAATGTGCTCAGCAATGTGCTCAGCACCCACCTGGAGCTTTATAAGAAGTCCTTGAGGTCCAGCTCTGCAAGAGGGTCCTTGGGCTTCTTGGGACTTTGGCCTGCAGGTCCTTGAGAAATCTGCTTGATAGCAAGAGCAAACGACTAGTGGTTATGATCATTACACAATACACGCTATGCATAATATGATAAGTCCTTTCAATTCTGTAGTGTATATGTAGGCCGTTACATTTAGTTAGTGTGTGTGCGTGTGCGTGTGTGTGTGTGTGTGTGGGGGGGTTTTACCGGAGCCCCTGGGGCCGAGGCCATGCCAGCGAAGGGTGGTCTCATCATGGGCTGGCCCATCATGGGCTGGCTCATCATGGGCTGGAACGGAAGAACAGAAAGCATCAGACTTTCAGCTGCACAAAACTCTAGAGCAGTGGGCCCGTTTCTACATGGGGGGGCCAAAGAGGGAGGGATTGTAACTATGATAAAGATACTGAATGCACACAAAAAACAAATAAAAATTGTATCATTTGGCCGACACTTTTATCATACAACTTATCAGTTAGGAAAAAAAACACTGAAATATGCATACATAAAAAAGAAGGTAAAACTACATCATCCTATCTCATCCATAGTGATTTACAACACATACCGTTGAAGGCGATACATGTAATGAAGACTGGAGGAAATTCAGGTTGTGGTTTACAAAAAAGCTCCATCGTATCATAAAAGCTCACCATGCCATAACTAGGCTGTGAGCCTAGCGGTGGCCCCATGGCTCCAGCAGGGGGCGCTGCAGAAGTGGCACCGGCCTAGGAACCCAAGGAAGAGGAAAATACATTAACAATATTCTGACTACCATTTTAAAATACAGACTACTGTTATAAAATACACAGACTACCATACTAAAATACACAGACTACCATTAAAAAATACGCAGACTGTTGTAGAGTAATGTTATGCAGCCAACAGCTCCCCCTGGTGGGCACGTATGTGTATGTACTGGTGTCGTCAACACGCCTCAGGTCTGTTATGTGCATAGCGGTTAATACACGTTACTGAGAGACACAGCCTGACTCACCATTCTAAAATACATAGACTACTTTTCTAAAATACACTGGCAATTATTTTATGTTCAGTGTGGCTTGAAACAATGAAACATTTTCAATAGGTTTATATAAAAAAAATGATTGTCACTAGAGACGGTCTAAAAATAAAAACCTAGATTGTTACTATCCACTATGAATAATATCTAGAGTGAAATGAGGGCTTGCTCATACCAACGGGGCTCCAGGTGTACCCCAGCTGGAAGGGGCTACCTTGGGGGTCCAGTTGGCCCCTCCTGTGAGTTTCTTCTCACTGTTGGGGTCCCTGGAAGGAGAACCAGTTAGCCAGTTAGAGTTAGAGTAAGTTAGAGTCTTACAATACAGCAAGGAGCTATGGATCACTGAGTGTAAAAAAAATGTACACACGCACAACCACACATGAACTTACTTTTTCTTCATGCCCAGGTCTGCATAATAAAGAAATGGAAACAGGGATCAACCGAAGACAAGCAACAATTAGCCAACTGTTGTTTGGTTAATTGGTTATTTCAGTTACATTTCACATCACTGCCTCCCCACACTGCCTTCCCAAGGTCATCCACACCGCCTACCTCCCACAAGGTTGGCCAGGGACGAGTCCAGGTCCCCTACGATGGTTTTGGTAGCTGGAGGCGTAGGTGGGGGGGGCGCCGCCATGCCCATGCCCGAGATGGGGGTACCAAGGCTGCCTGTCACGCTCCCACCCCCGGTGCTGCCCCCGGTGCTCTGGGGTGTTATGGCGGGCATCAGCAGGTCACCTAATCCACCAAACACTTAGGAGGACAGGAAGGACAAGCATGAAATACAAGGAAGCATGGAGGTACAGAGAGGTAACTCCTATAAAAAACAACACCGGTCTGGGTGATTAAACCATTGAAACCATCTCTCCTGGCTTCACCAAGACCTCTGGTACCAATGTAATTACTCTGTTGCGCAGAGCCGGAGCACTTTGGTCTGTGTAACAATTCTGTTTTGTAAAGTACTTCAATTGTAATTCACCGTCATGTTGTCCACATTCATACACAAATTTAGACAATTATATTGGTAATGATGTTTTAGTGAAGCCAGGAAGATGGTTGCGACGGATGCGACCGCTGCGATGGTTCGATCCCCCAGACCGGTAGGTCCTGTAAGCAGGGTAGAACAGGGGTAGGACCAGGCTACGCTATTGGTAAGGGGGACAAACGTCCACGCCGCACAGCCCCACCAAGTCGGCTACACACTGCATGCGGCATTTACATGAGGTAGGGGTGGGACACAAAAAAATGACTGCAATGGCATTTGTCTGGTATCCATGAGAGAGCAGGACGCTCACGTGTTCCCATCTCTGTGCCATTCCCTGAATTGGTTGGGGGGCAAATGAGGAAGGGCAGCGCAGCCTGTCTCATGCATCTGAAGGAAGGGAGGGAAATGCACTCATACATGCCAAACAGGTTCCACACAAATACTTGTGTAAAAGGAATGTGGTTGCATATGTGTGTCTGTGTGGGGTCTAGCTGAAAGTACCCATGCTGCAAGTTCCATAGCGTTTGGGGGGCTGGGGGTGAAG
>JAOPUD010000009.1:11507183-11519815 GCA_027122715.1 Trisopterus minutus
GATATATATTCAAAAACAAATCATTCATATATATTCAATATTTTTATTTTATGTATTTTTAAATTAAAATTAACGTCGCGGGGGCGTAATTAATTGTCATCGGGAGGATTAATATTCTTTCTCGGGTCGACCTCGGTACAAAGAGAATTTTGTGGGACTTCATTTTTTCTGTTAAAGTTTTCAACACTTTTCGTGATCCAGAACGGGTTTGCGGTCTGTTGAAAAGACTTCTGTGAAAAGGTAAATGGAAAAAGGACTGAGCTTCGTTCAATTGGCTGGCGCTTGTGTTTTTGTTGTTCAGCGAGACGCAGAGAATGCTTGCAACAATGTGGCAGCCTGCTGCTCTCGCACTGCTTGCAGCTCGAGATGAGACGAGACAAGGATACTGTCACCCACTGTGGTCATCTTGCACTCCCAAAGATAAGGTTGGGGTGCAAAAACCCCTCAATATTAAAACAAAGAGAACCGGCATGTTTTCGTTGTCTGACCCTTTAAATAAAGCAAACGGGATAGAACGCTGCGCTGTGGACAGGACATACAAGCATAGGCAATGTACGTGCATTGTAATGCGCACAACATGAACCTTGCCTTTTGTAACTGTGCGGCTGCCCGTTACCACAGGCAGTGTATACGAACAGAACTGACACCGCAATTCACAAGCACCCTTTTATTGGCACACACAAACGTAGCATTCCATCACACACCCAAGCATACCATTCCAACGCTTTCATGACGCCACCTGTAACACACAAACAAACATAAAATACATTAGGAGGAAGCCAGTCAGGGGACACGGGATAAACTTTGCAAGAACAAGGACAAGGGGTTTAAACACTCACGTTGCGCTTGCGCGGGCTTCCGGGTGCCTCCGGGTGCCAGTGGCTGCGGGTGGGACCCGAGGTAATGTCCGGAAGAACATTTGTGCGCTTTGGGGGGGGTAACGTCAGACGGGCGAGATCAAGTGTGTGGGAGGAGAGGGGTGTTTTGGGGGACTTTGGGAATATATAAGATGTCAGAAAAGTGGTGTGTAACTGGTTTTTAGACAAACATGTTTGGAGCAATGTCTGTAACTAGGTGAGGTGATAGGTAAAACGAAAGGGGTACTGGTAGGGTTAATTGAATTAAAAGGTGGCCAAATCACGTCTGCGGGGCAGAAGGGTCTGAGGTGAGCTGGTGGCAACACCTGGTTCCTGGACCAGCTAGATTAGTGCAAGAGTGGAGGACGGTTATTTTCTACGAGTTTCTATTTTTCAAGTTCTGTTGAAGTTTAGTTGGTTATTGGTTTGGAGTTTTTTTTTGTTTCATTTTCTTGTTGCCTCCTGACGGACGTCTTGTTACAGTCAATAAACTCGTCTAACTGCCTTTTCCAACATCGGTCGCACTGCCTCCATTCCTTCCACCACGGCAAGGCTAGTAACACCGTTCAAGATGCCGTTTCATAAGTTAACATATGCCGAGATGCGATGACAGTCAAAGAGCAGGGCCCGGTTTCCCGATAACGTCCACTCTTAGCGCTATACGAAGACTCCTACGTTTACACTTATCAAAGTCGTTAACCTCTATAGGCGTGGTTCCCAAACGGTCTCTTAGGAGTCTTCTTAGGAAACACTCTTTACGTTGTTTGTAAACGGTGCTGTCCAAAAATAACATGCTGAAATCGATTGCTCAGAGATCGATTTTCCATTTCATGCGCAGGTGCATGACAGCGTTCTAAAAAGTATGATAGTTAACCTCTTCTTTTCCCTGTACAAAATACAGACAGAACACAATAATAAAGACAAATGAAAAGTGCATCTATTCAAGGTCTATATAAATTAATAGTTAATGTGCAGATGGTTTTACATTTAGTGTGTAGTTTCAACTTGGTTTCTAGTCTACAAAAAAAATGGTGAATACACTACTTTTTACTTTTTTTTTATTTTTTAGCATGCTACCACCAATTATTGCACAAACAAATAACAGAAAGCGCTCAGAAATACGGAGATCTGAGAGAAGGAATTCCACAACTTCAATACAGTTTCAGAGCAGAGTTAAATTAAAAGATTAATTTCCATTCTGTGGTATCCTTTATGATGACATGATTCAAGGAAGATGCCTTAATTAAAACATCAAACAATCAAAGACCAGCATTAAGGTTCTGTCAACTGCAGCCCACAGCAAACAAAGCACACTGATAATCCAATGCAGTCACAGAATAAAAATATGGGCCTGAAAATGTGCACAATATTAGCCTGGCGAGACCAGACTGATCGTGCAAGCTTCACATTTGTTTACCGCACATCAGTCTGGACTTTCTCCAGTCTCCGTTGGGAGGAGCTGATCAACAAATGGTTGGCCCGTGCTCAGATCCAACATGCCTAGTTAGTAGAAGGCAGCCCCTGATGGATTCATGTAGTTGTCAATCTAGACAGAAAGTGGGGAGGCCCGGTCTGACTAGATTGACGACTATGTGAACCAATAAGGGGCTGCCTTCCATTATCGGACGCATGTTAGGTCTGAATGCGGACCAACATTAATCTGAGCAAACCAAAAATTGTCCTGCGCACGCTCCTCTGCCCACACTTGCTCAATCACTGCTCTATGGGATGGAGAGTACCCGCACGCTTGCGCACATTGTCTCTGCGGCTATGCTCTTGACATATCATGTGCGCTATCAACTCTGTATATCTTACAACAAGCAAGAGAGGGATTTTAAAAACGACCAATGATGAAGGATTTAATGATTTAAGTAAAAGTAATCAATATATTTATCTCAATATACGTGTTACATCACTCTATATTAATACAGTGAGGACTAATACAGTGTGCATGCTTCATAACACAGGTCCCTCAGTCACTCCCCTCTGCACGTAGTCGTCAGATAAACTTTTCTGGTAACAGTTTATCCAATCAGAAGAGAGAACGCTACAATGAGGCGGGTCTATCTGCCTGTGCACGTGTAGAGGGCGACAGAGAGGTGAATGTTTACCCAGCTACAATGGCGGAGCAGGTAAACAATCATACCCAATGTTAGTTTTTATCATGTTTTAATGCACATGAGATGACACAAGAGACACTGCACAAATGCTTGGGAGCAGAGATTGAGCAAGCCAGGGTTGAGTGCTCACAGGACAATTTTTTTTGTAAGGTGGATATTTGCTGTTCAAAATATGAAGCATGTTTTAGCAAGAGTCCCCCTGTGTGTGCAAATCCACACCTATAAATAAGCATCTATAATTATACGGGCTACATCTCCTACCTCTCTGCTGTAGACCAGGAACACACAGGCCATGGAAAGTTCCACCAGCATTAGGATGCACAGCATCACGATTAACTGTAAACAGTAAACATCAGATTCATCCATCAATCAAACGCATAGAAATACTCTCACTCTCTAGTCAACAATAGCTTCTCTCGTGAACACACACACACTCACTCTATGATGATAGTGGAGGAAACAGGTGAGTGTGTTGTATGCACCATTCAAAAACTGCACAAAAAAACAGCAATAGCCAAAAGCACATGATTAACTTGGGGTGACACGTAGTGACAATCTGCAAGTCGGTTTCTCCCCCCGCCTCCCAAAAAGAATATTTTATCAGCGGATCTCCATGAATCACATAATGGCAAATTATGTTTACAAAATGGCCAATTTCGCCGACTGGTGACTAGTTTACATGCCTGCTGTAGGCTACCAAAACACTGGAACGCTCCGCTTTTTTTTGTATGAATATAACCACTTTCCTAGCCGCTAGCCCACAGAAATGCATGCGGAGAGAATGACTGACACACAATATCAGCACGTAGCTCGTAGCTAACATATCATTGTTACAAACAAGCTCAAACAAAAGATGCCTGCACGTTGTCTGGCGCCCCCACCCTAACCCGAATACACATTAACACGGTAAAATAGCCGTCTTGTTACCGGGAGCACGTTTTGCAGTGGCTACACATTCGTGCCAACGGCACATTTTTCCAGACTGTAAGAATAAATAAGTATTTATACTTATACATAGTACACTCTAACAAACGCTGTTACGTTTTAGGTGCCACGTTTGAATGTTTTAACTTTCTAACGGGCAATGGCGCCAACGCTTTGAGCGCTACACATAAAATCCGCCAGGTTGAAGCAGCAGACACACAAAAAAAGCAAAGTCACTTTAGTTATCATGTCCGACTATGTCAATGAACCAATACAAAATGTTTACTTACTTCTCTAGCGTGGAGGAGCTTGGAGCGTGTTTACGTGAAATCCGTAAACACGTGTTGCATAGCAGTCGCTCGCCGCCAAAGCACGCTGTCCGGTGGTCTTGCCCAGGCAGGCCCACACGTCGGCCTCAATGGTTCACATAAGTACTTTCATTGGGTTTTATAAAATCAATTTTTCGTCAAGTTTAATGAAAGTAAATTTATTTACAGAAGTTAATGAGTGAGTGTTGGTGATTTTTCCTATGTGTGACTTAATTAAAACCACAGAGAAAGGAAATGAATTTAGTGGAAGAATTTTATGTTTTATGTTTTCTGTGACTGAGGGTGATGGTTGTCACCTTGACGCAAAATAAATATATTATTTCATCAACATAATGTATTGTGTTTTTATTATATTATCAGTAAGTAACAACTCAAAATGTAAAAAAGATAGGGTTAGATTCAGGACAGTTCAAAATGTTTTTTCGGGACGTTTTCAGGATGGTGGTGAAAAAGGTAAGTTTTATCCCCTGTAAGTTGTAAGTTTTAAACAATCACTGAACTGAATGTGGCATCAACAACATGACGTTGAATACCCTATTCTAGAACCATACATACATGTAAACAAAATATATTTGCATTAACATGTCTCCCGAAATTACTGCAGACTACTACTACTAGACTACTTCTGTTTTGATTATGTAGCCTAGACTTTATTTTCCTTTTACGGACAGTCAAGTCACTCACTCAAGAGGTTGATTTACTAAGGTAAAAATGATAGCAAGGATTTATGCTACTTAATATTAACAACAGTTAGATTTTCCAGAGGCTGCATCTGTCCTGACATTATATCCATTCCTGTGCTAGATTCCAGAAAGAGCATCAGTGAAGCAAGTCCAGCCCAAGATGATGGACAGATGGACAAGAAGTGTTGAGATACTCTGATCTGTGTGCCGGGCACCAGTGAAAAGAAAATCTGATGTCAACAATATAGCCATAGAGAAATGTGTACTGGATAATTGGATAATTTTTGTTGTTGTTTGTGACAACCAGTCTTAAAATAACACATCCAGGAGGTTACAGTTGATGTAGTTGCTGTTGAGACTGCTGGTTATTTGGTTCAGTAGTTGGCATAATTCAGTAGTTTGTGCTTTTCTGTTAATACATTGCACTGTATGCAGCCAGTGCTTCCCATCCCATTATATCTCCCCATGGTCCAAACCATTTGTAGTGTTATCTCTTAAAAGTTTTTATGATGCAAAATCTGACTCCAGTTTACCAGGAATACAAATCAGACACACACATTTTATTTGAACTTTTTTCAAGCACCTTGTTTCCATTTGTTGAACTTGAATGTTATCATTTTTTTCTGCCACTGTCATGTGATGCTATTTTATTTATTTATTTATTATGTATGTGTACTTCTAGCCTATTTGGTTGGTAAAATAAATATTTTGTAAATTCAAATCAGAGCGTCTTCTGTGTCTGGAATGGATGTATTCTTAAGGTAACAATAATATAATAATAGGATAACCTTGTTTGAATTGTAAAATGGGTTTGGCTAAATACAATCTTTGATTAAAACTAACTAAAATGTCTAAAATGTCTAAAATGTCATCAGTTTTTCGTAGACTAAAACTAGACAAAAATAGTCATGGACAATTCTGACTAAAATAAGACTAAAATGCTCAGACTTTTAGTCGACTGAAACTTGACACGACTAAAAGGAGTATGAACGTGACTAAAACTAATAAAAACTAAAATGATAGCTTGACACAAAGACTAGACTAAAACTAAAAGTAAAAAGGCCGCCAAAAACAACACTATAGAACCTTACATAAAGTTCTGAAGAGACGGTTATATGTGAGGTAGCAAGATAGAGGCTGTCATTATCTACCCTGTCATTATACACCTTGTATATAGTAGTATGTGGAGTCAGACCAAGACCAAACCACTGAACATTGGGAAGGGTCATCGATTTCAGAAATTGACAAATGTGTAACCGATATCGAAACCAAGGAACAGGAGACGATTCACTGAGCAAGTGCACATCACCACATGACACTCTGCCCATGGGCAGCAACAGCCACATGCACAAGAACAGCGACAGCAGAATCTGCTCACAGACTGTCATACACACCAGAGTACCAGGGAGGATGTGCCAAGATGGTTGCCTGGGCAACCATCTATCACACTTAGTCATTGGAACTTGAGGATTCCGTAAAATAAAGTACATTTTATATTCCAGACAAGCAGACAGGAATGATGTGGTTACAATGCCTGTGATGATTCACAGACAAAAGCTAAATGGCTGCAGCCTTTCACACAGCAGAAACAAAAGCCAAACGCAGAGTGAGCCAACCACGTTCGAGCAGGCATCTGAGTCAAACAGTTCAGTGTCAATTATGGAACACACATTCTTTAAGAATATGAAAGTACCAATAAGAAAAATGCTAAATAATAGACAACTAGCTAGCTGACTAAAGTCTTTATATTAATTTGAAGCCAGGTATATCTTACATTTTTTGTCACACACTAATCCATATCTCTAATTGTAAATGCCTTTGTGTAAATGCTTATTTGGATTGCACAATTGAACATTGCACATTGAATGGCATACATCTTACAGTGTATGCGTGTGCACAGCTCAAGCCCCAGCCATGTAGCCATGCATCCATGCAGCACGTGCAGCCATGCAGCACATGCTGACATGCAGCCAGGAAGGGGGGGGGGGGGATATTGTCGAAACTCAGATGAATGAACTGTGAAAGCACCATGTTTATATATAGCTCTTCTCCCCCCTTAAGCAGCACACACAAGCGGGGGGGAAATTACTCATAATTACCCATCCACAGAGCCAGTTCTACAACAAAGCAGAGGAACACTAAAATGCAGAGACCAGAGAGGAAGGAAGAGCAAGTCGATCTGATCTTCTGTTGCTACTGCGTAAGCTATGACTGTAGCTAATGCTACTACTGCAGCTAATGCTACTCAGTGTTTTCCCCTATGGTAAATTTCCAGCAGCCTGGCTGAGATGTGTGTGATGTGCACGGTGCTAATGTGAGCGTACACAGTACTGATGTGGGCAGGCACGGTGCTGATGTGGGCGGGCACGGTGCTGATGTGGGCGTGCACGGTGCTGATGTGGGCGGGCACGGTGCTGATGTGGGCGGGCACGGTGCTGATGTGGGCGGGCACGGTGCTGATGTGGGCGTGCACAGACCTGGTGTCGGTGTGCACAGTACTGATGTGAGCGTTAGGTTCTGATGTGGGCGTGCACGTTGCTGGTGTGGGCGTGCACGTTGCTGATGTAGGCGTTAGGTGCTGGTGTGGGAGTGCGCAGTGCTGATGGTGGTCGTGCACGTTGCTGACGTGAGCGTGCACGGTTCTGGTGTGGGAGTGCGTGGTGCTGATGTGGGCGTTAGGTGCTGATGTGGCCGTGCACAGTGGTGATGGTGGTCGTGCACGTTGCTGGTGTGGGCGTGCATGTTGCTGATTGTGGTCGTGCACGTTGCTGGTGTGGGCATGCACAGTGCTGATGTTGGCGTGCACAATGCATATCTGGGCATGCCCAATTCTGATTTGAGCGGATGCAGAGGTTGAATGTGATCACTGATTCTAGTGGGGCTATAACAGAGGCGGTCCCACAATAACAATATAACATAACTAGAAATAGCAGGGATTTGTTTGGCATTAATGTAACCGCATATACAATTATCAGTCTGCAATGTGTCCGGGTTTGCAACACTTTCGCAGCTTCCAACATGATCAAAGATGTAGGCTCCTTCCTTTTGTTAGGCTTACTTATATGTTAATTTCTCTCTTTACGTGTCCTACATTGAGTCTTCAGACATTCATGAGCTTATGCCACCTACAGCCTCAACCCTGTTTTTTAAATCTTCCATAGCAGAGCACTATTTTGCTGTCAGTATTTTTCTTAGGGGAAACACTTCTACTAGTATGGCTGCATCTAGTAGGGCTAACGCTACACCTTTAAGCTACTGCTACAACTACATCTAGTGCTATATCTACAACTCCATCTACTGCTTTGTCTCCAACTACATCTCGTGCCATCGATGCTGCTTTGATGACTACTACTGTTACTAATAGGGTTACTGTTGAAGAAGGGAAGTCCGTCATATTCTTTGTTCCTCTCATCTCATGATGGACTATCACATTTATCATTCCAGTCAGTTTACTGCAGGCAGAGGCAATGTCAAAACTATGAGATATCTACTGCTATATCACTGTGCTCTTTACTCAGAGCAAAGCACACCCACATAAGCCTTCAATAAGCCAGCTTGCTTCCTTTGTTAGCAAATATCATCGTTATCCTTTTGAGTTTTGAGTTGAGGAGAGTCCTTCGTCACTCATCAACTCTAGATATTTTTCCACAATCTCCTCCCACCGGAGTGCTAGCAATTTACCGCTAGCCCTCGCACAGATTCTCCCATTCTCTGCCTGTGCATTAGAGCGGTGTGAGCCTCCCATGCCGTGCCCGGGCCTAGGGTGGTGCCATCCTCCGGTGCCATCCTCCGGTCTAGCGCGGTGGGAGCCTCCTGTGCCATGCTGGCACCTAAGGTGTTGCAAGGGTTTTGCAAGATTCTCATGCCCCGGCCGTCATGTTCTGTTTATGTTGCACAACTCTTTCTTTCTGGTTTCTTGACTGCTCCGTCCTACTTTCTTAACCAGTAGAATGCTATCCAGTCCTGGATATATTTCTTTATCTTCATTTTAAGTTTACTTCTTTTTATTACTTTTTCTACTTGATTTTTCGATTTGTGAGTGCCCTTGAAAGAAAGGAAACAAGTCTCGCAAAGCTGCGTTTATGCTGACACTGGGAGTGTTGCTTAGATGTTTACAGTAAAGCGATGCACTACCGCAGCACAAAAGAGAGGGAACTTTTATCACAGTGATTTTTCTCCCTGGCAAGGAGGCAACCCTGTCGCGAGGCAGAGTTCAGAAGTCTGATCGACTGATTAAACAGCAGGAAACCCTAGACCTGCCTGCATTATTGATACCCGGCCTGGGTGCAGTCAAGGCCCTTCACCACTGTCTGCCCAGGGGACCACGTGCTCAGAGGTACCACAGTAAGTAGTAAAGGTATGCATTGACAGCCAGGGAAATCCAGGCACATTTTCAGCAACATAGCGATGTAAATAATGTTAGGGGACGATGAAGTGATGATGGTGGTGATAAGGATAGACATAATCACTTAATAATCAAAGTCATTTACAACGGCAAGACTATTAGTAGACCTGGCTTAATGCATAATTAGACTTCATCACAGGTTAGGCCTTAATGTCATCTGGATGGGTTGAAGTATGTCTGGGTATGTTTCAACTTGGTCCCTGGTGGGGCCCCAACTAAAGGTAAGGTGAGGTAAATTAACCCACACCGATTCATGTTTCACCTGGTCATTGTGGAAAACAGACACCTAGTGTCCTGAATGGAAGGGCTTGTCACGGGCGACTGACAGTCTTGTAATGTGAGCAGTAAATAATTAGCTCAGGGCTAGTGTGAATGCTCAGGCTGCCGATCAGATGCTTTGGGTCATATTATCGCTGGCGACAATGTCATTGGTGCTTTGCATTAATGAATGCTTGTCTGTTTAAGTGATACACTGTGGGCGGGATGAGATTGCACCCCTTGCTAATGCTGACCAGCTTCCCTTCCTCGGCTCTGTATTGCACACACTCCCACTCCCACTCTTCCACATGCACACAATGATAGGTGTTAAGCCTGTCTGTGAATCTGAATTTTCATCACAGACAACAAGAACAGGATGATGAGGATGAGGATGAGGATGATGATGATGATGATGATGACCAGGAAGAGTTTGTCTCTCTGAAGGTTGTGTTAGCAAGAGAAAGGTCGCTGAAAAGCGAAGAAAAGGAAAGCAACCGGGGTTATCAACCATACAACCAGACAAAAAACAAGCAAAACAGGCCCAACCTTTGGGACTGCTAACCTTTCACATTTACATTTGATGGCTCCCTTTACGGTGAGGGCAGCAAGGCCACAGGGGTCGTGAAGGAGCTTAAGAGAAGCGGTCTGATTGGCCATAGAGGAGGGCATGGGATGGGACATGGGGGTGCATTCTTCATTTGGCTGTCACCCAAAGTGTTGCTACTGTACCGTAGCGCGTGGTGGATCTCTGGCTGGCTCTCAGATCTCAGATGTCCTCAGATCTCTATCCAGGTTAAAAATGTTGGCATCCAATTGAAATGAATACGAAATAGGAAAATGTAGAGTTTGGATAGACACCAAAGAACTACTTAGATTTAATTGACGTCACTTAGTAATATTAATTTATATGGAAGGTCACCGTCAACCCAGCTCAGACCATAATGTAATCTCATTTGAAATTGAAGTGACATTATCTCCTCCACAAGGAACTTTCTCTTGAAGAGAAAGGCAGGGTAAATTCCCCAAAGATCAATAAAGCAAAAGACAATAAATCCACTACTGTAGACACAATAGTGTCCTTCCAATAAACTATAGCAAGCGGCATATATGTCACTGTGTGATTCATTTAGGTAGCAAACACCTACAATGTATAAGTACAGTTCACACAGCAAAATTAACAGCATCAATTTGTTCCCAGATTCAAAACAGGTAAGTTTAGAATGTTCTGATGTGTGGGAGCAAGGACTCTGAGCCCACCTCCAGTTTCATTTCTTATAAAGTATACTTTAAAGAAAGCAATTGTTCCTTAGCTGCCATGAACCACACCCCATGTGACCAATCAGGTACAACGAGCAGTTCATTGGTGGTGATTCTACTATGTGGTACTTATTGAACTGTTTGGACGACAACCTAGTTTTCCCACACTGACCTCTAAATACAAACATGAAGGTTACACACACAAGGTATGTCTAAATAAAAATATTGAACGTCAACCCATTAAAGGTCAAGTCGTCCGTACGGTACTAACACATCGTCGACTGAATCAACTTTGAATCCTTTTAACAACAACCCCACTGATGGGAATGTCTTCATTCCCATCGGGTGAACTCATTCACACAAGACTCAAGACTGATTGTGCATAAATAGCTGACTGCTGTAGCGCTCCAATCACCAGAAAGAGGAGAGCTGCTTAATATGCACTTTGAGATGCAAGATAAATGCTGACACATCCTCCGCTAGTAGGCTTGCAAATGATTAAAATGATGATAAACAGGTAGGAAATGATCCCATCTCCCTACCATACACACACACACACCTTAGATTGAATTCTTGCCAACGCTCCTATTTCCTTCCTATTGAGAGTTTAAATCCACTCTACAGCGCCGGGACAACATTAGCCAGATGGATCTTGCTAGCTCATTTGCCCGCCTCTCCCATACAAAAATGTTTCTGCCCGGTACAGGATAGACCGACCAATCACAACAGTTGATCTAATATGAGGTAGGATGAATACGACGATTGGGCATCGGAGGGCCGTAGAGGCATTTTTTAACAACAACAAAGATGGCTGCCGCCGATGTAGCGGCAGCACTTCTCTGCTGCAAGCATGTTGTCTGTTTACAATGTTTTCGTTGCTCAGTGCTGCGTCACCAGTTTCTTTGTGTGATTGGTTGGAGGCCTATCCAATGGCTGCCAGAGGCATCTTGATCTGTGCCCGTTGGTGGCGCCCCTTGGAAATCGAAACTGAACGGAGGGGTTTCAGCCTAATGCCAGTTTGCAATTCGTCTGGCGGCTGCCAGGCAAGGAGGACATGCCTATACTCTCTGCATTTTCAGGTGTAATTGTGTTAAGTATCACCTTGCAATTCACACAACCTCTCAACAAAAACACAACCATTATCCAGTCGCTGCCGACGGTGTGATATAGAGGCTGACCGTGTCTGAAATTCTCTCCCTATGACCGGTCACCCTCCTTAAAGTCTAAACTATTGTTGAACTTTGGTAAACATTTCAGGGGCAGTACTACAGCATGCAGAATGGATTGGGCTGTGAACTAATTGAATGTCTTAACACAGAGAGTGCAGACGCCAGAGGCTCTGTTGACATCCATGAGCGAGTGTAATCACGATCAGTAATACAGAGTGCTTGTGGTTATGGGAGAGGAGCGATATTTCAACGTGACAGACTTTTGGCTGATGTATACATGTCCTCAATGCTAGTGGTAGCTGTATGATATGCTGAGCATCTAACCAGTCCACCGATCCAGCATTTCATCACTGCTCTTCTTATCAGACAGCCTCTCTAAACGTATATTAGCCTAAAGACTGATAACAGAGAACTCTCAGTGGGGCACAGTAATACAGGAGACCACCGGCCACAAGTGACGGTAGGATAACATGATGCAGGTCAAAGGTCAACAGGTTATTGTGATATCCGGGCTCTTTGAAAGTATTCACGTTCAGTAATGTACAATGTCATTATGATCAAACACACACACACACACACACACACACACACACACACACACACACACACACACACACACACACACACACA
>JAOPUD010000009.1:11584595-11596107 GCA_027122715.1 Trisopterus minutus
CAACAACAACAACAACAACAACAACAACAACAACAACAACAACAACAACAACAACAACAACAACAACAACAACAACAATATTTTACGGATAAACCTGAATTAAAAAACCTTAAAGTACTACGCTGAGAAAGGATCCTGGACTGGCGTGTTATCCCGGTCTTCCATTACAGAATTTCCGGTCGCTCCCGTCCCACCAATACGATTGATAACATATCAAAAGGGAAAACAACAACGATAAGGAGAGTATATATGTTTTATTTTTTTTTACATATAATTTGACAAAGCATAATCCGAAACATGTAACGGATACGGATATTGAAAGTCCCTCCCTCTCTCCCGCTAAACCTATGTAACGGGAGGTTCCCCCTCTCTCTCTTGCCGCGCTCCCGTTCCAGGCGTAACGAGACGAGAACGGCTTGCGACGAGGTTTGGTACGTTCGACGATTGCGCTGACGCAACGAGGTGCGGCATAACCCACCAATAGCGGCTGGGGACGCATCTGCTATCAACCACTGAGAAGTCTCCGTACTACCGAACATCCCGCCTTTTAAAACCCAACCTTCTTCTTTCAACTGCATCTTGAACTGGCTCTTCCGACAATAATATATACAACAACTATTTTGTATATTCAGTAATGGCACAGTGCGTATTCTGCGTGGATGCAAGACTCATGACTCGTGTCTGTGTTATGTAGCTTGAGGTGAGAACTGTTATTTGCATATGTATGCGTATATTTATATGACGGACTGTAGCCTGATAGCCAGTGCCTGCTAGCTTCATGTGTCAGCTGTCTGCTTATAGTAAACGTCGCATGGCCCAAAACCACGACCCTCCCTACGTGAAGTGGTTTAGAAGCCTTAGTGCAACTATACTGGCGGTGACGATGGTCCTCCCAGTAGGGTTCAGAGCCAAGTTTGAACCAGATAACTGGTCGTACAGAGACAACGTTGTCATTCACGTGTATTCCACATGCTGTGTTGCTGCCCCGGAACATTGGAACAGATGGATCAGATGGGTTGCAGTGTTAAAGCTAGTCCCAGTTAACAATATGGGTTGTTGTTATACTGTGGTGGGCTGCTGGGGGTAGCTACCGGAGCTAACTCATTAGCGTGATATATCATCTTTAACGACATTTGATGAGATGATGTACTCGTGTGGCATGAGGACTGACCACCTAACAACGACGTCAACGAGTCTATTTGTTTGATGGATGATCTTGTTAATCTTGACCCGTTGGCTCCAAACTCAAATACTCAGCTCTAGATCTGACAACATTTTGCATACGAAATGCAGAGTACTGTAAGCTCATAGAGCTACTTTATCCGTTGCACTTCCAGTAGCAGCGTTTCCCCCTATCAACTTATGGGTAGTTGTACCCTGTATACCCAGAAAGTTAAACATCCATAGCATGATTATCTGTGTGCCACTTTCTTTTATACATATTAATATCCTCATTTGTTTTCTCTTAGGTGCTCAATTTAATTATGGAGTTCTAAACAAAACATTGGATTTTGGGGGGGAAGGGCCCTTTCCCCTCAAGTTAGACGATTGGACTGCTGTGTAGTCCTGTTATGTAAATATCACAGGGTTGGTCTAATTGTTGCCTTTTTGTAAATAATTAGTTAGAGTTAGAAGTACCTTTTTGATAACTGATTCAGGTGTTTGTACACATTTTGTATTAAACCTATATAAATGAGTATTTAATAAGTACTAGATGTTGTTTTACACTACTAGTACCTTAGGTTGTACTACTTCTGTTAGAATGGTGGACTGAGTTGAGCCGCAACAAGGCTCTGGGGTTGCTAGGGTGCAGTGGAATTTCAACACAAGCACAATTCTAGCACCCCAAAACTATCTAAACCCACCCCATATATTTATATTTTAGTACTTCTTCATGAGTGCAGCTTTAAAAAAAAAAAAAAAAAAAAATTGTTATTGAAAGTTCAAGTTGAGGGACTCAGGTTAGTGTTCAGGTTTTCATTATCACAAAGTATTCTTGGCATTATTTAGGGTTAATAGAGTGTGTGGGTGGTGGGAAGCTAGGTGTCACTAGATAAAAGTTATTTGATAGTTAAGGGAAGCTGGGTGTTGTGCCTGGAGCTGCTACAATGAGCCCGGCAATACCTGAATGCACTGTGAAGTGCCGCTCAACACAACACGCGGACGAAGTGGTGGCGGTGCTGACCTGCTGCTCAGAGAAGCACCTTCAGGCGTTTCTTAGCGCGCACTGCTACAACGCAGCCACCCTGAAGGACGCCTTCGGACGCACAGCCCTGCATCTTGCAGCGTCAACGGGCAAGAAGGCCCTGCTGGAATGGCTGGTGGAGAGTAAGAACGCGGACCTGCTGGCTAAGGACAAGGAGTCGGGATGGACGCCTTTGCACCGCAGTGTCTTCTATGGACAGATACACTGCCTCATGGCCTTAGTGAAGGTGGGTGCCCTTTTAAATGGGGTTGGAGGCAATGGTAGAGGGCAGGAAATAGCCCCACAGCCCCAACAATGCAATCAGAGATACAGGTTGTTGTGTTTATCAAGGGTCTTTCATATTGTATATTTTAAGAAAGTTGCGTAGAATACCCTTGGGTATTCCTTGGGTAAAAATAATAATAGTGATGTGTGTGTCCTTGTGCTGTTCCAGCATGGAGGTCTCCTGTCCTCACAGGACCGAGAGGGTCTCTCTGTCTTGGACTTAACTGTGAAGGACAGACCAGAACACGTGGTCTTCAAAAATACAGGTAGTGTGTGTGATTATGTCTAGGGTTGCAATTACTTTTATAGTCTAATCTAAAGATTACTTTTCGATTTATGATCTAGTAAATTTATTATGTGTAAAATGTCATAAATTATACTAAATGCCATCACAATTTACAGAAGTGAAATCTCAAATGTGCTTGCTTTGTCTGCTACTATTCCTTTTATAAAGATCCATAAACCAAAAATTTTAATTAAAACGCAATATTAAGAAGCAAATCTTTGTATTTTGTTCTTATTAAGTGACAACATAAGTTTAGATTAATTAACGTGTTGTGTAATTGACTGTTATCGATTCATTTTTCTTATGTTTGCAGCCTTAATTACATCATAAAACAGTGATAAGCAATCTTTACTTTCCCTACTTTGACTATATTGTGTTTTGATTGAGTCTCATGGTTCGTTTGTTTGACAGCGAGCCATTGATATCGGGCCAAATGCATGAGAACCATGAGACTCAATCAAAAAACAATTATCCAAACAAAGTCGGATGGGCAAAAAAATGCTGATAGCAGTTTAAGAGGGTAGAGGCGCCAATGATGTTATGGCTGGGAATGTAATAATCATGTTCTTCCCTCTCCCAGACCCAATGGAGGTATACACCTGGGGCAACAACACTAACTTCAGTCTTGGCCAGGGCAACCAGGAAAGCAGGCAGCACCCAGAACTTGTTGACTTCTTTGCCAGGAGTGGAGTTTACGTCAAGCAGGTAGCTTTGTTTGTTTAGTTTTCTCCTTTCCTGTGGGAGCAAGAAACTGTTTACTACCAATCTATAATAAGGTCAAGGGATATGGCTTTCACACCTTCACCAACCTGTTCTCTTGTGGCGTTCTCGCTCTGCTACCTTGTACTCTGCATCAACTCTATAACAACGTGTTACATTTGAAAAATTCCCCCTCGGGTAAATCCACCGTGTAACCCAGGCCACCCTGCAAAACAGTCCGTCCCCTGATGCCTGTTTAGTAGCAAGCCTCTTCACACGTAGAGACTATCCCAGAAAATGGATATTGTTTTCTGTCTTCGAAGCACTGCCTGCTCTCCTTATTGAGAGCGCTTTTTCACTAATGTAGCCCAAAGGTATTTGCTTGGATACCACTTAATGTTAACCCATTGCACTTAGGGCAAATTAGGTGGTTATTACTAATATGGTCACACTACATGTAATCGTAATCCTTTTATATGCACCAACAGTGTTTGCCTTTCAATACAGAACACGACTGGCTAATTAGAAATTGGAGGCCATCCGTACGTTCATTCTCCTAAGTGAAGCAGCGTAGGGCAGGTGTATCCACCTTCGGGGCCCGTTGGCCAAGTGCCTCATGTAAAGGTTAATTTATATCATTGTGTAGCCCACACCGTCTGGTCAATGCCGCACTAGCCTGTCTTGCCAGCAGGGCTACAATTTCATGCCACTTGTCCTGTGCTTGCTCTTTATCAAGGGTTATTAAAGCTGTCTGTCAACGTGCCCGAGTCTCTTAATAGACTCTAAACCACTAGTTATTATTCATGGTTTACAGTTGCATGATATATGTATAGAAAATAAATGGCATAATAAAATGTGTCCTTTTTTAAACTAATGTGTGAAGGATGCTCCATTGAGCAGTTTAAACTATGGGTGACCATGTTGTTTACTCAATGAATTGGTGCTTATTTTTGTCATTGGGGTGCAGTGTGTGGAGGAGGGGTGTCTTCCCCAACTTCATGATACTTATTGGGGGTCAGGTGGATCCCGTTTCACGGCCACCTGACAGCCGTGGGGGGGCTCCGTGCAGTGCCTCGGAGCCTTTGTCCTCTTCACCAATCTGGCAGGGGCTGGAGGTTAAATATTAATTCCACAATGACATGTTTTTAATTAAATGAGCCACCCTTGTGTGGGTGGATGTTCCCCTCTATGCGATACTCAAGGAAACATCACTACGGCCTTTTGAGTGCCCGATAGGAGCCATCTATTAGTAATGATGTTTGCTTTTCCACTTGGGACGCACTCTTTGTTGGCACTGCGTTTTACTATTACTACGAGTGAGCTTGGCCGTGGCCATGGAAAAAGATGGACTGGGGGCAAGATATGGGCACTTCATTAGCAGCAACAAAAGCAATATTTTCCTGAAGTTGAATATGTTAAACAAGCCCTTCCTTATTATAACATATCAAGTGATGGATGGTGGAATCATGTTTACTAATGTGTAGGTGTCTTTGTCTCCCCAGGTGGTGCTGTCCAAGTTCCACTCTGTGTTCCTGTCCCAGAAGGGCCAGGTGTTCACCTGTGGACACGGTCAAGGTGGTCGCCTCGGCCACGGGGACGAACAGACATACCTGGTACAGACTGCACTAAATCCAACAGGGTGGTGTTGATGAGTGTGGATTGGGTCTGCTTTTAAATGACTCTCTAATGGATGCCAAAGTTCAAAAGGTCACTTTAAAGAAGCCATTCAGCGGGGCTTTGATGTTATATTATACTTTTGCCAATACTTGCACCCACCAGAGTTTTTCAATAGTCTCCTGACCTTTGGACTAGGGATTATAATTAAATTGTACCGCTTCTTTACTCATGAAGGCCCATTAATACTCCTTGACCCCCGATATACACGTGCAGCGCCTGAGAGTCCTCCTGTTTGTTCTCCCCAGGTTCCGCGCATGGTGGAGGGCCTGACGTCCCACCACTGCTCCCAGGTGGCCGCGGCTAAAGACCACACGGTGGTGCTCACAGAGGGGGGCTACGTCTACACATTTGGCCTCAACACCTTCCACCAGCTGGGCCTTTCTCCTCCGCCTGCCTCCGCTTATGTCCCCAAGCAGGTAGCGGAAGCAGGGTGGGGGGCAGGGGGGGAGATACGTTGTACAGTGAGATTCGGGCTGTTCTAGCAGTGTACCTAGGAAAGAACATGAAGTGCGTACTTTACAACCAGCCGTTGACAGGGAATTGCCCTTGATGATTGATGATTGAGGTTGGTGTATTGATTAGACGTGCATTACATAGCGGGGATTAGGATTTTTTTTTATGGGCGGGCGGGGGTAATGGTGTTAATAATTTACGTATTTAGCAGCTATTTCAATAAAATAAAAATAACAAGTTGAAGTCAGTTTAAAAAAGGAGCAAATTGTATTTTGAAAAGTTGGTTACCAGGTCATAGTCTCCAGTTATACAGTGTGTTTGTTTTTGATGATCTTGCACTCAGTGTTAGTGATGCTGTGCATATTGATATGTTGTAAAATGTACAAACCACCTTTCTGGTTTTATGATAATTTCAAGTACTGCCATGTGTCTTAACTAGAACCCCTGGGTTTAAGTTGGACCCAGTCAAACTAGTGCATCCGAAAGCCACTGACTTCCTCCACACAACACTTACACACAGCAATAGTACCTTTTTGGTTTTTAAAGGGCTATTTAATTAAAACATGTGATTTAACCGATTTCCCCATTTAAGACATGAAAAGGGAAAAAGTTAATGACGTCAGCAAAATATCAGCGAGGCGACAGACCTGCTGAAATGTTACGTATTGGAGCTGGAAAGGAGCATGGTGGCACAGCGCCACTAGGCAATCCTTTGGGGAGAGAGCCCTGCGTAGGTGGTTTGAACTGTTGATTGCTGTGTGCAGGTGTTCTCAAAGAACCTGAAAGGCAGGACTGTGATTGGTGTGGCTGCCGGAAGATTCCATACAGTCCTGTGGACCAGGGAGGCCGTCTACACGATGGGCCTCAATGGAGGACACTTAGGTGAGGGTCAACATGACAGGCCCTGTGAAAGGACCCCCTATAGCTAGATTGCAAATTGTCCGTGCAATGTCCCTTAGGGGTCTCAAACTTTCGGTATCTCACTATTCGATTTGGGTTTGATTCTTAGGGTCACGATTCGATTCAAAATGCATTCTGGTTTGGGTACGTAGGTTTGCTAATTTCAAGGTCTGCTCTTGTGCGCTGTGTGCTAAGAAAGGCGAGGTGGCACATTATGTATAAAGACTATTACGTAGTCTTTATATTTTAATAAGTTGATTGTAAAAAGATTATTAAATGAAGGCAGTGCAATGTTTGAAGGTTTACAAGGTTTATAACTCGATGCATTGTTTCATAATGATTTGAACATGGTGCTCAGAAGAGCCTTGTCGCTCAAGGGTTCAGTAAGGCCTTGACGTCCGGTCGTACCCCTCCCAGGTTACCTGCTGGACCCCAATGGGGAGAAGTGTGTGACGGCCCCGAGGCAGGTATCTGCCCTGCACCACAAGGATGTCGCCATCGCCATGGTAGCAGCAAGTAACGGAGCCACCGTCGTTGCCACGGAGAAGGGGGACCTCTACCTGCTGGCTGACTACCAGTGCAAGAAGCTAGCATCCAGGTGAGCGATGATGAGGGCTTGATCCTCGGCCATGCAGCTCAGTTTTGCACTGCCGTTTTTGAAAGCAGTTCCATATGGATTCATGGTCAACCCCTTTTGATGTTGAGGGTTTTCTTCCTGCTTTCATTTGCTGTGGTGGACTCTGATAGGCAACTGAACATCAAGAAGGTCCTGGTGAGTGGAGGCAGCCTGGATCACCGCGTGGCCCCACAGACCCTGAACGAGGGAGTGGGAGAGAAGATTGCCATTTTGGCCTTGGATGAAGCTGGAAGGGTGAGTGCGTCTGCCCACCAGGAACAGTTAAAATCACCAAATCATATTGCGGTGGTGTGCAAACTCTTTTGTTGTCGCGTTACGCCTGTGTGTCTAGGTGTTCTGTTGGCGTTCCTTCAGCGGCTCAGTGCGACAGTGCAGGTGGGCGTACGGACGGCAGGTCTTTGTGTCGGACATCGCCCTCAGCAAGAACAACATGATGTTTGTCACCCAGGAAGGAGAGGGCTTCACTGGTGTCTGGGCTGGCGAATACAAGAAGTTTGATGGAAAGAAGGGTGAGGAACAGTTTGCTGTGTGAAGTATGAAGAAACAAGCACAGTCTTGAGCCATCAACCATTTCAAAACAGTTGTTTGCTGGAATGATTGGCAACAAGCATGACTGCAACGTCTAAAAACTGGTATAATTTGGCACACGGTTCAATAACATTCTCCAGTTTCGAACACATGTTGTTAAGGCTATAGATAATATGCTGATGGTATAGATTTGTGTCATTGATTCCAATTAAGTTTTTTTAAATGGCTGCACTGCTGCTGTTTGCAATGAAAGAAGCTGGGGGGGTCACAGTCCTCTGTTGGGTTCCAGATGGCAGTGTGGAGGTGTGCGGCGGCCATTCCAGCGCCGCCACGGTGTATGAACGCATCCGTCTGGAGAAGCTCCCGTATGTCCACCGTGCAGTCGGCATCACGGTGGACTCTAAAGGACGCAACTTTGGAGTGCTGCAGTCGGACCCCAAAACAAGGTAGCCATCAGGTCTCCATTATTCTTTCTATTTATTTTTACACATCCGTCTTTTAGATCAATGACACCTAATCTTGGGGCATTCCTGATGTGTTCTATCTATAAGGTTCGATACTGTAATCATGTTCCGTCTTTTTCTATATGGGGGAGAAAATAGAACGTAGCTGAATGATACTTATTTTGTAGGCGATACATGCTCCTTGCCTTTTTTCCAAAGTGGATCAATAAAAGCTCTCCAGCTCATCAGAAAAAGATGGAATGGGAAAAAAACAAGTCTCTTCTCAATCTTAACCGCTAACTGTTTTCCTTGTTCCTTCTCCGCAGCTTGTTTGAGATCCCCATCGTCTCCCCCTCCTCCTTCTCGCAGCACTTCGGCGGGCTGCTGCAGGAGGCCGACGAGACGGACAGCATCCACGACGTGACACTGCAGGCCGGCGACCGCACCTTCCCCGCCCACAAGTACATCCTGTCCATGAGGTCCGAGTTCTTCCGGAAGCTGTTCACATGCGAGGGCGGCGGCGGCGGCGCAGAGGAGGCGGAGGCCGACGGCGAGGTGCAGCTGAGTGAGGACGCAGTGGGCTGCGACCTGGTGCTCCTGGAGAAGATGCCCGCAGACATGCTGGAGCACGCCCTGAGCTTCATCTACACCGACTCCTGCCAGCTGCTGCTGCACGGTACCAGGCCTAGAGGTTCGGCGTCCACGCCGGACCACAACCACAGCCAGGACCAGGTATGGAGATGTGGAAGAATTAATTTCTAAGGGATTTTTATTGTTTTCAAAGTGGAGCCATCTTTCTTATGGCGTTTGTGGTGTGAATGCACCGAATGTTTGTTACAAGTTGTTCGATTTCAACAATATTATAGCAGCCATGTGCACAAGTTAATTGTCAGATCGTAAATGGCTGAATCCTTTTATTATAAATATAATGTAGGCATATGAACTTTTATTTCTCTAGCAAGTTGGATTGAACATGTCAATTGACATTAACGCTAGATTAAATGGAAGTTCAGTTTAATTTCTGGTTATGTGGTCGTGGCCCATCTCCCTGTCCAGGACACGGAGCAGGAGAGGCTGATCAGCAGTCTGCAGGAACTGGACCTGAGGGGTCGCTCGGCCCTGGAAGTCTACCGCTCCCTGGCCCCCGGCAGCCAAAGAGACGCTGACAAGACCAAGAAAAAGGCCTCCAAGCCCGGCAAGAAAGCAAAGGGGGCCAGAGGCGACAACAGAGCCAACGAGGGAGGCTCTAACCCTGTGAAGGCCTTACAGGGCATCGCCAAAAAGCTTGGACTGGCCAGTCTGTCTGCAAGGTGCGGGGTGCAGCAAGACCTGCCTACCTGGGGGGGTTTCTATACAATAATTTAACGTATGGTGATCAATAATCTTGCATTTCTTAAATGGCTCCTGCAGACTGGATGGAGTCAAGTATGAAAACGGGAGGATCAACGTCGTTCACAAAAAGACGGGCAACAAACTCAAGTTCAACCAGAAAAAGTGGCAAGTGTGACTTCTGCATTTTATTTTTCATCCGTGTCACCGCATCGCCACATTAGGTTTACTAAAGTGAGTGACATTAACAATATTATTTCCCCCTGAATAAATGTTATATTTGTCTACTTTTCCTTCCCCCCCCCAGCGCATACCTATGTGATGTCACTCTGAAGTCTGAAGATGGAAAAGAGTTTCGCTGTCACAAGAGTGTGCTCTGTGCCCGACTAGGTAAAACACTTATTTTCCTATTTTGAACTACTCTTATGTAGAGGGATGCAGTGGGTTACATAGAAGGGGAATGGATTGATCCTGTGACAAATGCTTTATTTGTTACTGGCAGTTTTAGTTTCCAAGGTATTGTCAGTCACCCACGTATCTGATTGTAGTGAGTGGAGATTGTGAGGACCAGAACAGATAATGTACATTTTGTAAGCAGACTTTCTAAAACAGTTTGGTTTTCCTTTTAAATGTTGTATCTTCATCCAGCTCCTACTGTAACATCCATGTTGAATACAAATACATGTTGTCTTTTCATAACTCTTTTTATATTTTTGTTTTCTACAAGTGCCATACAATATTTTATGGCACTTTAAGAGAGGTTTTTAGGTGTTCTATTGTTTGTGTGAAATATGTCTTGGTGTATTTACAGAATACTTCCATAGTATGCTTGGAAATCCATGGATTGAGGTATGCAGATTACTTTATTGAAAACATTGTCTATATATCAGTATGCCATCCCACTCAGTGACTAAGAAATACTTTTGTCTTGTGCCCCCTTCAGGCAACATCGTGTAGTGCACTGGAAATGCCAACAAGCTCAGAGATTCTGCAGGTCATTCTGGAGTATGTTTACACTGATGAATCTCCCACCATCAAAGGTGTGTTCGTAAGCGCTATGCTGCACATTTCAAATATTGTATTAATTAACATTCCATTCTATTCAATCCGTACTGGGAATGCCTTGCTTGTTCTCACTGGAGTAACGGATGTCCTCTGCTCTGTCCCTCAGACTGTCTGAATGTAGAGTTTGTGTGCAGCGTCCTGGTGGTGGCTGACCAGCTGCTAATCACACGACTCAAGGAGATGAGTGAGACTGCCATCACAGAGAACTGTAGGTCCCCTGATCAGCTTCTCATATCGTATATATATCAGGTCTTTTGTGAACAGAGCGCGAGTTTCGCTTCATATTTTTAGCATGCCCAAAACATTTATATAATTATTAATTTAAAGGAATGGTTTGAGGAATGCACACTGTGAATGTAGCACAACATGTTGTTTTTTGCAGCTATGCTATACATAGGTCTCCATCTAGCTAGTATTTGGATAGATTAGCCATCCAGGTTGTACAGTCTGGGTAGGCTGTCAGACTCATCTATCAAGCATACATATTGATGTAAACTTCCCCTTGTAATGAGACAGGGCAGGACTAATCTCAATCCCAGCTGGGGGCCATTTTAGTCTATCTGTATGTGGAATTGCAAAAAGATAATTTTGTGTCCTGCACCTGTCAGTTTGTGCTGTGTTGTGTTCTTAACCTTGGTGTTTTTTTCTGTGGTCAGTGACCCTAAAGAATGCTGCAGAGCTGCTGGAGTTTGCCGCCATGTACAACGCTGAGCAGCTGAAGCTGTCCTGCCTCCAGTTCATTGTGCTCAACATGGCCGCACTCCTGGAAGCCAAGTGAGTGGCCACAAGAGGGATCATTTGTTTGCTCTGCCAAGTCATGCTGAGGGGAGAAATGAATTGGTCAGGGGGGACAAAAGGTATAGCAATGTGCTTCTGGCCGCGTGATGGATAAGAATCACCTCCTTAGCAAGGATTCTTGGCATAGTTTGAATATCATGGGAATCATTCTCTGTGTCTGTGTGTGTGTGTGTGTGTGTGTGTGTGTGTGTGTGTGTGTGTGTGTGTGTGTGTGTGTGTGTGTGTGT
>JAOPUD010000009.1:11690406-11703732 GCA_027122715.1 Trisopterus minutus
CACACACACACACACACACACACACACACACACACACACACACACACACACACACACACACACACACACACCACTCTCGAGAGAAAAAAAACTAAAACAACAATGCTGCTGAGCAGACGCAGAAGCATCTGTGCCTCGGTTTGCCTCCCTTTTGTTTCCCCCCGTCTCGGAGGGTAAATGGCTTCGTGTGCTCGGAGTGAGCGGTGCGTGCGCGGTGCCTGACGCACCAGCGGCGCACACTGGGCGTCCTCGGATGACTCCTCCTGCACATGCTTGGGAGTTTAACAGGTTCAGCCAAATTGGCAGCGGCAGCAGCAGCAGCAGCAGGATGACAGAAGCCCGGGCTGCACTGGAGCAAGGGAAACTTCCAAAAGGAGTACTCTAAAGGAAACGTGGATGAACTTTTGACGACATTCCACAAAAGTCTGATACCTGTAGTGTGCAGTTCAAATCTTGGTCACGTCACCTAGGCCCAAAACTTTGGCGAAGTTAGACAAAGACAAAAAACCTATTGTACAGTCAGACTCGATCCTCTTCCACTTTGCTGAGCAATTGTCAGATGAACACACCTCACATACTTCCCGTGATATAGGGTTGGGAGATTTTGCAGAAGGAACCGTATATCATGGTTGAATAAAATGATGACGGCGTCCTTATCAACAGTCTCAAAATAGGTCTTGTTATAAGCGCTTTTCTTTTTTCTCCACACCTACCCTACCATGAACCCGACTAGACTTTACTGAGCTGAGGGCACGGCGCGCAGCTGCCACTCCTCTTCTGCCAACACCAGCCTGTTGCCATGGCGACGGGCAGCCACAGCATCACCTCGTCTGACAGGGGCCTCAGGTAGCACGAGCACACCTTCGGATGAAACCTAAAACACGCAGGCCTAACACCAAAGTAGGGCAGGGTTAAGACAACACGGGCAACACTTGAGCAGATCACAGATTAGGAGCTCCTTTGAAAACAGCCGTTATGACAGACTTTGTCCTATTCAAGTAAAACAAGGATACCAAAATGTCAAAAAAAATATTTTAACATTTAAGTTTTTCTTTGCAATAAGGGCGCTCTCTTTCCTGGCTTCGCCTGCCTACGTACTTCTGCTCAATTTTCATTTCCATTCAGTACTAGGTCTGCATTTGCGGTATATTCACAGGTTTTCCGCAGCAAATGATTTGATAACAGAAGGAGTGGCGGAGAACAAGGACGTTGAGGTCATACACTAGTTGAGTTTTAGTCAAAAGACCAAACGTTAGCGATTTGTTATGGCAGATCCAGAGTAGCACTGGGCAGATCCAATAGTTTTTAACTTCAACAGACACCCGCCTTCAAGTGAGTTAACGTTTTTCAATGGAGTGTGGCCAGACTCTCTGTGCAAATTAAATGAAGTATGAGAGTCTGGTAGAACCAGGCTAGGCGATCTCTGGGTGTTCCCCCAAATGTCCAGAATAAAGT
This sequence comes from Trisopterus minutus, assembly GCA_027122715.1. Taxonomy (NCBI): domain Eukaryota; kingdom Metazoa; phylum Chordata; class Actinopteri; order Gadiformes; family Gadidae; genus Trisopterus; species Trisopterus minutus. The sequence goes on from JAOPUD010000009.1 coordinate 11,691,862, forward strand.
TGAGGTTTCAAGGCAGGTTGGTAGTGGAATGGATTGCTCTGGGGCCCCTCCAAGTCAATGAGCAGCTTTACAGCTGGCCTACAGAGGCAATATGGGAATTGACATTTCTAATCATGGCATAAAAACATACATGTATCTATTCCAGCCCTCCTCGGCCATGTGCCTCATTGAAGTAGGGCACTGGCTGGACACCGAATATGGAAAAACCTGAGTGAATAACAAACGAGGCTCTGACAACTGCACCCTGGACGGAGTCACTTTACAGGGCGGACTCACGCAAGAATAGCACATGGGTTTGTGTTCAACCAAAGCAAAAAAAAAAAACATGCATTTAAATATGCACCAGCCTAAACAGCTAGTCAACGAAGATGTGTTTACTATAAGTGTCCTTGATAACACGGAAATCATCACAGGATTAAATCCGCCACATGTAAACTAGACACAGCAACCCATACCACAGTGTTTAATCCTAGCAGACATTCTGGTGTGGGGGCAATCCAGCCATTCGGTTTATCTCTGAAATGAATGATTCCCACACACACGCCTAAAATGTATTCTTTTTCCCCCCTCTACTCTTAGTCAATTTTTGCTCTTTTTTTTGCTCATCTGTCAACATTACACACTAACTTCGATTGCCAAGACCAAAACATATCCCGATGGGGACAGAACAAAGGAATGAGACGGCAGAGAACTGAATTGGTCAGCTCCGAGACTTGGGCCGGTAAGGGGATTAGTCATCCATTAAAGAAATGAAAAGCACAAGGCTTATATAGAAACACAACACAAAATACAGACATACAGACGTGTACATGCGTGCACGGTTGGAAAATGCAAAAAAAAAATTGTGAGTCATAGTGCATGCGCGATTCTAATTGGCGGAGAGAAGCCTGGGTACACATCTCTTTGGTCCATGAACCAATCAACCCATTTTTTAAAAGGCCAGTGCTTGCAAATGGTATTCATGATGGGAAGCCTGGACACCAGGTGCTCCAGGTCGTTTGTATTAAAAATCTGAAATCAATGAGTCACCCAATTTGTTGACTAGATCTAAAATAGCCAAGGGATAAACTGGAAATAAATAAAATCCCATCCATCTCCATTCATTTTAGTTTTAATGAACGCTCATCCGGTTCTTGACAGTAATAATCAGGCGTTTATGTACTATAGGTCTCATTGTGTGGATCAGGCACACAGTTTACAATTTTAAAAGATTTGTAAAAGTTCCCTGTAGGCAGCCTACAAGGATACTATGACCAATCATTTATCCGGCCACAGTGAAATTGATTTTGGTCACAAAACAAAAACCCATAAAAACGAACTACTAAAAAACTAAAAACCAGATAACGGATACAAGTTGCGTCTTTCCCATAAAATGCAAATAGCATTCCACGCATAGCAGACCTGAAGTGCTTGGTTCTCGTGTGAAGAATAGGGTCGGACCTCATAGCCTGGGAAGACTTGCAGCCACAGCGGTGGGGCAGATGCCAAGACTGCAGGGTGCAGCCCGGCAGCACCCAGTACTTAGGGGACCACGGAACGGGGTGACTGAGGCCATGCCGCTCTCCTCCAGCTCATCTAGGATGCACTCGCTGCGGTGCACAGTGCATGTAACATTCTTGTGTCTGTATCGATCATGTGTGCACTTTTCTAGAAGCAGGGTTTGGTGTTAACATTTCGTTAATTGAGGTCTGAAACCTACTGGCCTCAAGAAAATATTGACTGGCCCTCATTCAAAGTTTTCTTATTATCAGAGTCATAAAACCAAACACCGGTGAAATTGCCACAAACAATGTACTTTTGCTTAGTTTTTAGCACTGGTCCGGTCAGGACAATGTTGGACGTTTTACTGGACACAGAGATTACTTTACTTGAACCAGGATACCCCTTATTGCTGAACGCTATAAAAAGGTTTTCCATACAACTTCAGAGAGTCTGCATGTGTAAATGGGTATCTCACACGCGTGTGTGTGAGTGTGAATAATAAACATTGCCCGCTTGGTTACAAGCAAGCTCGAATCACAACATTGTTGGGAAATGGCCAAATCAGAGCAAGATTATTGGCAGGCGCATATTGGCAAACCATTAGAAACAACTTCTTCACCATTTTGAGCCAAACTCCCTGGTAAGGCGGAGTTCATAATAAAGGCTGAAAAACTAAAACAATGACGATAATGGGACCATGTTCGATTTATTATCCTTTCTCTGTAAGGGTGTGCATCACTGCAAGAGGCTTTGTCCTTTATTGGAGGGTTTAGTGGAATACGGCTTTACAATAATAAATCAAACATGAAATTGTAATGTAATCCCCTTAGCAGTGAGGTTATCACAATGGCAGAGAGAAGTTTAGGGTGCTACTCATAAGCCTATCAATATGCAAATGTTAGAGGATTTGATGTTCTGTGAAGCATATCAAGGAGTTCTTCCCGGTTTTTCTTTATGACTAGTACGACGTGATCCTAATCCCCATAATCCCACAATATTTTATCCTGCAATCACCTCTGAGCCCTTTTAATATTCCAGATTGCTCTTGGCTTGCAAACAAAAAACACAGCCTTCCCGCTTTGTTTTGGATGATTAGGCAGCCAAGAAACACGCATGTTTTAAATTTGATTCGAAAACTGGGTGACGCCCCCACGCCCCTCCCCAAAAAAATGAATTCCATAAAGCTGAAGCTGTCTGCAAACTTTTTAAAAGAAGGTGGTTTTGGTGAAGGAGAACGATTATGGCGATAAAGCAAGCTCTTACAACCTGATAAAATGCTCCATTCTGTCCTAAAATGTGACATAGAATCTATACTTGTGTGTGTATGAGAGAGTGCCTGCATGTGCGTGTGTGTGTGTGTGTGTGATTTCCCACAACCAAGTGGTAGAATAACAAAAGTGTGCGTGCGCCCAAGTGTGTGTGGGGCTGATTGATAGCTGGAATTAGCCATAGGGTTTTTTTTCAAAATGGGGCCTTAGGTGTTGAACTTGACAGGCTCGGGAAGGCAGGCGTGCCCGAAGGAGTGCTAAGCCTCCATGTATAAACACGCCGTCTCAGGGCAGCCCTCTTAAGGGTGGCGCTTCACCACCAAAGGACAGTTGGTAAAAAACAAAACAAAAATTTGTCTTTGACGGATCTTCCTCGGCTGACTACATGTTGGAAGAGCTCCGTCTGCGCTATTGGCTCCAATAGAGTCCCTGGTAAATTACTACCCTGCTAGAGCAATTTCATCCCTGTGCCGTAAGTGTGGGTTATAAGATTTGCTTGGCAGCAGAAGCCCCGCGGTGCTCAACAACTGTACCATGGGCTCACCCAGGGAAACATTTAAAGAGCAAATAAATGCGAACGAGGGTATGAAAATGTATCTGGCGCATCCGCCAACAGCCGGCTTGCCTGTTAAAGTCCGCCACGGAGCCACAACAAGGCATCGGGTGACATGTTTCGGCGAGAACATATGAATTGGCCAAAAAAAGTGAGCGCCACTCGACGAAATGTGTTCCAGCATCAGAAACCCGATCTCTACATTACAATTCTACGACCTTGTTTAACCTGCAGGATGTGGCATCATAAATGTACCCTACTCATTTCAAATGAATGCATTGAAGAAGCAATTGACCGGCATTGGAAAAAAAAAGACCACTTCATTCACAAAGCTAGGCCCACGTGGAACCGTTTGGGTGCCTTCTTTGGCCAGCATCCTAGCCAGGCGAGCCAGGGAGAAACCCTGTTAACCAGCAGGAACCAGGAAGCGCAACAAGAGTGGTTTAAAAAATATATTTGAATGTGAATACTGCGATATGGGCAACAATACGTTTGGATTCAATGACCTCACTTGAAATTGGTCATTGGAGGTTTTCTTTGCCCCCCCAGCCCCCCGCCCCCACCCTTGATAAGGAGAAAAAGACTCAAAGACAAGATGCTCAGAAGTTGTTCTGTCACTGTGCGTGTGAGTGCATTAGCGTACCTTGCATATGGTCTCCGTGTCCCAGGGCAGGATGGTCTGTAGGTCAATGAGCTCGCAGGACACCCCTAGCTTCTCCTGGGCCATCTGGACCACCTCCCGCATCACGTGGATCTGGAACAGAGTTCATTCGCGGAGTGAGTGGCGCCAGGGCACCCAGTGTTTCGCTTGCTTACAAACACAACCCCGCACCGACAGCTCGTGGGTCTTTAAAACGTAGCTGTACGCAGGGTGCGATTTGTCAAACAAACAGAGGGGGGGGGGATGTTTATTTTGTTTGTTTTTTTAATCATAAAAAAATAGGCAATCAACAGGCCTAATTTTTTTTTTTTGTTAATCGTAGGCCCTATTAGCCTACATTTCAAACAGTTGAACATTCATCTTTAATGCAGACTAAAAAGACATGCAATCTTTAATTTTCCAAAAAAATGTTTAAAAAAAAACGGAGGGGAGGGGATGTTTCCCTCCTGATAGTTAAGCTAGCTAAGTTAGCTATCCAAGAATCACAAAGTTGGCATGGCTTGTTTCTCCCATTTCAGCCCAAAACACTTACCTAATTCTAATAGGGTTGGATTCGAGCTGAAAGTGTGTTCACATACACTTAAAAAAAAAAAAAAAGTATGAAAAAGGTAAAGTTTCTCCGCATTTTTCTTTACCTTTATCCAAAATCTCTAATGTCCAATATCATAACCTACTGGGTTGAAGATATTTGGTTAACAAAGGGCAAAGACATCTGATTGAGGAAGCGGTGCATTAAGTGCCATTGGTGTAGGATGTGACCCTCGTGCCACAGAGCTATAGATGAAATTAGGGGAATCATCAGGTTTATAGAAGCAGTCCATAGCTGCACCTACGGGGTCCAATGGAAAGTCTGTCCCCCACTGTTTTACGTTGAGCATCTACGGCTGATGGAACATACTTTTAATGCCTGACGAGGACCTCTGGGGAGAGGAGCCGCCGGGGGAACACAGACCTAATGCGGGCCCTAATGACCTAAAACAGGGAGAACCACGAGTGTGGCTGCCGACGGGGAGTCCAAATAAACTACTTCAAAGACCTCCAGCCGCGCAGACTGCAGCCAATAAACCGCAAGCAGTGGGTCGCGCCAGTGGGCTCCTTCCTCCACATCCCAGGAACCCATCGCAGCGACTACTGGGGGCCAAGTAGGAAAGTCTCTGCTGAAACATGCTAATCAGAAACATCTGCTGGGAGGGATTGTTGGGTGGGGAATGCTTTCGACAAGGTAGTCGCTTCTCCCGTCGGTTGCATATGTGCCATCAACCGATAAGAGTGGCTCTCTCCTCCTCCTCCCCATACATCATTTACAAGCCCACGCCACTAACAGCAGACCTCAAACCCTGGTGCTAGTGCATCATGCTCAATTCAGTCCTGTACCAGGCCTGAATAAGCCTTTAAAAGTGGCTAGGCGAACACAACCTTATTCAGAAATGCCGCCCCCCCCCGTGCTTTATAGAAACAGCCATACTAAGCTGTGTAATACAATATCAGGAGTGGGAGAAGAAGGCAGTGGGAGGATAGGACAGCAAGAGAGGAACAATAGGACAGCTAGCCGGAGGCCTGTGCCGTCTCAAGAGGAGAACATTGAGGTTGTGAAAACGCCTGATTGGCTGTGGTCACGGCCCGTCGGGCTGAAATCCCCGGGCGAGGGGCTTGTCATCGTGTTAAGGAGGTAATCCGTGGCTGGATGTCCGGAGCCATTTTAAAATGTCAGCGGGTAGAGCGGGTGGTCCACTCTTTCCCTCTCCCTCTCCACGGACCAATCTGCGGTGTGTGTCCCTTACCTGCGTTCCCCAGGCGACCAGGGTGACATCACTTCCCTCCTGCAGGATCTCGGCCTGCGAGAGCGGGACGGTGTAGTGTTCTACCGGGACCTGTTCCACTAAAAAACATAAAGAACAGCGGGACAGACAATGACGTGGGTCAATTCTGTCCAAACGCATACATCATTTCAGCGGGCTGTCTGCGTGTGAATTATGCAGGTCCTTAACTGGCGAGATGGGAGGAGATGACAGGAGAGGCTGAAATCATAGCCCTGCCGCCCAGGAGAAGAGAACTGTGCGGCCTGTTACAGACGCTTTCCCAGCCTTTTTCCAGAGTCATCACTTAGTGGGAGATTGTGCTTTTATCAGCAAAAACCCAACACATGACCTAATGATATCCTTTGCCAAACACAAAACTAACTATAATTAATCCCAACTACAAAACATTGGTGGGATGGAACCGGGCTTGGGGAAAGGACTCACATAAACATGCACATCAATCAAAAAAATGGGGTGCCAGGAAGGTTTAGCTTTGAATCAAAGGCCAAGACAAAGTCCATGCAAGTACCAAGGTTTGTAGAACATTTTACAATCTCTTTGGTATTCTCAATTGAGCGCATAAAATTAATTCAGTGAAATGTATTTTAGGGAAATATATTAAGTGACCTCAAAAGTACCAAATAAAAAAAAAGAATAAACTATCCTTCATAAACGTCACCCATTAATGAAGTAAAATTTTTATTTTACCTCATCGCAAATGGACAAGCCGGAATGTGGTATTGAAAAAACAAAACAAAAAACAAAACTAACAATCTTCCAATCTCAGTCCAAGAATTAGTTTGGCTCCCAAAAAAGGTAAAGTACTAGATCTTTAACAGCATGAGTGGGGGACTTTCTGGCACAGCAATGCATAAACATTAGGGTAAAATGTGGCTCCATAGAAGAAGAAAGATACGGCCTCTCTCTATCTTGATACTTTTTTTTTTTTTTTTTTTTTTTCCAAAGACAGTCAATCTACATTTAAAACCATCTTAAGATGGAAACCTCTTCTGGTTTTCCCCTGAGGCTAGTCTGGAGGAGAGCACAGGGGAGGGGGGGGGGGGCTCTAATGGCGCCTTGCATTTTGACACGGACACATCATAGGCTGCTTCAGGATCATGGTACCATTTCCTACAATGGCAAACATTAACAGTTGGAAATGAGTGCTATATATTTTGATAGTGTGGTACGGCCTTGTCAGGCCTTCTGTGGCTGTAGTACACTGGAAAAGAGAGACCGTCTCTTTGCTAAATAATGATCTCAAAAACCCCAAAAGAGAGACCTCTCCGAGCCGTGTGGCCCTGGTACTCCTGCCTATTTAACAGACTCAATAGTTTCCTAAATGCTAGTGTCCAAATTTGACTTTAATACACATACGAATGGCTGTTGTAACAGCTGGAAAAATACACTTTTTTAGTATATGAAAACAGAACAGCCTTAAATAGGTCCTGACGCAAACATATGCCATTTCTTCAGCACTTAAACTGTTCCAACCGATATACACACACAACAGCATTACCTAATAATAATGCTTCGGAATAACTTTTGCACTAGCACAACAGACCTACTGGACACATGGCAGAAACAGAATTCCAGGAAAGCGCAAGCAACTTCTTGAGTGTTAAAGAACTGAACTGTTAAAGAGAAATATGCTGATCTCAAGGCAGAACGTAGAATTTCCTGAGATGCCAAGTGCAGTTAAAAAAATAAATAAAAAAATCATCTATCAACATCTGCACCCTCTGACCCCTTGTACTCGCTGTGCAACAACCAAATCACGGCGGGAGATAATTATACCATAAATCACAACGGGTATCGCTGAACAACACATCCAAACGAAGGCTTAACACTCCGGTATCGTCTGGCTCTCACGGAGCTGCTCAACTGTAAAGCACCATTCATGTTCAGCAATTTAGTCGTCATTAGGGAAATGTCTATGATTGAACTAATGTGGTATTACTCCACACAGCTTGCGATTGTCGAGATTACCCCCTTATCACAAGGGGAAACAATAGCCAGGTGTCGACCCCTCTCGGGGCATGTAACTTCCCCATCAATCATGTGAAAACAGGAAACTATTGAGCAGATCACAATGTGATGGTATGCATCTGCAAGTGAAATTGGGCCTTGAACGTCAAACTAAATGCACGTATTTATTGTGGGCTGATGGGATGACTTTATGTGATGTGTATGAAGTGTTTTGATTTCGACCGCACAGCAACAAAGCGGCAGCCATGACCGCCTGTTTGTGAAGCCTGGCGGGGCGATGTTGTTTATCTAACGGCCTAAAGGCAGCTTGCAGCGGATGGATGAAAAAAGACTCCACCTTTCCATCAACAGAACGTTATGATATTAACAATATATTCTCTTAATACAAAAGGCAATACAAATCTCAAGCAATTCGGCTCCATAGGGGACCTGTGTAAAACAAGAGTGGACATCACAGTATTTTTCTGTCTATGGCTGCAACATGAGGAAATACCCTGGCCGACGAACACTGATTCACCGTGATAACAGCCTTGGTGTTCCACTTTCGTATTTCGCCAATTACATGTGGCTCTTATCAAACAGGAAGAATCAGGCCTCATAAATCCTGAATCATAAACCATGTGTGAAAAACAAAAATGTTGCTGGCCAACACGGAGAGAGGATGCCAGCCCCAGTCAGCTTGTGACCAGTTTCTGATATAAAAAGTTGGGGTGTGGCATGAAGACCATGCTTCTATGGGGGCAACTACTGCTTGCAGAATCTAAGTGTTGATAGTAGGTTTACCACAGCCTAAATGTTGTTCCAAAAAGCTGAATCTGCCATTTCTTATTCATATGTAGCTTCAAGGGACGGTCTCATATAATGGGAGGTGTGATTCCGACAAAGTTGTGACTCAATAAAAACCGAATTAAAAAGACGAGCTGTTAGTAGATGTGTTTTTCTGCTCTCTGTGTGAGGATGGACATGCAAAGATATCCACTTGAGTGGAAAATGTTTCCACTCCAGCGAAATGTAGACACCCCTTTGTTCGTTATACCTGGCATAGAGAGGGAATAATAAGAAGGATTGGACTAAGAGGAGGTGTTGGTGGTGATGGGTGAGTGATAGGTGCACAACCCAGCACTAAACATTTTACAGTCCATTTGGAGCAGCTGGTACACACTTGTGTTCCTGCTGAACTCTCTCTTGCTGCTGTAGCCAGAAACACTGTTTGTTTGTCTTGCTTCACATCCATTAGAGAAAGTGGGACATTTGTTTTGAATAAAGCCACCACAGGCAAAAGGATAGCAGAACACAGAGGGGAGTTGGCTGAGCAAGCAGAAGAGGTTAAGCTGGAGGGGTTATATGGCCAATACGTATGTAGCCTGCCAATGCCTCCCCATCAAGACCACCACCCCTGTCCTGTCCCGGCTGCTCGGATCATGATCAGGCAGACCTTGTCTGCTTGATCATTTATTTGCCTGTAATTTTGAAGGTCTTTAAGCAATGCAATCGTTAAGCAATGCATTCTGTTTTTGTAATCATTGTTTTGAAAAGATTATAAACTATTAATATCATTAATTATTTCTCAGATTTAGCTTCAAATTTTTTTTGTCCTGACTTCGCTATTTATATGGGTAGATTAATGACACCTATCAACAATCTTTTTATAATATTGAGGTGCAAAACGTTATACTAAACTAAACTAGGCTTACCTGCTGCTCTGTAGAGGATCTTGGGCTCAAAGAATATGCAGGGGTTCTCGTCAGCAATGCATGACAGGAGCAGTCCCTTAGCCTGCACCGGACTGCGAGGCACTACAACCTGTAGCACGAGGGAGAAGCACATGGTGTTCATTAGCCACACCACTTTGATTGCATCTCTTAATGGATCCTCTCCATTCAATATGGATCCTGTGTGGATGGCTGTGATCTTCTAACCACACAGTTTAGTACTGCCCAGTCGATCCATCCATTTACCAACTCTGGTTGATTCTCAAAATGAGATACATTTTCAATGCAGTTTTTGACAATTTGCAATTGCACTGTCCTTGACATTATACTGAAATGAAAAGTGAATAATTCAAATTCAAACAAGATATAATTTTAAGATAAGAAGAAAGGATACATTTGTAGACACACAAGCATGATTATAAAAATAATCTGTATATTGGTCAAACAAGTATAAAATGATGTTCCTTGGCCTTGGAAACTAAGCATAGCTTAAGACACTTAAGCGATAGAAGCCTCAAATACACCATGGCCCTACATAGCAGAGTGCATTTTGCTGGGGCACCACTATATAAAGCAGACAACCTCTGGCTATAATTGTCTCTGTTGTCTTGCAACACTGTAGGGAAAAGATGACATTTAGTGGCCTGACCTATGTGACCTGGTCTGTTGGCGATTGATTCAAGGACAGATCAACAATAGTTGAGGACTGGGGGAGCGGGGGAGGTGGGGATGTCCAGTGGAACCCATAAACTATGGTTGACATCCTTTTCAACATGGTGGGCCTGCATATGCGTGTCCCCTGACAGTCCCTTTCTTGTGAACCATTATATTATGTTTTTTTATACTCTTTTTAAAAACATATTTATTCAGAGTGCACAAATCCCAGCTTAATGACGCATAGAAGCACATCCATACTGAGCATCGGCTGGGCCCAGGGTTTTTGTCTTTATGATTCATGTCAAGACCTTTGCTTCCACATGTTTAAAAGCACAGAAGGATTAGGTGCATAGCACTTTTAATCATGGCAGGGATATTGCATGGAAAATGGCAGGACAAGACTAGTATGACCTAAAAAGAAAATGTCTTCTGAATCAAAAGGTATGTAGTTACACTGTTTGACTTCACCCAGACCATATTTCTGCAAGATGATTGCGTTGACTTGGTTGTACAGCAATGCATTGTTAATATATAACATATACACACACAATGGATAGCATGCCATAACAGATGTCCACAAGCAGAGAAAAGCAATTTGGCACCGCCAGAGGAGGTAGGAATTTGTATTTTCAAATAAGAATGTTTGACATCTAGAAGTCTTTGAAATCTGACATAAAGCAAAAACATTTTCGGAGGGAAGGCAGTTGAAGCTCATTGCTATATCCCGGCCATCGGAATCACTAATCCAGCTCTCGTTTCCAACCAGACCTTGCATGATCTCAACTGCCAAAAGGAGCCATTTCTTAATTAGCATGAGGTAAATGAGGAACATTCAATTTGTACAGTAAACCAAATAACAAAACATGAAACATGAACACGTCAAAAAGGCCCTTCGAGCCCATCAATATTCAGATCGCAAAAGGTATGCTCTTCTTGGAAGTCAATAAACAAAAGCAAACCTCAAAAGGGAAATTTGGTAGAGGTGATAAGGGTGCCGGGCAGCGGCTATGGAGACTAGAGTGAAAGCAGAGCGCTGCAGACCTTGATGCCAGGGCAGTGGGCGAAGAAGGCCTCTGGGCTCTGGGAGTGGTACAGCGATCCGTGGCCCACGCAGCCCCATGGAGCTCGGATTGTCAGCCTCCCACAGTCAAACAGGTCGCCTGAACGGTAGCGGTACTTGGCAGCCTCATTCACGATCTGGGGAATGAAAAGTGGGAGAAAAAGAAAAAGCGTGAAATTATAATTTTTCGCATGCATGATAGCAAAATCTTGCCCGCCCTCTAAATATCTGTACTTTAAGAATCATTTATACGAAATATTACTGATGATTGATGTCTCAGATTCTTCCCCTTGCAGGACTTTTATATGCACATATCTTTTGAAGGGAGTGTGAAGGTCGCAAATATGACTGCATATTTCTTTTTAAACTGGCCTAATAAGTGGTACTGGTACGTCAGAGGAAAGTTGATATTCCCTTCTGGGCAAACTCATTGTCTCTGCTTTACATCTTAAAGCAATTAAAATGCAATTTTCCCTTCAATTGGCTGAAGTGTCTGGGGGTTTTCTTCCTGCGACGCTCGATAACCACCCTCTCCAAAAACCTCTCCTGGTGAATCCAGGTAGGCTCACAAGGACAAACAGCCGCAATGGTATATTTTGAGATGTTTTCCCTTATGGTGTGTGTTTTCATCCATCTTGTGGATAGTCGAGGACAGCGGTGACGCGCAGACATGGCTCCCAAACCCCACCC
>JAOPUD010000009.1:11703932-11726357 GCA_027122715.1 Trisopterus minutus
AGCCCCCCCTCCCACCACCCCACCCCCACCCCCGTTCATAGCCAAGCGTTTCTGATTACATTTAATTCTCGTATCCATTGTGCCGAAGCCTAATCTCTTACAGGCGCGTGAACTTGGGACTTGCGAATGGGAGGGTGATAACATGTGTTAATTACGCAGGATGCTACTCGGGCAGGTGTTCCTTGGGCTCTGTGTAAACCTGATGCCGATTCCAGGGACAGGAGATTCGGCAGTGTGCAGCACAGATAGCAGCGGGCGACCAAGTATGATCACATCTACAGAGGAACAGGGGAGCAAGTTTCAACTCCGGATGATGGCCCATTATAGATACTAGATTCTAGATAAGAAAGCCGGTGACACATATACATAATATATGAACACGCATGAACACCAACACATACCGCAAGCCAACGTCTTCCACCAAACCTTCTAGGGGTAATTTAAATGTAGTTTATTTATTGCATTTTGAGTCATTTGGAAAATGCTACTTTTGAACAGTCGAGTTTCCTTTAAGCATACATTTATGGATACAAACAATAGTTCAAAATAGTTATATGGCTGGAAAACAGTGTTCCTGGTTTATTAATTAATTATTGATTAATTAACAGCATCTTACTCACACGTTAATCTGAGACAACACGTACCTGGTCAAAAGCTGGGTATATGTAGTCTGCAAACTGGATCTCAGCGATGGCTGTCGCCCCAGCGACCGCAGCACCGATGCCAAATCCCACGATGCCTTGTTCACACAAAGGGGTGTTGAACACTCTGTCTTTACCTAGTGGGGAAGCAGAATAAATAAAAAATGAACATGGAAATTTATAATCTAGAAAGGACGTTGTTCAATTGGTCAGAATACCGGCAAAGATGCTAGAAATTCCTAAAATTTGTAGTACTTTTCTTGTGATCTTATTTTATAGCAAAAACTTAACTTAAACATAAATTTGTCTCTTGGTTACCCGTCATGCATAACAAATATTGGTGACAGTAACTAAGCTAGCAGACACTGTCCTGTCCATGAAATGCAGCTTCAAGCTAAAAAACAGAAGTCCAAAAAAGGAATGCAAACCATCAACTTTTAGACTAGGCATTAAAGGTTCTACATCTGACCAACGAAAACATCCTTGCAGCAGTAAAGTATGCAGACACGGTTAAGGTGAATTGTTGGGACTGTAGTTAAAACAAACACACAAGTTGTGTCTGTTGAGTGACAGCTTGGCCATGGAAGTGTACTAATTAAAGAGCACACCCTAGCGATCTCTTCTTCCAATTTCATGACAGAAAAAAACAAACATTTTTTTTCATGCCTGTTTCCATACAGGGATGTTGAATGTAGGTTCAACAGAGGTTGCAACCTGTCTTATCTTGGATCCAACTGTCCAACTATGTTAAAACAGAACCTTTGGGGGGAGACGGCAGAGGGCCTTGGCTGGAACCCAGAAACTGAGAGGTGGGAGTTAACCGTTTTGTAACAGTTTGCTCTGTTTCATTATGGAGGTTTCTACTGAAGAGAAGTGGAAGAAGCTTTAGGATTTTATTATGAGGATTTCTATAGTGGTCAGTCTACATGGTGTTGCTTTGAAACCTTTAAAGAAACCTTTTCTACAGTTAACTACAGCTGACTGTGTTTGCCTCTTACTCACAGTTCCCCGCCTCCAGCAACATGATTAATGGAACAAAAATATGAAGCAAAATAAATTGTTTGAAACAGTCTGTTTGCCCAGATTTGAGCTTGTCTGACACATTTGAGATCATTCTTGACATGGTATTGTCCTTTGACAATACCATGTCAAAAGGATGAGATCTTCAATATTTGCACCTCCAAATTTTTCTACCTACCGAGTAATATACCAGCCAAGCAATCATTCAATTATTTTATGACCCTCAATTGTTTAACCTTCAAAATGATTAAACCGACCTGCCATTGGCCGATGGCAGGTGTTCATGTTGAACCCTGTTTGCACCATATGTGTCATATCACATAACTTGTCCTAACTGATGGGGTTCCCCTGAATCCTGCTACAGATTCACACATATCCCTCCTGAGGGCCGCAGACCAGTGTCTGAGGTTGGGTCGACTTTATCACATCAAAAGCAAATGTGGGGTCTTAACCAGGTTGTCGAATCGTTAAATACTTTATACATTCAATACATAAAAAAAAAACTGACCACTGTTGAAATAACTCAAGTGCCAAGCAGATGACCCCCCTTTGTGGTAGTCAAACAAGACTGACGCATACCCTGTGACTTAAAACAGAGGAGGAAAAAAAAACGTCCTATTCCCCACCCTGTAATTTTACAAAGTGCTGCAAGAGGGAGACTCTAAATTTGGTCTAGGAATGTTATTTTTGTTCTTTCGCTTTGTGTAATTGCCAAGAGAGTCCTTTTCAGCTTTTGATGGCGACTTGGCTTCTTAGCGGCAAAACTGTGGCCTTGTGTGCCCTGCTCTGGGACCACACAAATGATTTAACAACCAGTTTGTTTGTTTGGAGGCCCAGGAAAGGTGATCAAACCAAGTGAAGGGTTTGGCCGTTCACCATCTCTTTACACAGCATCACTAAGACAACCACGGTGTCTGCATTTCCAAGTATTATGTCATCAATTGCAACAAAAATAAATTAAACAAAAGCAAAGAAAAAAGGCATAAGAGGGTTTCCAGTGAATAGCATTCACAAAATCCCTGGTTGTAAAGCGCACTTCACAACAAGATGCTAGATTGCTTATCCAAACTCAAGCCGGATCCCGAACGCAACCATAAAACCTATTTGTCGTGCCTGGTGACCTTTGCTAGTCTGTGCTGTCTGACACCTGCATTCATATCAGAAAGGCAGGCTAAACATCAATGAGCAGGCGGGCTGGTTGTAGCGTGGAGACACTGCAGAGAGTTGTTATCAGGAGAACAGCACTCAGCAGCAGCCTGCAGCGGAAAAGGCTATATCACAGGTTAATGCATCTCTCTTGCCATTCACATGCCGTCCATCCGCTTTTACCCCCCTCCCGCCTACACTGACACTGTACCCCCCAGTGGTATAACGGCTGGAGGTGGCAGAGGTGTGTACCATTCTATTCAGTAGTGAGAGGGATGAAAACAGCTTTGCCCTCAACATCATCCACATGGATGAGATGGAAAATAATGATCCCTCAGCGAAGGTCAAAACCTCTGACGTCAATGAAAACAAAAAGGCAAAACCGGATAGTGTTGGTTTTTGCAGCCATAACAGGAGGGGGAAAAAAGGCCCTCATCGTATAGCAATTGACAGGCTTGGGCAGTGTCAGCTTTGATAAGACTGGAGTAAAACAGCCAGCATGTTTGCAAGACATTCTAACAAATGAGAATAGAGATGATGAATACAAACATCAAACAAAATTAGTAATCAGCAACATCACAATTCCCTAACAACTCATCAGTGGATATTCAAATGTATCAATACATCTGTGCAAGGAGTTGGGACAAAAAAGAGGCATAACAGAAAGATAAGGAGTTAAAAAAGGACATACTGCCACCTAGTGTTTAAAATGTTTTACGCAAAACTAGGGCGCAAGCTATAGCGTCAGCATTTGACTTACATTTCTTTGGAAAAATGGAAGGTAGGAAGTCCATACCGTATTTGTCACGCAGACCCACTGTGCAACGAAACACTCCTCCAAAGGCCACATCTTCTCCAAAGATGACTGTGGGAAAGACAGACAACTCACTGTTATGTTTATACGGAGCTCTATGTCACATTCCTCTCTTCTGTGTCGAGAATACTGTCACTTCAAACCGTGACAGAATCAGGATCTTCCATGAAGCATTGGTAACGGAATACATGCTCAATTATTAATTATATATAGGGCTTTTAACTCCCGATAATGTTAGAAGTAATGTGTTGTTTAGGCCGTCATTTGGAAATGAATCGTGAAATGATTTGTAATTATAGGGATAAATAGTTGAGTTGGAACTTTCACAGCGTTACTCAACCGCGACATGACAAGGTTTTCATTAGCCAAGGTTACAGTATTTTTACATAGATTGTACAGTACTAGAACTCTCTTCAGTCCTCAATGTAAGTATCACCAACAAATAATCCCATGATGCATCCTGATGGGCAAGGCCTATTGAATAATTTTTACCTGCTGTAGGATCAGTAGCAAGGGTGTTGTCCAAGGCACTGGTAACAGACTGGAACAGGTTCATCTTCTGGGTTGGGCCTATCAGTGAAAAAAGAGGGCTCGATGTTACACTTTCTTTTAGACAACACACGCATACACAAAACAATTCACAAAATTACACAATTTTGTGTAAACACAATACTACTATGGCAAGCACGAAATACTAAATGACTGTTGATGTTGATTTACATGTATGTACAAATGTAAGAAACAAAACAATTTGTAAACTTGTAAGGTAATTTAGATTTTGTGTCTAACCTTAATACGATATATCACAACTATATCACATGCCACATAGGCGACCATCTTAGTATCAGGTCATTCAGTATCAGATGAACAAGAAAAACAATAAATGACATGGTAGTGTTCAGGTGGTATGTACAATGACAAACTAGTTTGACCACACATGTAGCCGGTTAGCTGCCCAGCTAGCCACCTCACCGTACTGTGTGGTGACAGGGTCAGGCTGGAAGGTGAAGTGGGCGGCATGTCTCCGCTGAGACTTCACATGCGAGTTACAGGACAACGTCAACAGAGTGGCCCTCAAGTGGTTGTACGATCCACTCTTCACACTTGAAATGGAAATTTTTGAGTTTGCCCCTCGGAAAAGAAACCGTGCAGAGGCCGCCATGTCTGTTGTTATGGTGGACAAGGAAGTACTTTATGTACGTCCTCATCCAGCCATCCAATCAGAGCGTGGAGGTGAGGGAGCGTCCTGTGATTGGTCTTTAACGGGGGTGGGAGCAGCAGACTGAATGATGTACTTTATGTAGATGACAAAATAATTACAGTATCAGCGGAGACAATAAACCCATCCACCAAAAAACGACCAGAATGACAGAATGATATTCTGTTGTCCAAGGAGTTTCTTTAGGTGACAATCTTAAACCCTGGTTAGCTCCTTTCAAAACGGTGTATTTAGCTTTTATACTGAGAAAAGTATGAACGTTTGATACATCACAAAATAAAGATAAAATGTGAATGTAGTTTAAACCACACACTTCAATTTATAAATACTACACGTGCACTCAATTATATGTGCACTCAATTTCACTTGAGAAAATGGGCCAATAAAATAAACCAAGACGGACACTGGTGATTTTAAAGAAACCAAATGTTTATTTGAGTATGTGGTTTCTTATCACAGGACGCAAGAAACCTTTCCGTTTTGTATAATTTGAAGAAATAGTGCGGGCTGAATACATTATGGTAAGTTGGAACTATACTTTGCAGCAATAAGGAGGAAGAACATAAAAAAGTTAAATGAAATTACTGACTTAAAAAAAAACATAAACATAGATGTTAGCAAGGCAACTTGCTAAATATAAAAGAATGAATTTACAGAGAAGGAACTCAGCAGAAGTTGGTTAAAAAGGTGCACCAAAAAATATCACATTTTCCAAGAAAGTTGGCTGGATGACTTTACACACTCAGCCACGTCCAGCCTTCTGCCACTGTTGCACATCTTTGCCAGGTTCTGAGAAAAGAATTAAGATACTGTTGGCAAGCGCATCTCAAAATCTGTACTACTTTTTACCTTGGTAGCCATCACTCTGTTTTAAATGTAACAATGTCCAATTGCAGTATCTTTCTCAGTGAGAAAGATACAAATAAGTCTGGCAAAAAATAATCCATCGTTAGTTACGTTATGCAAGTCTAAAGTGTTCAATGCAAGCTTGTGTCCGTTTGGAGTTACACTTACATTAGCAGCTCTGACAATGCTGTTGGGAGAATTAAGGGCTGCCAGGTCGGTCAGGATTCTTCCCAAATCGCTATTCGGAAGTCCTTACAAAATAAACAAACAAAGATTCAAATTGGTTTCATTTGGTACCGGCAGTTTTGGTAAGCTTCACGTTGATGTAAATTATGCATGTTTGTCAATCAAGTACTTGTCTCAGGTAACGGCTGGGAATCAAGCTGCAGGTATGTATGCTCCAGAAGCTCCGCAATAGAGATCCGCTCCCTTGGGTTACGAACCAAGCATCTCTGGTAAGCGGGAAATAAACATGATTTGTCAACCTCCTCCATGTCACACTTTTACATTGTGTATGACCTCATGACCGTGCTGGGATACACAAGGAGTTGAGTGAAAGCTTTCTAAAACATGAATGTGAAACAATATGCATTTGAAAGAATAGTATACTGAATGTCTCTAAAAAAAATAGATCTATTCACACCCAGGGCTCCCAGATGCCATGGATTTGTATCCCATTACCTTCAACACGTCCAGCAGATCCAGCTCTGCAATGTCAGGAAATTCAATCTTGTGGGAGGGATCAATGATGGCGTGCAGCTTGGCGATCTGATTGGTTATACTTTGGAAAGGGGTCCGTCTATAGGTCATGCAGTACAGTATGCAGCCAAGTGACCACACATCACCTTTTGGACTGATCTAAAACAGTACAAAAGAAGAAATATGTAAGGTTTCCCTCATGGTGAGCCTTTCTGAACAATGTGTTAGCATGTGATATAATATTATGCACCTTGGAGCTGGCTTTCCCAGGTTGGGATGACGTATCTTTAATCGCTTCAGGGGGCATGTAGTTCAGGGTTCCTACCTGTGTTGGTTTAGGATGAAATAAAGGACAAAAACAAGCATAATTGCAATTTTCAATATATCGAGACGTTAAGGTCAATACAATGTTGAGTGCCAACCCTAGAATGGGCTTCAAGGTCAAGTTCCCTTACAGGAGCTTGTGTCTTTGCATGTTGCAATTCTTAAATAAAGCCATGATAGAGACCAATGCTGGAAATTGTTGACGTTTTGCATTGTAGGTCAGCTGTTTTGTTTTTAATAATCTTAAGCTTTGCATGTCCTTTTTTGAAAAGGTAATGTGTTTGTGATTTGCAAAAGTGGTGGGTCACCTCAATGAGACTTAAATAAATAAAGCAATGCTACGTTCCAGGGACACTTTCAAACCGTAAGTTACCACTTACGACTCACAACATGGTAGCATTCCAGGCAAGTCACGACAACAAACACTTCTGCGGCTCTGTGGGCTATACTACGAACCACGGTTAGTGGGTTAGCGAGGTATATTGCGCTCAAAGCCTGGGTTAGCTGGGACACGAAAGTGGCTCTGTTTTAGCATCAGTTGCATGGAACGCACCACTAAATGCAGCATTTTAAATAGTCACTCCACTTTACATGCTTGTTTATCAGGATAAAACATTACTTGAGAGTCTTTCATGATGCTTGTTACATCTGCTTGGAGGCTGTTGGCGATGCCAAAGTCAATCAGCTTCAGGGAGGCGTTCACTATGACAAAATTGGCAGGCTTCAAGTCACTGTGGACGATTCCTGTGTGGAAAAGACAAAAACATTCTGGAATGAGTGACATGAATAAATTGTCAACAGCGAAATATGTGACAACGGGAGCGACGGGAACACTACCGTGTTTGTGGATGGTGTGGACCGCCTCCAGCATGTTCTTCCAGTAGAACTTCCTCTCCAACGGGAGGACCGTCTTGCGGTTTCGCAGCCAGGTGTTGAGGTC
Source organism: Trisopterus minutus (assembly GCA_027122715.1). Classification (NCBI taxonomy): domain Eukaryota; kingdom Metazoa; phylum Chordata; class Actinopteri; order Gadiformes; family Gadidae; genus Trisopterus; species Trisopterus minutus. Next base: position 11,711,582 of record JAOPUD010000009.1, read on the forward strand.
CAGGTTCCCACACTCCATCAGCATGTAGATGTAGCGGTCGGTTAATTCACTGTGGTGATGTACAACAGATTCACTCGATCAGCATCCCTGCCTGCATGAGGCAGTTCAGAAAGTTCACTTTCAACATGCATACCTAAAATACAACACAACAGTCCATTGTTGTGTTGATAAGGCATGATAACAGTTACCCACACGGTACTCTGCACAGAGAGGAACTTCGGTTTGGGCTGATAACTCACTAGTCGTACAGCTTGATGATCTGGTCGCTGAACTGCTGTAGGCGCATCAGATGCTCAATCTCATTCTTGTAGCTCTCCACGGTCGGGGGGTCAGCCTCCTCAAGGTTCACATACTTCACTGCGTACAACTGCTTCTTGTGGTCCAGGACCTGGTAAACCTAAAAAATACAATCAATGAATAACTGATAACCTCATTGAGACCAGCCAGAGATATTATAGGACACTATTACAAGGATACAGTGTCATCTTCTGTAGACACAAAATGGATTTGGATTTGCGACCACATTTACCAAGGGGTTTGTCACCATGTGGGGTTCATAACCCCGACATCTGAGCTGGTGATTTGACATACAAGAACAACTACTGATCTTTGCAATTTATATACAGGGTTATGGTGTGCAGTAGATGGGGAGTTGCATTGCTGTTGCAGTATCAGAATTGTTAGTGGTAGCGAATAGTAGTAGATAGTAAAATTAAAGTCAGATAGTAAATATCTGAGGTAATCACAATGTGAAAAATTTCGTGCAATATCAGATCCTAGACCAATGTTACCTTGCTGGATCCACCTCTGCCAATCATCTTCAGGATGAAGAACTCTTTGCCCTTAATGGTGATGGACTCGTTTGATAAAGCCTTCATTGCACTCTGAAAAATGAACAACCAGTTAGCCAAAATAACTCAAACATAAAAACAATGTCCTAAATAATGTGAATACCCTATAGAAACAGCAATGTAGACGCACCATAAAGGGGAACCGCCACACTCACTTTTTTCAGTCTGCAACATCAACTATGCATTTACGCAAAATAACGCAACGAAATATGCAACAAATACGGAAAATTGGGGAAAATTTTGACCAAATTTGGCCAAATCCAGGAGCAATGGTCCAACTATTCCGCAAATTCTTCACGGACATGGAAGTCTGTATGAAGTAGTACTCTCCTTTTTAGAAAATAACAGGCACCAGTAATGTGTGGAACAAATTATGGGAGATAGGACTGGGGGTTACCTGTGCGCTGTGTGAATATGACCCCTGATTTACAGGGGTGGAGGGGGGCTGGGCCACGCATGCACTCTGCGATGCTGAGAAAGCCACATCAGGTGGGTCCATCCTCACACTAGAAGTGACAAAGCTGTAGAAGAGAGAACTCATTGAAAGCTTTGCAGAGAAAGCAAGCTGGCTTCACAGATAGAAAGCATTATTAACCACCAAGGTTTCATTTAAATCCCAGAGAAGGGAGAGAACTAGGATCCATTTGCATTGCAGTTACCTGTTTGCATAGGGCTCCCTCTTGTTATTGGGAGTCTGCCAGACCATGGGTGGGTTTATTCTGGATGGGATAGGGAGGGCAGGTGTTGGGATAAGGAGAGCGGGTGTGGGGATAGGGAGGGCAGGTGTGGGGATAGGGAGCGTTGGTGTGGGGATAGGGAGCGTTGGTGTGGGGATAGGGAGTGCGGGTGTGGGGAAAGGGAGGGCGGGTGTGGGGATGGAGTCCAGCAGTCGAGGTATAGACCCTGATAGACCCTGAGTCTGGAACTGGACCCCACCCGGGGGCTGTTCTTCTTCTTCTACTTTTGGCACTAGCCTCTTCGCCCCGGCCTTGAGGTTTTGCAGCGCCAACTCAAGAAGCCTGGGTGGCCTGGCGTTTAGTTTCTGGGCTTTCAACAGAATTGATGTTGCTTTTTTGATGTTGCCTGAAAAAGGGATTGGAAGAGAGCATGAGAAATGAAAATGGGGGAATGTTTTTGAAGCATAATACCAAACCAATACCAAAAGTCTGTATCAGTAGTCAGTAGTCTACTTTAGAAATCAAGCATTGTAGACTTTAATTAATTTGTCTAATATTATTTCATATTGAAAGTGAATAGTGAGTGAAAGTGAGTTAAAAACGCTATAATCAACCAGTCCAAACACCTGAGAGTTGTCATATATATATAAATATATATTTAATAGTTGTCCTAAAACATATAATAGTGGCATATGTAGACCAGAATTAAGGTCTCCAAAAAGTTTTCAGCGAACCCTTTCCATTTAGTGTGCCTATTAAGGACAACCCCCTTAGGTAATGTGGACAGTTTTTGTTGATAGCTGATACATTTAGGTCACACGTCAACTTCAAATAACCACTGTTGGAGGTGCTCACCAAGCTATTTATTATAATGAGGATCTATGGGGAAAATACTCTGGCTTCAACCATTCTAAAGGTGATCAACTCAAAGAGTTGTCAAAGTTGGTACACGTTAGAAACACACGCATAAGCAGGTCCAAAAAAGTACCATTTTGGCAACAGGGGGCTCTATAATTGGCAATTAATGGCCCAGGGAATTGAAACTTGCCAAGCTTGCTCATCAGCCTAGCATGTTAGCATGCTCTCAGGAATAATGGGCACACGAGTTGGCTCATGCAACCACACCCATTTCTTCAGAAAATGCACATACTGCAAAATTTCTAGTTAATTCCGTCACCATTTTATAAAAACAAAAGATGACGGATGATAAATTGTACCTTGAGATACTTCAAACTGTGCGTGTGCAATGTGAACAAAGGAAAAGCATTTGCAGTTGGATCTTGCAACTATGAAATAGTCCTCTGCTTCTTCCAAGTCTTCAATCCTGGGAAAACATAACAATTATTAGACCATGGATGTAAAAAAAAATACATATAGTAATCAAACTAAATGTGATCACAAGATGATTTTTTCTTTCACTCACCCCTTGAGTTCTGCATATCTGACTAATATCTTGGCATAGCTCTCGTTCTTGCTATACTGTTCAATGGGCAGTCTGGAGAATACTTTAGCATAGCAGTCCTTGAGTTGAGTCAGGAGCGTGCCGTCTGTCTGTGGGTTGCCACTCTTCTCCAGTTTCAGCAAATAATCCCGACAGGATTTAGGAGAATTTGAGTTGACAATCTGATTAAAAGTGAATGTGATGTCTTTCAGGGGGGAGAAAAAAGATGAATGCAATGTTTAGTGACACATCACATGCTTGTTTCTCATTCGACAAATGCCGTGTGTACACAAAACCCTGTGACCAACAAAGAGTACTGTTTACAGCATGCCAAGTACCTAGAACTTTGTTTATGTGGCTGCATATGATATATCTGAAACATGGCAATGTAACGGAGATGCCATGGCATGTTTCTTGTGTGTACCTTCCATTCTTGACACGTTGCCCCCCTCCTGTCTGTGGAGTGAGGTGGTGGTGTCCACTGAGGCTTGTTCCTTCCAACACTGCATCTCTGGACTCACATCAGGGCGCTAGCGACAGACACATGTCATTAAGCAAATTTTGCATAGAAAGAATGTATGCAGTGCTCATATTTCAAGATTATTAGTTAGAAAAAATGTTAACCAATGCATCTACTTTGACACCCTTAGCTAACTTATACAAAAGTTTTGAGGAAAATCAAATCATAGCAGTTGGAGAGAACTAGTATAGTTCTCCAACTGTAGTCATAAAAGTCATAAAATAAGTGTGCTTCGACTCACTTTGAAGTTCAGGAAATCTCCGCCTACTGTCATTTTCTTGGCAGATGTTAAGGTACCCATAGCACTGGAATTTGAACCAGAAGTTTGTCTGAAACAAAATGAAAATCAAAATTGAATTCAAGACGCGTTTTACAAAACCAGTTGATTGATGTGCAAGTATAACACATAATAACCCACCTTGACAAGCTGTTTGGGATGAATGTGTCACTTTTTATTGAAGACCCATCGCTATTGTCACCAGAGAGCTCAGCGATAGGATAAGGAACGATAGGGACTCTCCCTGGCTGATGTACAAAGAATAAGCAAAGAAAGACCTTAGTATTAAACATAATATAGAATACAGAATAAAGAAGAATAAAGTGATCATGTTTATTTTGTTGCACAGAAAACTGCCTCACTCACCAAGCCAATGGTTCTCTTGTGGCGAGAGCCTGACCTCCAACCAGGATGATGATCATCTGATGATGGGCAGAAATACTCTGTCCTGGGGGCCAGGTAAGAAAATGCATCATAATACAGTGTATCACAAATATACTAAGACAAGTGATCTAGATTATTTTTTATTTAAACCTTACCCTGAACCCAAATTACTGGACAGTTGAAATTCTCCTGTACCATCTGATTTCCTGCCCACTTTTTCATATTCAGAGCCACGTTGAACAGGCTCATTGAAAGTGTTCACTGAGGATGTTTCAATAGGAAAATTAAACAACATAAGGAATATCAGATACTGTGTGGATATATCTCTTGTAAATTGCACAGAAGTCCATTGTTAATTTAAAAAGTGACAAGCATTAAAAAATCTACCGTGGATGTTTTCTTTATCCAGTGTTCTTTTTGGAAGTTTCTTTAGCGCAAGAGCCAGCAGGTCTTTGGGTTTTGCATTCACTTCCATAGCTTTTGTCAAAATGTTAATGGCTTTCCTTGTGTTGCCTGGTGATATCAAATAGACAAGATGTTTTATTGACCTAGTTTAGGTATTCACATGAAAATAGGTTAATTTTACAGCATGTAAAATATTGTAATACATTACCTTGAGTGTGTTCAAAGTTTGCATAAGCAATATGGACAAAAGCAAAGTTCTGGCTGTGAGAGGTTGCCACAATGAAATGGGCTTCCGCTTCATTGACATCTTTAATTCTAACGGAATAAAATGGACATGTAAACAAAAAATATATATTGGTTGTATCTAATATCTTATTCAGGGCTTCTTTTTATTTAACAAGGAAACTAAAGAAAATACACATTGAGATAATCTCTGAGGGTACTTACGCTTCCAGCTCTGCATACCTAACCAGCAATCTTGCATAGCTTTCATTTTGACAGTGCTTTCGCATTGGTAAACTGGAGAACACCCTGGTATGAAAATCCAGCAGTCGGGTCAGATGGTTATGGTCCAAATTAGGGTCACCCTTTTTCTCCAGGTCCACTAGGAATGTCAGGCATGATTCGGGAGAGTTTGAACCAATTATCTGGTTAATATTGTCAGTGTCATCTGGAAGACAAGAGGAAGATGTTCAGGAAAGTGTATTCTACGTAAACACGGATCCTTATTTTCAGCTCCGTAACAGCAGCTAAACCACCTTCAGTGTCAGCTTGGGGGGCCACCATCACATTCATTAAGATTGTTCTTTATTTTGTCTAATTTTACTAAAAAAGAAGGGCAAGCTGCTGCATCCATATAACCATAGTTATCACAAATAATTGTATCTTTGCCCCTTTACTTGTTTGAAGACTTTAAGTTACGTATGCAAGTGTTTTGTGATCACTTTACATGTTATTTTCTTTCTGTGTCCTCAAGAAAGACCCCAAAAGTGCTGTGGGTCCACCATCATATTCACCTTCGTTAAGATTCTTCCTTAATTTGTCTAGTTTACGAAAAAACATGGCACGCTGCTGCTCCCGGTCAGTGTGTTCCTCTTCCTCCATCTGAAATTTGAAGGGTGGGTCCATCATTATGTCATCAACAAACACATCAGAAACAAACAGTGCAGTCTTGGGTTTAGTAAGGGTGAATGATACGTGAATGAAAAATATAATAATAACAAAGACAACGCATAGACTCGTCTGCAATTACATTGTTGGTTGCTGGCATGTGGATCATGTCAAGTTTGTAAAGTATTTCCGTGAGTTTATTGTAAGATCAGAACACTATGAGGCAAGTCTTTGGAGAAGTAAAACTAGCATCGTGCAAGCGCTAGCTTAGCTAAATTAGCTTCCGAAAACATCTCAAAAATACATCGATATACATTCAACTATTTCAAGATAAAAACGTTTTATGATCTATATATTCCATATGATCTAATCTAGATTCAAATTGTATCATCACAATGTTAATATTGTTGCAAGTCTTACGGTTTGTAACCTCGGTAGAAGATCAGCCTTTTCAAATTTCTGTTTATCCAGTTTTCAAACTTGCCACTTTCCGCTGGACCCGCCCTAAACGGCCTCTGATTGGCTTAGTCTCCCTGACCCGCCCTAAACTGCCTGTGATTGGCTTAGTCTCCCTGACCCGCCCTGCTCTGCTCTGGTTGGCTAAGAGAAACGCTCTGGCAGTTTTCTACACAAATGACAAATCATTTCACGATTAGTTACTAAACCATTATTCTTTTTTTACTACTTACATATTAACTAGGATTCCAATGCTTCCAAGATAGAGCAGAGCTATTTAGCTATTCTCTCTAAAAAAGCTCTGAGGTAGAGGCGGTCTGTGTGACGTTAGTCGCATTGTACGAGCCCTATTGGTCTGTTTGTTTGTTGCCTCCAGATATGATCGAGAATTTATGAATTACATCTTCCACCAGATTATTTTCTCCATATATATATTCTCTATATATATCTCTATATGTATGATATAAATCTTACAATATTTTTTATTTTTGTATGTCGGTAGTGTCGCCCATGTAAAATGTTCCTTTTATAATGGCCAGTGTCGTCATCTGGGGCTACTGATTGTGTGGGTTGGGGTCTGTTATACAATCCGGAGTCCGTTCTTTATAGGTCCATGGTTATACCGAGAGAAACTGCAAATGTGTCTCCCATGGATGGCCTTCAACACAACAGGAGAACCGTCCCGTCAGTACGGGACTCCCGGAACAGAAGAAGCGAGGGCGTGACTTTCAGTTACATGGGTTAAGGGGCGAGAGGGAGGTACTTTCTATAGAAGCATATCCGTTTTCGTCTTGTTACGTTTTATGGCTATTGCCTGGTTACTTTTTTCGTCCAAACCCCAATATTACTCTCCGTGTTGTTGTCATCCGTTTCCTGTTGTTATTCTTCTTCTCAAGCGACAGTCAACTGGCCTATACATCTCTTCGGAAGAGAAAGACCGGAAATTGCGCTGTGGTACAGTGGGATAACGCTACAATTCAGGATCCTCTCTCAGCCGTGTATCTCCAGCGGGAAGCTTCAGTGAACACGCTTCTGCTGCACTTCCGTGTTCGGATGCATCACAGCTCAAAGATGGCAGCCACGGGATAGTGGAAGAGAAACTGCAGATTGTAGCTTTATCATGTAATCTCATCGGTTTAAACAGCTGTTCCACACATTGTCGTGATGCGCAACGTTACACCTCAATTATTGTAAACGCGTCATTTCATGGAGACAACGCGAGGGATTAAGATAATGGTTTTCTGGCGAGAAAGGCTAGCAAGCTAAGATTAGCTAAATAAATGAACAGTTAGGTGTCTTAAAGTGCATCTGACACCCACGGAAGAAACCAAAGCATCTCTGCTTGATATTGTACTTGGACGTTGTGTATGGTGAGCACATGTGTTGATGATGTGCATTGATCTTGTCAATGGAACCAGCTGTTCAACCATTACATGCACTGTTTATTTAGGTTCATGGTTTAAATAACGCTAAATCCATATACCTGATTCCACTAAAAGTCTCAATTAACGTTCTCCCAAGATGTCGCTTGTATTGGATTGGAGTTGTGGTAGCGGAAAAAAATGCTATCTATCAGTTTGAACCAATTTCTAATGTTTCTCGTATTTCTCTACAGATTAAGTTCATCATGGCCATCACTCAGTTCCGCCTTTTCAAGATCTGCACATGTATAGCCAGCTTACTCTCCTTCTTCAAAAGGTTGATATGCAGGTAAGCGATCTATAACTATAAAACATGATTATTAGTTGTACAGTATCAACTCTGTACATTGAATTGCTTCATTTGTTGTCTTGCTACAGGACTGGAAGGGGACGCAAGCTCAGTGGTGATCAAATAACTCTACCAACTACTGTGGATTTCCCTTCCTCTGGAACGAAACAGGTCTGTAAGGTCTGTCAATGTTTGATACAGTTCTGTACAGAAGTCTGCCAATCATTAATCATTAAGACAAAACATATATTGAATGCATCTAATATTTACCCTAGATAGTGTTTATATTCCACAGTAATATATTAGTTACATAATTTGATATTTTTCAATGTTCATGTTTTCTTTTACTAACTGATTTTGATTCATTCTCTGTATTTTTTTTTTTAACTTGTCGTGAGGCAGCCAGAGATAGAGGAGTGGAGTTCATGGGATGAAGATGCTCCCACTAGTATCAAGATTGAGGGTGGCAACGGGAATGTTTCTCCGTCAGCCGAAGATGCAGACAATGAGCCTGACTACTTCAAAGACATGACTCCAACCATCAGGAAAACACAAAAGGTTTGCCAACCAGCTGCCCTTACAATCCCAAATGCATTCCAGCATTGTGCAGCAACAATTAGCTTAAACTAGACAATTTAAATTGGTACAATGAAATATTAAGCATCCCCCCTTATCCAGAGTTTTAAAGTGTATGTGAAGTATTTATTCATGTTTATACTATTGATCTGTATAGTGTGTGTGTGCATGGATAGATTATATTTTCTCTCCAACTCTTCCAGATAGTGCTGAAGAAGAGGGAGCCCTTGAACTACCTGGTGCCAGACGGCTCGGCAGGTTTCTCCAGCAGACTGGCAGCCACGCAGGACATGATGTCCTTCATCCAGCCCTCGGTGGGTGTTGGTCCTGGCCACTTGGCTGATGATCTAAGCTCTCTGTTATAGCTGATACTCTGAAGTGTATTATGTTAGGGCTTCATATACTTTCCTATATAAAAAAATGATTTTCTTCGCTGGCTTGTGAAATTCAATATTTAGAAATGTTTATACTTTCATATAAATACAACTGGACTTGACTTGTTTTGTAAGGAATCAATCATTATAGCTGAGATCTTTAAATACATGTTATGTATTTAAATGTTTCAAGTAGTTAAGTAAGAGCTTCTTATCCATTTGTAGTCAACACTCGCACATTTATATTGGATTTGAGCTTGACAATCATAGGAAACCCTAAAACAGATGTTGCTAATTGACTCAAGCTTCTGTCTTTTAATCAAACTGAACCTGAAGTACAGTTCATTCAACAAACATGTTTTCACCAGGCTGAGCTGGGGGAGATGGACACCTGGCAGGGGGACGCAAATGCCTGGGAAGATGAGTCTGAGGCTGCTTGGGAAGCAGAAGAGGTTCTCAGGTAATGGACTTATAGATAAAGTATCATCATGCCAGCACCTGGTCATTACTAAGCATGCAAGTTAAGTAATGACCAGCAGATGGCAGTGGTGGGAAAGAAGAACGCAGCACAATGACGCCTGTCCTCTGTTGATATAATGCGACATCGCTTTCATTTCTGTGTTGCTTTTTCTGCTGTTCTGAAACAGACAACAGAAGATGGCGGAGAGGGAAAAGCGTACCATGGAACAGCAGAGGAAGAAGATGGAAAAAGACGCGCAGCGGATGATGAAGAAGGATCAGAAAATCGCGGTGAAGCTCTCGTAACACTTTGGGAGTGCTCAGTTTCGAGCCGGGGGACGAAGCGCAGCTTGGGGAAAGACACTGAATTTAAATTGTAGCTTGCTGTCCCATGCTTATTACATCAAGCAGAATCACTGTCAGGACAGAAGCTCCTGAAAACACCTACAGTCATCCCTCTCGCTGCTCTGTCCGTCCACCAGAAGCCATTGGAACCATTCCTGTCATTGAAGTGGAGACAGAAGGTCGATGGTTCACATTGGTACACCTTCAGTACTTGCTATTTGTGCCATGGCAATGCTATTTTTATTGTTTTATTTTTGTTGGATTCCCTTTTGTCTTTGTTTTGTTTTTTACAGCAAATTCATTGAGGGTTACAAAGAAAAACTTTAATAAAATTATTAGATGACACACTGAGTAGATGCCAATTTCATCCTCATAACTTAAGGAAACTGTTTTTTTTTTTGCCCAGATGTAAATAAACTACCTAAAAACGCTCATGGAGTCTTGTAATGAAAAGGATCACGTTATTGTTTGCTTTTTGTTATTTATAACTGGTCAAAGGTCACTGTATACCAGTGATGCATTCCTTTTGCTTGCCTATTATTTAATATATTTGCTAATGCAGATTTTCTAGTTGATCGATATTTAATGTATCTATTTGTAGTGCAGCCTTCAGAAACATGGAATTCAGTATGGACATTTAGGCCAAATTCATTTTTAATTATGAGCACCCTGATAACTATATAATGATAATGATCAAATGTGCATAATTCAACATTTCCTATGGATTCCTATGGTAATCGCATAGCAACTGAACTATCACTAATAAATTTAACAAACTGTCATACAATTGTGCTGGAAGGTTATCACAACGCATTTCATCTTTGCCTTTTTACTTAATTTAAGACTCAGAATGGGGTGGGGATCTCTGAACATTTTAAGTTTCTACATTCTAGTTAATTAATGTGTTCTCGAGAAGATTGCAAAAATGCAATTTTCATAATTATTGCCTGCATTCTGAAAACCCAAGATGTGACCATGCAATCTATACCCAAGATTAAACATTCTCAAATTGATGCTTCGAGATTTAACAGTTGAACTGTCAAGGGAAATGTACCTTGTCAGTTGTCTGAATAATGGTCTGAATGAGTTTTGAGTTAAAAATGTAAACAATGTTCTTACAATACCTTTGAAGATATGTCCTCCAAAGATATGAATAAAGGTACTTTGTTAAAATTAGGCCTTGGAAGTAATGTGCTTGTATGTAGGGTAATAGGTTATGTCTCTCTTAACTTGAGTGCTGCCCTGCTTCTGTAAAAAAGATCACCAACTGCATGTTTTATAAATTATTAACAATTCAAAACAAAAGTCTGTCCATAGGACATGATCAAGGAGAGTAAAGAATTGCACCAATAATACTTGCCTATACACTAACTGCTAAAGGCTGCATATATTGCAAACTGCCGTTTCTAGAGGTCAACTCAGGACAATCATGTTTTCCATTTAACTTGACATAAACATAGGCTTAAAGTGCAGGCTCCTGTACTGCCATCCCAACCATCTGTTATAGAGGGCACTCTAGCTTGACAAGGACTGTTCATGCGCAGCTCAGTTTAAATAGAAGGAACAACAGTGGTTGATAACTGCTAATCCTGTAGCAGCGACCCCCGATCAGTTGAACAAATTCTACCGTCAAAGACATTAGCCCTAAAATTCACGTTTGTTTTATTCCAAACACAAAATGTGACACTGCAACACCTCACCTTTCTGAGTTAGCAAACCTTTTATTTGAACGTTGTGTATGTTTTTGTATCCTCATCAAAGTCCTGTAAAACATTAACTTCTGATGTGCGTCCAGCTGGTGACTTAGACCATTTGTGAATCCCCTCTACGTTCCATCATCCTTTTTATAAACTACATTGCAGAGATTACATCTGCCTGGGTTGATAAGTCTGTTACGTCATGGTAACACAACCCAAGAGATACCCACATGGCTTGACAGGGGACCAAGGCCTACTCCTGTCCAGGCAAAATGAACCCGAATTATTAACCCAATGGCAGTGAATTTTAATGCAAATACTATACATTGATTCCAGCCATACATTAAGGGTGAATAGACATCGCAAAAATACAAGGGCACTGGTGCGGACCTAGTTCTGTTCCCAAAACCCACCCCCCCCCCCCCCTTCTTGCTTAAGGATCTGGAACACAGTTTGACATAACCAGAGAGGTTCCAGTGAAGTGGAAGACATGCACTCAAGTCTGTGAGGTAGCCCCAGGGACATGGATGGAAAGGGATGCGTGACAAATCTGTTACGTAACCTGCACAGTCATAAGAATTCTGTTCGGGGCACTCAGTATGCTGAGGATATGTTGTTATTAATTCATGTGAATGAAGACCTGTATAGACCAGGAGGTTGGGATTATAGCTGCTGCTGTTGCTTACATAAGTCTCAAGTACTTTTACTTTAGATTGCTTTTGGTTTGAGCTGGGGCAAATTGAAATAGAAAAAAAACAAATACATGGATGCGGTTATCATGCTTTAATAATAATAAATACACAAGGACATAGGTGTCAGTATTGCACATCGCTCAGGCACATTACCAGTGTCAGTTGCTTTTAAGGGAACATATTTCCAATACACCATGAAGTGTACAAAGCCCACCTCCACAGGAGAAAACGACGATCACACAACTAACAGTGATTTCACATTAAAGCTTTGGCTGAAGGTTTAAGGTTTATTTTAGAGCAATATAACAAATCAAATCTTCCAATGCAAATGCTATTAAACATTCATCTCCACCTCCTAAAGCTTATACATCATAGCACTTTGGGGATCAATTAAATAGCTTAATACAAGGAAAAACATTGGACATCAATACCATCTACCCTGATGATTCATATTTATACATTTAAATTACACAAACAAAGACAAATGAGATGCTTTGAACACCACCCATTATAAATACCCTATGTGTGATAAGTGTGCCTCAATCAGGCAATAGTGCAACGTTACAGTGGTGGAACATAACTGCATGATCAAAAATCTAATGAGAAATCAAAACATGGATGATATAGCAGAATTGCTGAAGTGCTTTAGTAGAATGTTGAGCGTGTGCATGCGGTTGGGAGGAGCCAAAGAGACATCTGGTCTCTAAGCGACATGGCGAAGAGAGTGCAATCCCATGATACAACAGCCCCGGATGAGGGCAGCGATGTTGTACACCGGAGCACTTCCGTCCACACCGTGTCGTGAGTAGAGCCATGCCACAGTTGGCAGCACAGGGGCCGCCACAGCCACCAGATCAACCAGAAAGCTTTGGCTCCAGTAACGCTTAACTTCCGTGTCCAGCTTAAGCGCCATCCTAGGACCCCCCTCGCAGACATCGAAGTCCAGCTCCTCCATGAACCTGTGCCCGTCTGCAGGCTCCGCGGCAGAGCACATCCCGGAATCCGTCCAGCTTTCGGGGCTCTCTGTGGGGACAGGGCTTGGTGTGCAGTCCGTCAAGTCAGGGGTGGTGGTGGTGGCATGGGCGGGTAAGGGAAAAGGGGTGAGAAGGTCTGCATCTCCTTGCCGGCTGACAGAGGCATCTCCAACCATTCCTCCATGCAGCTTTAGGAGCTGATGGAGCAGAGCCTGGAGGTCTTGAGACGCAGGCGTCATCTCCGTCTGCATTTCCTTGTTCTCAGCCTTGGGAGGCATCGTTGAACTGGATGTTCTCACATCAGCAATGGAGATGGGATTCTTCGGAACGGCAGAGGATGCATTTGATTTATCCACCAGCTTATCTTCCTCCAGCAGAGTGGACACGTCGGGACCCTCCCCGGGCCTCAACTTGCAGCCAATGTCCTGATTGAAATCCACAGCGGTGGACATCAAGACCCGCTCCAAAATGTCTTCTCTGTTGGCCATCTCATCGTTCAGCAGCAGCCCACTGTCGGCCATTTGCTCAGCCGCCTGGTCTCCCAATGCCTCCCCAACTTCCTCTTCAAGCTTGGCCTTACCTTCGCCATCGGGCATGTCACACAGGAAGTCCATGCTTTGGTCGTCCATGAGGTTGGATCCGCTCTGGGCCAGCTCCATACTCTGCAGCAGGGACTCCAGCTTCCGGTTCTGGATGTTAATGTCGATGAAGTACTTCTGGATCCCCTTGTCCTTCTCCATGAGGCTACTCTTCATGGTCTCCACCACCTGACGCAGTTGCCTGATCTCTTTGCGGGCCTCCTTCAGGGACAGCTGTGCCTCCACGCGGTGGCACTCCTCCTCGATCCAATCCTCCCGCATCCTTCCCAGTTGGGATTTCAGCTCATCTACGTCAGCCTCTCTAAAAATGCATTGTAAACACAGCAATAGAGTATACACAACATTCCTAAAGGAATCTTCATGCTAAGGACCATGGTAAGTCATATGGTTAAAGCTGCTGTAGGCAAGATTTGAGCGATGCAGAAGAGGGCAACATTTAAAAACTCAAAACACGCGCCTCTGACAGGCAACATGGATTCCACAAAACCAATAATTTGTCACAAATGAGCCGCTATAGTCGTCAAGAATCTAAATTGGCTCATCCAGAGGTAGGCACAGTGAACCAGAAACTCATAGCATTGCAATCACGAATAGGACAGATGGCTAGGCAAAAACAAAACTACACTATAATAATTTAAATCTTACCTACAGCACCTTTCAGCAAAAGGCAAACGTTGTCAATTCATGACACGCTATGATGATGACAGGTCTTATCCGTAGGAAAATCCTATACAACATAGGGTAAATAATTAGGGCTACTGGCTGAAGTATTTAAACTAACCCACCTGTCATGAATGATGGTCTCTGACTCCATTAGCTTGGTCTTCAAGTGTCTGATGTTCACCTCCTTCTGCTGCAGAGGAGTGAGGTACTGCTCGGGGTGAGGGGCCATGATGCCGTGGTTGTCTCCACAGGAGTGGTAGCGACCCAGTCTCACCCGCCTGGTGCAAGAACCAACATATATCAGATTGGCAAAATGACACTGTGGAACTAAATTGGATTGTGCTGTTCAGAAGGAATGCATTAATTAGTTGTGTTGGATGTGAACCATACACTCCACGTTTGCAACACCTTAGCTTGTTGCAAGCTTTCACCCCTAATCCAAATTAAAAAGCATAGCCCTGACTGACTCTTTAAGTCTGCAAGAGAGGGAGGGACACACACACACACACACACACACACACACACACACACACACACACACACACACACACACACACACACACACA
>JAOPUD010000009.1:11900936-11913288 GCA_027122715.1 Trisopterus minutus
GGGCCCCCCCCCCCCCCCCCCAGCTTCTCTGGAAAGGAAAGATGCGGTATGCGTTTGAACCGATAAACATGATACTTTTTTTTTTAAATGTGGATTATGTGGATAATATAATAGATTCTGACTTCATATTTTCTCCGCCTCAGAGAATTAATTGTGATGAATTCTTTTTTTTGTTTGTTCCCAAACAAAGAGCCAAGATCAATGGTGACGACGTTTCCAATGTTGATTGTGGGAATTGGAGAGCTCCTTCAGCTGTACATACAAAGGTTATTCAGCAGTATGGTAGCGCTGACGTCTGACTGGGGGAAAATCGAGTATCCCATGAGATGACACAAATCTTTCTAAATGTTATGTTTTATAGAATTATCGAATGTTATGTATAAAACATTTCTAATCAATGGTCACTCGTATGGCTATCAAAAGTTGAGTTCTCAGAAGTACAAACAATGTGAACAAACCTCAAACAAAGGCCTTAGAAGCAGACAAGACATTTATTTAATACAGACCAGGAATCAATGCAAACTGCTTCAAAGACAGAGCTGCATATTCAAAGAGGTGTCACCGTAGGGCAAACAGTTCTGCAATGTATTAATCGCTAAACAGTTTGATGTCCTCCTCATTCTGTTTCCATCCCTCTCCCTACCAGAGCCCAATCTCTGACCATCAATGTTCCCCTTCCCTCACACCGTGCCTGCCAGAGCCCTGTCTCTTACCCCCACTTCTAGTTGATCAGACAGTTAATATTTTTGCATAATGTTTTTCTTTTTTATCCTCCTCCCTGCCAGACATCTGTCTCATTCTCCCACTACTCTTGAGGAGTTGATCAAACAATTGATGTCATCCTGTTCTCATCCTCCTCCCTGCCAGACCTCTGTCTCTAACCCCCTATTGCTCTTAAAGAAATTGATCAAAATAGCAACTGAGGCGTTGGTATTAGCATCAAATGGCCCTTCTTTTGTCTTACAGTCCAACAACAGATGCCCGACAGACCCACAGGTCTGGGACCCATCTTGCCAGAACGCACCTCTCTGGGTGTTTTTTTTAAAGAATTAGAAGAAAAAAAAAGGGAGGTTGGGCAGGATTAACAGAAGAGACTAATGAGGCAGAAAAAGTGAATCCCTGAAGGACTGTGGTGGCTGTTATCTTGTGTGAGCAAATAAAGCATTGAATTTAATTCTAAAGCAGGTGTCACTCGTAACTCTAATTATGGGTCAGCTCCTGCACAGGTAGTAGACTCAACGAGGCCACTAACCGTGCAAAGAAGGAGCAGTCCCATAATCAGCTTCACCATGACATGTCCTCCGATGACGCCTCTGTGAAAAGGCTCTTTGGTCTGAGAGTGGCCGTGACGGAATGGGATTGACCTATAGGGCCCGTGGAGAGGGGGTCACTTTTGTATGTGTTCCTCGTGAACTTTGGTGACCTGAACTGGACTTTTGTCAAGAGGAATTCTAGAAGAATTTCAATTTTGTTTTGGCTGTCACTGCCCACAAGGGATGAATGGACCTTTGCCACCAACAAGTCTGCCTGACACCACTGATCAATGACTTCGAAATTCCTTAAAGTGTTTATTCAAGCTGTTAGCAGTAAGTGGTAAATGATTGGTATGCATGCAAGGTAATTGATAATATTATGTTGCAGAGCATTCAGGACAAAGGGAAGCTTAGGAGGACAACTCAGTGCTACGTGGATTTCTCTCCCCTTGGATACCAATGTCACCATGACGCAGGCTGGTGACAGAGAGAGAGAGAGAGCGAGAGAGTGAGAGCGAGAGCAAGAGCGAGAGCGAGAGAGAGAGAGAAAAGCTTTAAGTGTGAGCAAAGGAAGAGAAGGGGAAGAGTTGCATCGAAAATTAATGTCTCTAATAACATTTCCATGGTCAATCAATCCAGTGCAATTCACCCCTGTCTGTGGTAACATATCCAAATATTTCCCAGACACATTTTTCTGCTCAGTCTCTCGCTCTGGCTCTGATCTGGGTCCTGATAGAGGACCACGAGCCCCAAGCATTCACACTTCCCAAGCCCCTGGACTCCCCTCCAGCCGACCACCGCTTCCTACCACAGGACCCCCTGTTGCTCAGCAAGCCACTCAGGCCAGACCGCCAGTCTGCCCAGTGTGTAGCGTGCTGTTTGGCAACACACAAGAGCCCCGATCCCCTCCACCCTAAGCTCAACACTCTCCAGCACTCAGAATGGACACAGAGACCAGCACCCCCCAGAGTGCATTCTCAAAGAGAGCCCCCATACTGAGGGAGGTCAACCTAGCCCTCAACCCACAGGCTCTTTATCTAAAATAAAAGATTGTATGCTGTTATATTCCCCTTATGCGTTCTTCACAACATGTACCAGCCACCACCTGATGAGTCGAGGAGGAACTATATCAAGACCCTCGGCCAGGTTTTCATCAGCGGTGAAACGATGAGGTCGTGTAATGGTATTAATCCATCAGCACTACGTTATGTATGCATGGGTAGGCACACCCTGGGAAATGGGTTTTACACAGAAACCATGAAAGAGCTAGGCTTCTGGACATGTGTTTTTATTTCTCATATAATATGTATACGAGTCTTGTATAATCTATGCTGCGGTACTAACCAGTTGATAGGAAAACATGTTTACAACACCACTAAACGGAATTCAGTCCACCATGTTGAGTTTGGACCTGGGACAATGGATTTCCACAGGCTTTTATTGAGATGTCTCAGTCAAACGAGAACCACAATGACAGCAGTTAGAAACTGGAACGCAGCGCTCTCAGAGGGTGTTTAATATCAGCTTGCCAACATGGCATGGTGGGGATCTCACCATGCCATATCACAAACACAGACCCATCTTTGCTGGGGTCATACTTCTGATTCCAACCAAAGCCACCAGGAATATGATTGGTCTAAACAAATTTGAAGCAAAGCAAAGTTAAACGCTGCATTTGCACATATTTGAACTTGTCTGCCATCAGAGTTTAGATCAGAATTTAGTCTTTACTTTAGTCTCTAATCTAAAGTACGACTAAAGTCTTATTCATGAGACATGGGGTTGTCATAAAACTTGTTCTATGGCCCATTGAGAAGTTAAATGACAAAGGGAGACAGAGATATCTGTAAATAAGCAACTTTTTGGAAAACATCTTTGGAAATAATTCCAAGTGTATTCCCCTCACATGAACAGGAGCAAGGCTACTCTAACTGTGTAAGTCAATGGAAGCAGCTGGCGAAAATCGAATGCTAACCCACACAATCTCCTTCTGGACGCACAATGATGAATTCAACACTGGATCTGGGACAGTGGGATCTTTACAGGGCTTGAGTATTCCCAACGGTTCTCATCACGACGGAATGCCTGTAACGGAATGCTCCAGCTGAGATACACCAAGAAAGTAAACAGTCCTTGATCTGCGAGAAGAGTACCGGGCAGCTCTCTGACGGATCACATTGACACATTTTCATCTCCAGGGTATATGTTGCCTGGATCAGCTGTGTGGTAATGGCAGGCTCCTCTCACCACATAACATATGTTAAGTTAAGTTCCATAGGCCCTGTTTGGCCCTATCAACAGTCAGCCATTTCCTACTGCTCCAACCTTGACTTTATTTTCCACTCTATATCCCTCGCTCTGTCTTTGAATTGGACTGGCATCCCAGCCTGGCACTGTGTGTGCACTCCCGCATTTCAATATATATAATTAGAAAAATACAACGGGTCAACCTCAAGCCCTCGGATGGTGTGGATTTGAATGTGCCCGAAATCCAACTTTATGCCACGATCAGTTGAGGGAAAAGGCAGTTTGTCTTCAAATTTGGCCACAAAGATTCCAGGTAAGCTCCCAGACTACTGCTTAGGGCTTGAAAACATTCCAACGACGTATCAAAATAAAATAGGAACCATTGCATGTGTGTTGACACAAAAGGCAAAACAGAAGAGCTCCTAGGCAAGGCGCCTAATGGTTAGGTCTTTATCCTCGATCCATTTCAGTCTATCAAAAAAAAGACCCTCATTTGGGATTTAAGAAATCTCGACAATCCCGGAGTTGGACCCAGACACAGTCTCGACAACGAAACCAATTTGCAGCAATTACTTTATAGCGCTGGTGAGCACTAGCAGAACTCCTGGCCTTCTAAAATTTCCAAATATTGACAAACAAACGCCATAGACAGCAGGCTTTGTCTAACCAAAGTTCGGCATGGGCCAGTATTTTAAAGTGTAGAATTACAGTGTGAAATGGTTTGGCTTCATGTAAGACTAACTTGATATATACTGTGAAAGATGGCCTTCAACTAGCACAAGTTAAAGTCTATTGACAAGGAGAAAAACATGCTTAGGAATGCGCAGAATTTGCTGACTTTAAGAGATATCTGAAACTTAACATACAATACAGTGGCCTTGGTATTCTGCTTTAGTGCTTGTTGCCAACCTCTAATAAACTAGGGAAGCTGGTGCATACTGAGTTCAGGCCACAGGTACTAGATTTGTGTTCATGAAGGTAAAATCTGCTAAAGGAGGATATAATAAGTGGCAGATGACACAGGAACATATTGAGTCTATTAAAATAAACAAACCTACAAAAATAACAAAAACAAAAAGAGTACTTGCAGAGCTGTATTTAAATTGTTCTAAATAATTATAAGGCTGTGTGTGCATGAAGATTTTTGTAACTGCACAGCAAGATATGGTTACCATATACGCCTATATGAATATATATATATATATATGAATATCATTTGGTGATAATAATAAAAAAATAAGAAGAATGCACCTTATAATACCTGCAATACATTTATTATTGTTGGCAAAATTTCTGTGACATTAGTTTCAGGAATTTGTTCCTTGATTTCACCTAATTCAAAACCACATTGAACCTATGACCATGTCCCAAGTATAATTCACGGTTCTATAAACACCTGGATATTTGGGAGTGTTCCTTAAATAGAGGAGTGCATGATTTAGCTTCTAGGCCAGATGAACAAAGCATTCATTAAATTCTAATATAGCTAATGGATTTATAGCCCTCTGTTTTGTATTTATGCTGGCAAGTGTATTAATAGTTATAAATTAGTTTGAAAAGGTTAACTTAAAAATGTTTTTTCTGTTAAAATTCTTAAGAGTTTTCTGTTTAAAATGGCTATGGGCTCTTTTTCCTTTTTTCTGCTTTTTTCCTTCCCATCGCATGTTTCCAATATAGGACTCCTGCAGCATCAACTTTCAAATGTACCGTCTGTGTGCAAACGTTAAATAAAGCAAATAAAGAAAGAAAAGTTGCATTCATTGGATATGCATGACACTGGGCTCATAATGGGCTTCCATGACCAATGCTGTGGAATGCTGCGGAGACTCTCTAGGTGCTGGGAGATACTCATCACCGAACAGCGTTATTACCTTGGCTACTTTGTAGCTCTTCCACTGCCATAACCCCCCTCCCCCCGCTAGCAGATGGCAGCCTGTGCAGCCTGCCAAGTCTTACGCTGAAGATATCTGTCTGTGTATTCACTTCTGCATGTGCGTGTGTGTGTGTGTGTGTGTGTCTATGTGTGTGCATGTGTATGTACAGTATGTGTTTAAGCGTGACCACACATAAAATTGTATATGGCAATAACACAGTGCAGTTCATTTACACACCCTCTCGATCGGCCCCTAGAATGATATCTTCCATGGTTCATATGTGCCTTTAGTGTGTGTGTCCGTGTGTGTGTGTGTCACATAAGAGCATTTGTCAGGGTCCTAAAGGATGATCCAGGTTGACTGCTGTATGTAAGGGGGGGATGTAATACAGTAACCCTACGGAAAAGGGGTGTGTGAGGGGGAGTGAAGTGCGTAACGTCTCATCAAACGGGAGGTGAAAAGGGAATCCAAACACGCGGGGAGACCGCAGCAGCGCCTGTCATTCTGCCTCAGTGTGTGCCACAGACAGCTCCCCCCCCTCCCTCCACTGCTGCCAAGCTAAACAGACAAAAATTATTATTTTCATAAACTCTGCGCCGCTTACCAGTCATCATTTTTGGCATTGAGAACTGCAGAGAAAAAAAGGTTTATTTAAAAAAAGTTGAACCTTTATGTCACCAAGATGGCCTTTTACAAGATAGACCTGGGCAATACAGCAGCAGGTTTAAGGTTAAAGGTTGATGAGGGCCTGGTTGATTACTTAAACCATGCGTAGCCACAAGTCCCCTGAAACCCCCAATGATACCGGTGAAACCCAGATTTTGGCGGACTGCTCCAAATCAAGTCAAGACAGTGAGAGATACGGCATCACACTGGTGAAAGGTACTCGAATGTGTGATGCCTCATGTGTGTGTTCGTTGTGTGTGTGTGCGTGTGTGCGTGTGTGGACTGCGGGGTGGAATGTGTCCCACTGCGACGCACTGTATAATAATTGGCCCGTCGCAGAGGAACTCCCATGACGTTTCGATTGTTCTCGCAAACCTGTGTATCACAAGGCCTGGTGTGGTGCTGTTTGAGGCCACTGATGAGTCCACAGACTACATATCAAAACAACCAGCCCCTTGTATGAACAGTCCCAGCCAACATGTTTAAGCCTGTTTCAAGGTTTTGGGAAAAATACAACTTTGTGTGGAACACCCATTGGAACCCCCACCCCCCTCGCCACACACAGACACACACACACACACCCCACCCGCCCTACTGTGAAGATCCCTCCTGCTACACACTGTTATATTGTTCCACATGCCTCGCTGCTACTAGAACACATCTCTCTGTGGTGGCCAGCAAACGGTCACCCAGGATGCTCCATCAGTAGCCAAATCCTGCCTGTTCTCTCCTCTCTCCTCCGCAAAAGTTGTAGCTGCGCACGTGGTCTTGTGTGGGAAAAGCCGCGTGCCTGGAGGCTGAGAGAGTGAGACACTCAAGAGATGTGTGTGGGGGGGGGGGGGATCTGCGGTCGGTGAAGCACGAGCTGGAGAGAACAACTGTCTATTGAAGCCAGTGCCTCTGCCCTCTCTCTGAGAGTTGACACATGCGATGCGCCTGCGACAGAGCATGCAGACAGAATGTGATGTGGCCGACGCGTGAACGCGGCCAGCCGTCTCCTGCCAGAGCTCTTGAGCAGACGCTGATGCCATCATTTCACTTAGTTTTCTAAAATGAGAGCCACACATGGTTATCCGGGAGTATTTTGTGATGGTGTATAGGTGTGAGATCAATGTTTGGATATTTTTTACGTATCAGCGTACAACCTGAATCCATGTCAATCCAACTCAGATGACACTTACTTTGGGATGAGGATTCACGCCTTACAAGAAACCGTTGAAACCGTGAATCTTTGTAAAAGGATATCGTTTAGTGACATTGTGTTTGTACAACGGCAGTAAAACTGACTGTACAACTCAAACTACTCTTTAAAAAATGATGTGCTGACCCAAAAGTGCAACGCTGACATTGCCCACGGTCTGTGATGAGCAATGAACCCACAAACAAGTCAAACATTCTTGAATGACATTTCGGGCAACTCAATAGAGACACAAAGCATTAGCAGATGTGTATTGATCACTGTTTAATACACAGCGCTAAGTGAATCTAATGGAAAGCCTCGTGGAGGAGTATTCGGAGGGGAGCAGGCTACGGAATGAATTTATATAAGGGTTTATATAACCTCCCTTGGTACGACTTGTTATAGCCATTTATTTGAACGTCTCGCCGTGCAGATGGGTTCGTGACGACTCTCTGCCGCGCAATGTCAAGATGTCACTTGATGGATCCATCGCCCCATTGCTCCTTCGCTCGTCTCCTGGCTCTCCATTCCAGGGAAAAGGGAGTGGGTCAGGCCAGCCCTGTTTGTAGCCAAGACCCTATTTCATCACCAGGCCGGGCTCTATGACCGGACAGGGCAGGATTTAGCACTGCATGCCTCATCCATCTTCAGCACTGCCGGTCTCATCCCCCCCCCCCCCCCACCCCCCAAAAAAGGACAGAGATGAATGGGCCATGCTGGAGCTCTGTTCCCACTTTTCCACTCCCTCCCTTACCTTGGGAACCCGTCCTGCCTGCGCCAGCCTTCGCCGTCGAGTGATTTGTACCCTTTTCTACCACTCTTCTCTTTCTCTCCGTCTCTCCGTCCGATGACCCCTTGGGTTCAAGGTGTACCCCCGCCCACCACCCCCATCTCACCCTACGGTCATCTTGCTTTCCCTCAAGATCTTGCTGGTTTCAGACGTCCTCTTTGCCTCCTTCGTTCGTACCTCGGTTGCCTCATCGCTCTCCGTCATTACTTCTTCCATCTTCGCCCTGAACGCTCTAGCGGGCTTCGCTGGCCAACGCCTCTCTTCCCCTCTCTTGCTCGACCCATGGAAAATGCCCTGCGGCAGAGCACCACTTGAACCCACTTTCTTCGAATCATAAACCAATTACTCCCCAACCTCCAGTCGCCTGACAATCCTCATATGTAAAGCTACTGACGCCGTTGTGGGGAAAAGAACCATACAAATAAGGGATTAAATTCAATGCATAATGCATTTATCATTGAGCAGGACCAGGGGCCACTAATATACTGTGTGATGAATCTCTAAATCCCGATACAGATGGAGAAGTCAGCCGAGGTCGATGGCCTGACCAAGTCCCTTTGTGATCTGATTAACGTCACAGACATCAACCAGCTGTTGCAGACGACCAGGCCACCCCTATCAGTGTGCAGGGCAGCTTCACAGCAGACAGAGACAAGAGCCTTCTCTCCAGGACGAACACATGGTGGAATTACAGGAAACCAATGGATGAACTCCCCCAACAACCCAAATAATGAGAAGTTTCCCCTGTTCATCTTACAAGGGTAGGAGTGGACCGCCGTGTCCAGTAGAGGCAGATGTAGAGGACGGGATATGAGCATGTCTAAAGAAGGGGGTGGGGTTGGATGGGCTGCTTGGTGTCCCGTTCCAACAGTAGTTCAGCTGTTGTCTACGTACTTGTAGGTTGTAAACTGGTCTGCGGTTTGCAATTCAGTATGAAAGGGCACTTTTAGATGGCCGTAGATCTTTTTTGGGGGTTTGAGAGTAACGGACAGATTTGAGTCCCTACAATGACTTGGTGTCAATCAAGTTTGAAAAGTCATATTTAAAGCGGTTTCATCTCAGTGTTCTCGAGTTCTCCATCTAGACCATAGATGGCACTATTGCCTTAGTGTGAGTAGCACTTTATGTCAGCTCCCCCAAAGTTATGATCAGTGGTACCATCAAACTGATTGACAATCTCCATTTCCCCTTTAACAGGTCTCCAACGACTCTTTCCCGCACCCCTCCAAGTACAGCACTAGTTGCCTGGGAACCACAACGGTCCACAGAGGATCCATCTTGTACCCCTTCAAAAGCTTCATTGAGCTTTAGCGTTATCCTGTAAAATAATATAACCACTCAGATAGTTAAACTCTGACATCCCATCTCTTTCATTGGTTCCGCAAAATTGGTGAGGAAAATCAAACATGGACACATTCATGTAGTGACCAAGGCCAACAGACATAAAAAAAAAACCTGGCAAAATTGGGAAGTCCAACTCACTGCTATGAGCTTGTGACCTCTTAAATTTTAACGCTGTCCAAGAGATCATAAAATCTGCCCTAAATTTTCCATCCGTGTCAAGAGTGAAATTATGAGACAATTGCTCCACAATTTCATAAACAAAAGAAATGGAAGTACCAGATGACCCTTCATGGGTGAGTGAGAACTGTAGTTGTTGGACGTTTGGATCACCAGTAATTCCCCATCACAGTAACTCACTGTGCTATGCTTGTAGCATGGCAAACCAGAGCTGTCTCCAACCGGAATAATGTTTCTTTCTATTCCTCTGCCATTAGAAGTGTTCCAAGATCATTGAAAAGACACTTTCACATTTCTGGAGGGATTTTCTTAGAAGCTCAAACCAAAATAAGAGTTGGGGGGTGGGGGGGTTCCATCATTGTTAGTAGTCCGTCCAACTAAGTGTCCTTGTGGTAAAATGTACAACAGGATTTCCTTCCTGGATGCAAGGCCGCCTCCTTGTCAGGGCCTCTCCTATGCAACTTAGGACTGTCACTGTTAGTCTGAACCAGAGGATGCAACAGTACCGAGACAGACAGAACTGGTTCAACCAGAACTGGTTCAACCAAAACTGGTTCAACCAAAACTGGTTCCCTTGACAGTTTGGATCATCCATGTAAAGCTTACAGATTAAATACTACAAATAAACTACTGGAGGCTTTTCTGAACGAAATGTGTTAATAAGAGTTCTATACTTGAAAGGAAAAAAAGAAAATGTTTTATTCAGATAAAAATGTTTAATTTACAGACAGTTAGACGACCTCAGAGTACAGGTGGTGCCTCATTGCCTTTTTTTATAAATACCATTTACAGCCTATATTATCCATCTATTTCATGTGTAGAACACGTGTGTCCACACCTGGACGCCAGAACATTAACTAATCAAATAACCTAAACTACATTGTGGGTTCAGAAGTTCAGAAGCACAGCAGTACTTGGGAGAGGACAAAGAAAAACAACAAAAAAAAAAAAATCACATTGTTGTAAGTCGAGTTAATCGTACAAAACCAATTCAGAACACGTTTGGTCACTTTTTAGATATTAATCAAGCGTGGCCGAACACTCCCTCGACGCTGAATCAACATCCTCTAATTGGCATCGTTATCAAGGACAGCACCCTGAGCTGAAGTACCGACTCCCGGCCAGCTGAGAGCTGGCTGCGGTCGCCATGTGATGCAAGGCGACCCGTTGTTGCTCAGTGTGTCTGCGTAGTGTGGGGATGTGTGTGTTAACGTGTCTGTGTGGAATAGGGGCGGTGGGTGGTTGGGGAGGAGTGACGTGAACGCAGGGTGTCTTAAGACATGGTGATCTGCATGGACTCCAGCATCTCCTCCACAGCTTTCACGGAACATTTGTTCTCCTTGGTGCCGCGGCCGGCCAGCTGTAAGACAGGATGAGAAGGGTGTGGGGAGGGAAGGTCAGAGGGAGAGGAGGAGGGATAGGGCAGTGGTGGTAGGGAAAGAAAAAGAGAAACATCAGTTCATTGCGTCTCTCAGCCAAGTGTGTGTGTGTGTGTGTGTGTCTGTGTGGGGGGTGGGGGGGGCGGCGCACACACACACACACACATGATAACCTCATTCACCCAAACCACGCTTGACTAAAAAGCCAAAGCAGAAAACATCTCTTCCAATTCAGACACTGTACCGCTAGAAGCAGCAGCAGGGCCAGCGCTGAGAGCCAAGCGCACTGGAGACACACAGACCCAGCAGTGTTTGAGACGTGGACTCAGGACGGCTGCACACAACAGGCAACGCAGAGTTGCCTCTGCACTCCTGAGCTCTTGCCCTGACGGTTACATAAGCACCGTTTTTGATATCAAGAGAAGTGTGCGTATGTCTCTGCATGCGTGAGTGCATGCGTGCGTGTCTGTGTCCTGCGAGTATCTGGATGTCTACCTGAACTAAGTTCACGTGGGCATCTTGTAAGGTGGAAAGCAGAGTTTATCGCACTGTGCTATACGTTCTACATTTTCATTGCACAATGTGAAAATAAGTAATGTAGGACGCGTCTTGTCTTCATGAACTGGCTTGGAATACATGTGGCTGCAGGTAGCCACAGAGCAGGTCGGGGTCAGGGCCTCTTGCCTAACGATGCGTGCAGGGACGCTGGAAATGAACCCAGGACCTTCCACCTCTAGTGGAGTCTAGTACCGTAGCCACGAGTGGGGTGGGGTCCAGATTCAGTTCTGCATGATCGGATGTGTCCGACACTAGAACATATGTGGATTTGGAGATTAAATCTACGCCAAGGCGCTAGCCAGCGGATATCAAGGCAATGTTGCGAATAACAACCAAAACAATGGGAGCGAAGCAGTCGAAAAACACAATGTTTGGTCGTCTGTCTGCTTGCCTTCTGCTCCCTGTTGTTCGAGGACCCATTCCTCTATTGTATTATTAACCAAAAACAACATTTCTAAGGAAAAACAAATGTAAAAATGGTTACCAAAAAATAACCTCTGGAATTTCTGTCGCATCCAATATATTTTTCCAAAGGGAAAGCCCTATTGTGGTTTTAACTGTTTGAAATCTGAAATCTTGCACTCACTAAAGCATTGGTGTTCAAACAGCCAATCAGGCCACCCATATTAAGCCAAGTCCTTTGATCCGGGGAGAAAGGGGTGTTTGTGTATGTGCACAGACAAGCAACATCTGCTGCCGTGGACCAAGGGACAGCGTGGACGCTGGGGGAGCGATGTGGGACAGTGCTCCACGAGCTGAGTGCAGCCAGTTTCATTATGCACGGCTCTGGAGCACCACATACTGCCAGTCTCTCACACACACACACACACACACACACACACACACACACACACACACACACACACACACACACACACACACAC
>JAOPUD010000009.1:11928781-11959623 GCA_027122715.1 Trisopterus minutus
GAGAGAGAGAGAGAGAGAGAGAGAGAGAGTGAGTGAGAGAGTGAGTGAGAGAGGGAGAGGGGGAGTGAGAGAGAGGGGGAGTGAGAGAGTCAGTGAGAGAGGGAGAGGGGGAGTGAGAGAGAGGGGGAGTGAGAGAGTGAGTGAGAGAGGGAGAGGGGGAGTGAGAGAGAGGGGGAGTGAGTGTGAGAGAGAGAGAGAGAGAGTGAGAGAGAGAGAGAGTGAGAGAGGGAGAGGGGGAGTGAGAGAGAGGGGGAGTAAGTGTGAGAGAGAGAGAGAGAGAGAGAGAGATACCTCAGCCCGGGTAGGTAGGGATCAATTGTTCCTTTAAAAGGCAGCCAGAATATCGTCTACTAAGTGGAGACGATATTCAAGGTTGCTCTGATAAACGAACCAAACAAACATGTTTGGCCCATTGAAAAAAAAACAATCCACAAATGTGTACGACTCAAGAACCTCTCAGTCTATTCATATATCAACGGCCACAGACCAACATGCCTCCGGTTGGATTGGAGGGACCAACAAAATGTGTGGCCCAGCCAAGAAGGGCCATCCATCTTGGTTGTTAATGAAGATAACTCAATGGTGCTCCCATTGGCCGCTCCTCTGTCCGCTCATCGTATCAAAGCCGCCCCACAGCAGATAAGCGGTGGTAATGGGCCAACCCAGGCCAGGTCTGCTGGACGTCTGTCTGAGCGGGAGGGGGGCCAGGTGCATGAGCCAGAGCAAATAAACATGAGCTCACAGATCGCTGTGGTTCCCCGGCTTACATAAGAGAGACTGTTTTGTCCTCCAGAGACGCTCAATAGCTACATCCTATTGCTTCAGCTCAATAAAAATCACTGCTGAGAGAGATCAATCTGCACCTCCCCAAACTACTGTCTAGATCATTTTGAAATTTTGCAGCTTACAGCTTGTAGAGGATTTGATGTTTGAATGTTGGAATATGAATATGGAATATGAATTCTTTAACGGGCGATACTATGAGCACAGGGACCTGTCTAGATATAAAAATATGTGTAATGATAATAACAAAATCAATTAATAATGCTTAAAAAATGAAAACAACATTTCTTTCCCGCTTTACAAATCATTTAGTCTAATCATTATCGTTATGACGTCACATCCTCTCATTGTATTTTCCTTTGGTCAGCATAGACCAAATAGATAGAGAGAGCATGATTCCCTGGGTCAATCGCGTCATGCGTGGATTGCTTTTACTTTACTTTCTAGACATTTAAAAACGTACATTAGAGGCGGCAGTAGCCTAGGAGGTAGAGAGGGCTGACTGGTAACCGAAAGGTTGCTAGTTCGATCTCCTCCTCTCTCCTCCAAGCTGGGTGTGGAGGTTTCCCTGAGCAAGACGCCTCACCCTTGCTGCTGCTGACCCGCTGGCTGTTGCCCTGCGTGGGTGACTCCGCCGTCAGTGTGTGATGTGTGTGATGTGTGTGATGTGTGTGATGTGTGTGATGTGTGTGATGTGTGTGATGTGTGTGATCTGTGTGATGTGTGTGATGTGTGTGATGTGTGTGATGTGTGTGATCTGTGGTTGTAAGTCACTTTGGATAAAAGCGTCAGCAAAATCCCCTAAATGTAAGTGTAGTGAAAAGCTGCGGAGTTGCTCATAGAAATAACGCACAAAGAAAAGCGTAGGAATGGGCGTACCTCAGAGAGGGCGGGCTTGCAGTACCCCGCCCCAAACATGATGTCCTCCACAGACGTTCCTGCCGGGTCTCCGGTGCTCTCCGGGGAACCCTTCCCCAGCCAGGACCCCTTCCCGCTGCGCGTGAAGCTGGAGCCGGCAGAGGGCGGTCGAGAACACAGAGGGTCACAGCAGAAGAAGAGAGAGAGAGAGAGAGAGAGAGAGAGAGAGAGAGTGAGCGAGAGATTAGCACAAACGTGAGTCATGGTGCAACGTTAATCAATCCTGGGCCGTTAATTTCTCTAATGCAGGGAGGGAGGTGGAGTGGGAGGAGCCGGCGGCGGCCTCATCAGATAAGTGTGTGCATCTTTTTTTTAACAACAGCACAAGAACAGTCCATCCGGCCGGCCTCCAGATGGACCCACTCCAAAGAAGTCAGCGGGCCAAAAAAGAAATAAAATGCGACATCCAAAATGCGAACAGCCCCCCGCCCCCCGCCCCCCACTGTCTCTGTCGCAGGCGGTCTCTGCCATTAGTCATCATCACGCCGCATGGCTTTCTCTTTTATTTTGGTACGTCGGCCGAACCTGATGAGCGGCTGGTGCAGCGCCACCAGGGAGCCGTGCACGGACAGGGAGATGACGGACAGGTGGAAGTAGTCAAACATGACGGGCACATGGTGGTGCAGGCCCCGGCGCGGGTGGAAGTGGAGCCCCAGCGTGCGGCTGCTGATCAGGGGCACGGTGACGATGTCCACCAGCCTGGAGCACCATAGAGAACACACACACACACACGCACGCACGCACGCACGCACACACGCACGCACACACGCAGATTGCGGTGACATACCCAAATCTGAGCGGGTTAAAAGGACGCGCTCACAGCACCGACCAAAATATAAATACGATTTAAAAAAACACAAAGGGTAAGGAAGAGGGAGAGGGAAAGATAGGGGAAAAAAACAACAGAGTGAGAGAGCAATAGAGAGAGGTTAAGAAATAAAAGAGCAAGCAAAGATTGAGGGACCCCCAGAATAACAGTGGGGTCTGACCACTTCCTTCCCGGGAATCCCTCACTAAGGCTAAAAGGCCACAGGACTACCCAGGACTCAACCCTTGCTTGGTCCGGAACCCTTTTTTTTTTCCCTCCAAAGCAATTGCGGGTGATCCAAATCATAACACACCCTACCACATACACTCTCTCGCTCTCTCTCTCTCTCTCTCTACCTCCCTCCCTCCCTCACACACAAACACACACAC
This sequence comes from Trisopterus minutus, assembly GCA_027122715.1. Lineage (NCBI taxonomy): Eukaryota > Metazoa > Chordata > Actinopteri > Gadiformes > Gadidae > Trisopterus > Trisopterus minutus. Next base: position 11,931,680 of record JAOPUD010000009.1, read on the forward strand.
ACATTACGTTTTACCACTTAGCATCTGCTCACGGAGCAGTGTCCTCCAGCCTTCCCAAACTGTTATGCATACAATTCTGAGGGCGTGCTGCTGTGTCCCCACGCCATCTTTCCACATTTGGTTTGCTCTCGGCCTCCGATGCTTACCTTTCCAAAGCTTCCAGCCGCATGCCCGATAATCGCTTCACTCTGTGGCTATCTGGAAACTGCTTCCTCAGTTCCTGTAGACAGGTCTGCAAGGATGTGGGCACAGAACGGGCAATTATAGTTGGCTGCTGCTTACTTCATCCTCCACTAAATTTGCCCCCCCGCTTAGCACAATGGTACTTGCCGGAACCATTGTCATGGCATAAAAAAGAAACAAGCGCAATGCGCTGGAGCGGCCCCCATGCATTACGTATCAGAAAACGGACACATAGGGTTTTTTGCCTCCTCGTTCACATGCGGCGTGGGGAGAGGTTAACATCGCGGACCGAGACAGCGGTGGGCTTATGTACTGCTGGCATGCTACCCCGTGAGGGCCAGCTGGCTCTGCCACTACGATAGAAAGTGGGAGGCAGCACTCTGCTCACCAGGTTTCTGGTTTGTTTTCTTACAGAATCCCCATGTTTTGCACATATTCGTGAGAGAGGGGAGGCATGGTTATTGTCATGCACCGTCTTGGGCCGAGTGAAGTGTAAAGTCTACTCGAGGGATCGCCTTCTTCAGCCCCATCAGGCAGCTGACATCTGGTCCTCCTGGTTTCACTCTGGCAGCCAGACAGGCCATGCGATGGAGAACTGATCCCAGAAAACCAATGCTGATTAAGTGAAACTGTTACCATAATTGTAGAGAAGTGTATTGTTGAGAGAATCTCGAAGCATTTTAAATTGTGTGGGGTTTATATCAAACAATAGTATGATTTGAGTCTAAAATGTTACGTATTATGTCCCTGATCCGGGGGATGACTGCTACGACGTACCATGGCCAAGTCGTCCCGACTGCAGTCCAGCGCTGCGATCATCACCTGCTCATAAATAATCCAAACTAGACAGAGAAAATGCAAAGAGAAAATACAAAACCATGGAGTTAGTGAAGGGTAAATGGACTGCATTTATAAAGCTGTGTTCTGGGAAGCGGAATTTATCATTGTGTTTTGCCTGCTGCATTGACCGACACGTGGTGGTTTCAACAATACAACACCATAACCAACCTCGACATGAGAGCTGAAACTTGATCAAAGCTTGAACAAAGAATTAAACCCTCCAACAGAAAGTCAATTTTCTCTATTCATCGATTTGATAATATCTTCAAGGTAAAATAACCTGTATACAAATCTTTCCATTCGAAATTTGTAGGGCTGTCAAGTTCTGGTCAGTTGGTAAATCTGTAGTTTGACATGCATTTGTTTGACCAAATTATCATTGGTCAGACAATCGCTGGTGTTACTATCAGGAAAAAAGCACTTCATCCGTTACTTTGGGGGGCGGGAGGGAGAAATGCAGAATGATGGTTTACATTTTTGGAATTGGGACTGTGTTACAAAGAACAATTACAATCAATTATATTGTTTCTGTTATAATAATAGGGTTTGATAGACTTAGACTTATAAAACAGGGAGGTCCATACAACCTGGTTTTACAAATGTTAACGCCCCGATAAGGAAGACTGCTAGTTCTAACTTACTGAATTTACTCAGCTCCAAACTAATTGATACCAAAGAAGCCGTCAGTTTGGCAGTCTTTGGTTAAAAAGGACAATAAAAAACTATGTACAGTGTAAAGTAAATAAAAGTACGTAGGCAGATCATCTAAAGACATTTTTTGTTAACTGCTCGATAGGCTTCGAGTTTGTACATATCATCTTGATATATTGGCAATCTCTTTTTATGGGCGTTTTTTTCAATAAAATTGGTAGAATTACAGTCTACGAATATTTTATTTGGTTGACTACAGCCCTAACCCTAACCCTACTGATTTGAATAGCAAATAAATAACTGATGCTGGAGTACAGACAAAATTAATTAGTTTGATTAATGCACTTGTATTGTACAATGTTTATCTTCAGTTCAATCCAATAAAAATCACTTCATCAAGGCTATTCATCATCCAATATATATATTGCACGTTTTTAGCAGACCTTGGTGGATTCCCTCATTAACCAGCCCCACGTCTCATGTTCCGCATGGTGGTTAGAAATAAAACGTTCACTCACTCAGTCGGCTAGTATAACAGCATTGACTAATGGCCCGACCACTAAAGCCAAATAATTGGATTAATAAGAAAAATCATAAAAGCTTGTTTTGACAGAGAAGTCAGTCAAATCTCTTGAATGGACGTGTGCTCTTACTGAAAAGCAAACCATGTGCCACCAGGGAAACCGACTGGGGTAGAAACACACGCATTTCTCAATATTTTTTATTTTTTATTATTCCAACCCATTTCAATTGCCATCTTGTTTTACAACCAGTTGAAAAGCTGCTGAAAATAAAACCACTGTGTGTAAACTGTATATTCTCCTCTGTATGAGGACTTTATGAATCATAACAAGTGCATGAGGCATTTTTACGGGGTAGTCGTTATAATGGAAATCTAGGCCCAGGTTTGATATGTTTACAGAAGGAAACACTGACTACATGATGGCTGCAAGATAAATATGGAGGCCTAGATGTGTGGAGAAATTTGAAAGACATTCATCATTATTTGTATAAATGAGATGCTTGGTATACCCTCATGCCACTCAGAACCAATGTATGCCAGAAGAAAGATATTTTGATAATGTCATTTTGTTTTGCTTGCAAGTACAACAATAGCCGACGCACTGTAAGTTGCATGCAATGCATCGCATTGAAAAGCAATGAAACGATCTAGGCTTGTATAAAGAAAGTATGATTTTAGTTATTTTAAGAATGTTTGCATTGGATTGTGTTTGAAAAGAATAACTCCGCCAGTAAGACTAGCTACCACAAAACAAAAAGCCAGTACAAACTCTTCTCTTGTCGAGCAGTCAGCATGTGTTATGCATATGCACAGATGAGCCCAGAGTAAATCATATTAGTCTTGATTGTTTTTCTATGATTTTAACTTCAGGTCATCTTGTGGTATTGTATTGTATTGTATTTAATCTCCACTGTGAGTATTCGTTTCTCAATAAAACCCAATTTAATTATTCACTGCCTGAAAAGGATTCTGATGTTTTTATTACATTTGTAATGCACCCTAATTGTGGCTGACATACTTTAATAATATTTGTAAATGTGTAGTCAGTGGTACACATACTGTGTGGCCCGCATTAATGATTAATAATGAAAAGTATTGCACATGAAGGAGCCATGTATTCAAGTTAAATGGTATAGTTCTGTCTAGTTGGGCCAATGCATGGATCGTTAAACTTAAGGACTTACCGTCGTCTCCCAGTTTAGATCCGTGGTCGCTGATGAGCTCTTCACCAACATCCACGATTTGTTCACTATTTCGACAGTTATCTTCTCTCCATTTACGAAGTTTGTCTCTCATCTCTGTGAATGACAGGAAAGGGCTTCAGCCATTCTGCTAAATATTGTTGCATAGGATAATGTGTTTTTGACGTGCCATTTCTATCCAAAAACCCTCAGTTAGCGTACATCCAATGGATGACACAAATAGATAATCCCACATGAATTGGAAACCATGCTAACTACGATTTACTATACATAGCATTACTTCTCAAATAAAAAAAGATAACAAAAAGTGAAAGTGAATTATCAAGAACCAAATACAAAATGTTATTAGAGCGATTATAGATGATATATCATTGAGGAGCTCATTAGATTCCTTATGCTTGTTTATATTCTGTTACGGCTGGTGTTTCTGCTACTTTTGTTATAAAATTGGTACATCCTGCATGAGCATATAAAATACCGTGTTTTTGGAAATCCTATCATATGAAGACATCTAATCTCGTTCTCAGCCGTTCTAATCTCAGACGGATCGCTTGAAAGGGATGTTCCACATGAGCGTTATTGGTGAGAGTGGCATGCATTCAGCGGCGACTCAAATGTGACTTTCGTGGTCACATTTGTCCTAAAAACTCCATATCTTTTCCCTTTGTCGTTTCTATTATTATTGTTATCAGCTATTCTTGCCATCTTTTCGCTCAAGGGACTCTTAATTGGGGTGCACAGCTCATAGGACATAAGTGACCGGAAATTGCGTGTCGGGTCGGGGTAACGCTATATTTCAGGATCCTCTCATATCTAGTCATGACATCAATGGTCGATGTGGACTTAACAGTGTATGGTCACACGAAGCGACGTACAGCTCTCAAGGAATTAATTCACTATAAATGGTATTTACTAAAGGGAGCAAATGCGATTCAACGATTCCAGACTCGTTATAATACTTGTTAACCAAGCTTCTTACATGATGATGCGTTATAGTATCCATTCTCTCGGTGAGCTAACATGCTAACCCTCTGAAGCTAACCGACGCGCCATCCAACTATCGTGCTCACAACATCATGTTTTGTTGTATGCAAGACAAACTATAAGACACTAAAGATTGCCGTGACACCCCGATCACGTATAGAACGATACATACAACATAATTACACTAACAAAAGCTCGGATGAGATCAGCTGTTTATCCTAGCACAACACTAGCGTTAGCTTGCAGGTCATATGAGGTTGCTGGTCATTGCTGCGTTCTTCCTGTAGTTGTCATTTACACACCAAACTAAGAGATTAATGCATGCTTTGACTACACAGGATGAATTTATTGACAGTCATGCATGTCTTGTATGAATAAAAACCAATGTATTCTGTTACCTTCCCAGCCCACATCGTAAAGCTCTGATACCGACGCCATCTTTCCTAGAACGACACATGCGCAAATGACGTCACCGAGACTCCGTGGTGGGTGGGGCCAGACTTTGGGTGCGCACACAAGACAGAGCTGCACAACGCAAAAATGCAACTGACATCACCTTGTGCTTGGTATGACCAAACTGGCTATGAGCCTATGACAACAGTCTTAGCTGTGTTTCAGCGACATCTTTATCGTTTGAATTAATTGAACTGTAAAATGCATATTGTCAAAGTCAACCTTATTGTACATTTTCAAAATATGTGCCAGACATACAGAGGAATCGTAATTGCGTTATCTCCGACCAACGGTGCAATAAAAACAAAATGATGCTATTACGTAAAATAAGACAAGTAATATTTACAATAAATACATTTTAAATAGTACAAAATGTAAGGCAAAACAAAAGGGTATATACACAATAAAATAAAGTAAATCAATTTGAATGTGCAATATTATCTACAATATTTACAATATGTGCACATTTGACGTCTTCATGGTGATCATCACATTGAATACTTTAAAATTGACTTTGTAACAAATTGATGTATGTCTTAGTTGATATTTGCTTTATATGATGACCATGTCCTCACGTAGTATCTGCTAATGCTTAGTGCATAGTCAAGCTTTGGTTCATGGTTCATCTGAGAATTTTCTACTTACCCCTTCCCACCATCAGTTTTCCTGTGAGCGTATGAAATGTGCTCTCCTAGCACATCTCCTGTTTCTTTTTCTGATTTCCCTCGGGAGAGCCCTGTGGACCTCATCATTCTTCTTCTTCTTTTGTTATGTCCTTGCCTCTCTAAACCAATACACACTTGTTGGGGAAGACTAAGCAGAGATTCGCTTACACAAACATTGCCTTACCTGTGTCCTCTTACCCGAAAGGACTTTAAAACATGGATGTTTGTTGATGTTCCGTGGTTTTGAAAAAAGTAGGAGGTGGGGTAGCTCTCTGACAGACGTGGGTATTAAAAATAGAATAGTATCTACGGGGAGCATGCACAAGTGCAGAAAAAAAAGCTGCAAAATATCGTCATTACTTTTTGAGGGATGCAAGAAATGAAACTGCATATACGTTGAAGTTACTCTTGAGTCAGTGATTTGTTAAAGGTCTACACATCGCCGTCAGTTTATATGATGTTGCTAGAACACCAAATACCAGCTAAACAGCTAAAAACAAGCAAACAGTGGGGGAAGGGCCTTACCCTCTCTGCCAGGGTGCATGGAAGGCTCATAATAACAACCAGCATTCAGAAGCAAATATGACACATCTCACGCGTCATCTTTTTAACCGGAGATACAGCTAATTTGGTGACAAAATAAAGAAAAAAGTTTCTGAAAAGACAAGGCATGCTTATGTTAAAGCTACTCTGTTTATGTTAAAACTACCGTCAGAAAAGGATAGATCGCCCATTTGAAATCCTAAATAACACTACTTTAGTGGTGCTTTCGTAAGTTTCCTTGCTCTGCAAGTTCCTCACGGGACAAGTAAATATACATTTCCTTTTCGGTCTCCATGTATGAAAAAAAAAATCAAGGAGAAAAACTTCACACGGGTTATATTTTGATATGTGACAAAAGCAATCAGAGTCTGCGACTAAAATAAACAGTTATACATAAAACAGGGTTAAGGTGTTCTCTGTGGTTTTGAAGGAGGTCTTGCTCCATCAAGATTTCCTCATTGACGTCTTACAGTAAGTCACATGGAACTTAAACAGGTACAATTAGCGAACAATGTTTGGACACGGCCCTACTGGGAGCCCGCAGTGCTGAGTTTACTTTGAAATCGGATTCTGCACCCTTTCGCCCAACCTTTGCGTTCACCTTTCAGATAAGTAATACCTCTCTCCTGGTATTCCTCTGTTGTATCTTTGACCTTGTCTAATGAGAGGCACGGGTGTGTTAGAAACTCGGCACATCAACACAGTTATGGATTCTCACTCTTTCAAACTTTTCCTTCTTAGTGACAGTTCCAAGAACAATATTGAAGCCCCTGTCATTCAGCCCCATTCTAGAAATTGGCCTTACTCCAACCGTTTCAAGGTCAAGACCTATCTGTCCCTATACTCCTGGTAGGGTAGCAAGATGGCTTGTGGAAATGGGGTTTTTACCGTGCTCAAATTGTTCTTTGACAGCCAAATGTCATTCAATTAAATTCATAAAAGGTTTGGATTTCACTATGAATCACATTAACTCTTCTGGTGTTGATTCACTTGCAGAGGTAATGCGATTCAATGTGCAATTTACAGTGAAAGATCTTCTTAATCTTGATCTTAATTGTTATTGAATAAAGGAAAATAAAGTTAGTAATATTTCATGCAATCTTCAAGCTACACATGATTGCATTTTGTCCATTACTGTTTAAAGTAACATGAATAAAGTAAAAGTCAACCCTCAGAAGATATGTTATGAACAGGACAGAAATGTATGGTTACTTTTCTCACCATAAAACATAAAAAACTTGATTTTGGGTAGCCATAACAAATCGCCCCCTCACAGTTTAAAGGTATACGTTAGAGTAACGGCAACAGGTTTACTTCAGTTTACCTCACAGTCGATGTAACATTAATGAAGGGCTGTCCTACCAATGGGATGTCTCAAGGCTCTTGTTCTTTGTCTTTCTTGTTACCTCACATTTACATTTCAGTTCCTTACATTTAGCTTTCTTCCAATTACTTAATACTAGGGCTACGCTTCGCAGGACCACAGCTCGGTATATGTGGAAGAACAATTATAACCTCCCTTGAAGAATAATCAAATCCTATCCCCAGTGGATAAAGCGGATTCATCTCCATAATCTAGATTTATCTGATTCCACATCCCTTTGCTGGTAAAGTCGTCCATGGCCGCAAATTTGGAGATAGTACCACATTTCCTGTAATGTCATGTTTTCAGAGAAAATTGCAGGGGAAAGTGAAATGATGCATATCAAGAGAAGGGATCTGTGAAGCGGTCTTTGGCAAAATGAAGTATAGCGGGGTAAAGGGGGAAGGGGCGGGGGAAACTGGCAAAAAATGTATTGATCACTTCTTATCACCCACTGTGGGATTCAGTGCTTCATTCCTGCATATCTCCTGAGATCTCTCCATTCTGTCCTTTAAAAGGTGCTGATGTGGGACCGTGTATGGATGCGCTGAGGGGGTTTGAGAAGTTTTGGTGGTCACTTGTTTCTTCAATTACACGTGTTGGACAGATGTTCCATCTCATCCTGCAAGCCTGCATTGCTTTCCTGGGAGGGGGCTGGGGGCAGACTGGGTCGATACCCTAGTTCCCTCACAGCAATTGAATATGACAGTGCTGAGGTCAGCATGGGACCTACAACGCATCACTAGTATGCAGGCTGCTAATTTATAACCTGACACACACATGACGCAGACGACGCATCTCTAAAAGTCCACACGAAATCTTTTGAAATTCATACAGGAGACTGAAATTTGGATTTTGGTTGTAGATGCTTGGCTACGCATACACCCGGCATGGAGACATTTTTCTTCAAATGTATTGATTTCTTTTTTGACAGATATTATAGTGAGGCCGGTAGCGGGTGTCTTTGGCAGCTCTGTTTGCCTTTCCCTGTCTTGGATTCGTTTGTTGACCAAGAAAGCTTTCAGGGGAATGAGGAGCTGGGGTTTCACATGGAATGTTTGGCCCATCAACTGTCTCCCCTTTAAGTTTATCCTATTAAGGACTAAAGAGTATTTTCTGCAAGACAAACACATACAATGATGGATAACAGTTTTGTACACTGGGATGGGTTCACGGTTCTGATAACGTCCTTGTAATGGACTTATTTATACAAACACTTTTATCATGTGTGGTCAAGAACAGCTGATACTATAACAACGCACCACGCAGAGAACAAATATGGCAAATTATGTTTATATTTACTTCACTTTCATATGGCCCTTTGTTTAATGTTATGATAGAGCCTGAATCATGACCTCTTCATACATTACCCCGGGCAGCATGCCATGGGACTTACGGAGAGCTATGCTCATTAGTTAGCCTTGCCATGTTGCTGTGGTCGAGCTAATATATCCCAAAGTTAGTGTAGAGTAACGTGCCCGAGTTATTTCAAAACCTGGACCACCATGAACAGTATCCATTCCCAAGTTGTATCTCCAAGTTGAAAAATAACAATGGAAAAGCGGTAGAAGTCAAATTTAAGGCAAGATTAATTGTGTTCAGTTTTACAAAGCATGTTGTACAGATTTTCACATATGGTCATTAATTTTATATTTCTAATATTTTATTTCCAACGGTTAAATACATTGTTTGCGACAGTTCTTCATTGGTTTCCTCTTTTTACCTTCTTGTAGTTTAGCATTTCCTACAGAATGTATTAGGGTTATTGTTATTCAAAAGTACACTGCCATTGAAATTCCTCCTTGATCTTCTTCATTGACTTCCGTGTGCACCTTGCATCACTTTTCTCCAATGCAGCCCCTATTATCGTTGTTGTTCTGAATGTTTCAATTTATGGGACATTTTGGAAGATCTATGGGAAAATACACGACTCTCTGACATGAAGGTAATTATGAAAATGTACCAGGTAATTGCACCTTTGTACCTGGTGCAACCTCATTTGACATTAAACAAATAAAGTCATTCGGAAACATCTCTCAACAGAGGAAACAAAAAAGCCCTGAGTGCATGCCAGAGCTGGCTGTGTCACAGGCAGCTAGTAAAACCAGGCCGACATGGTGAGTGTGCTCTGTTTATGAGTCACTTCTACCTGCCGCCGTTCAAAGTTAAAGGAGAATTGGAGAGAGTTCTGTAGCAACAAGGGAGGAATTGTGTGAGGCCATAGGACAGTACACTGCGGTTGTCAAGTTAACAAGCTACTTGTGAAGCCTATTAGGAATGGACCATTTAGTAGCTTATATAGCCAGTTTTCTGCCAGGTATGGTTCAACACATGGGCATCTTCTTGAAACAGCAGCTGTCAAAGTGAAGCAAATGAAAAATAGCAGGATTAAACTGGAAGGCAAAAAACATACACATATTCTAGGAATACAGGAAATGATTATGATTATTAGACTTAATGGGGAAAATGTAATTGTGAATAATGTTAAATGCCCATTTTCCCACATCTTTACTCTCTGGTGAAGCGGTCACAGTCCATTTTCTCTGTTGCAGACATTTTTGTGTTGTGGGGTATTTTTTAATGATTAGAAAGATTTATTACACCATCCAAATGATATAGCACTAAAGTTTAGTACACATTTTATTTTTCCTTTTCTTCCAAGCACATACTAAACATCACTATAAGTTACCATATAATACAATTATAATGCAACCATTCTATGATCCCGATGCAACTAGTGAAATTATCTCATAATAATAATAGTAATAATGATAATAAGGTTTTAGATACATTTAGATATAGGAATCATGCTCAGGAGTTCTACCACAGTATCAATGACAAACTCAGCCATTGTTTAAACTCCTGAATAGGCCATTGCATGACAGTTGAGTAGCAGCACAAACATATTGCCTGCAAGCAATTCCTTCTCCCAAAATTGTTTTTGGATCGGTATCTAGCGTTTTTCTTCGTTTTGCTGTCTGAGTTCCTGTCTCTAAAGAGATTTACTGTATTTTTCATAAATTGGATGATGAGTTTGCAGATATATAAATGACTGACACACATGATTACAGGGCAGTCGATGTGTCTAACAGGGTTAAAACCTTTGGAGTTTTCCAGAGATTTTCACTGCCTAGTCATCATCATTGTCAATCACATTAGAGAATAATCATCTGCCGCTATTAGAATTCTTTCTGAATGATAATTTGGGCTGTAAATAAATCCTTGAATTTATTTGGATTTGTCGAAGTGTATACAGCACATTCCGACTGTTTCCTGACTTTCTCATTGGGGAAGGGGGCAGTAATGCTGTGCAGACATAGATGAAATCCAGCAACTAGTGTGACATCTCAGCACGTTCTATCCAAACCTTGGACCATTATGAAAATCCATGTATAAAACAATTTAATAAAAGCAACTATTAACCTGCAGGATTCGGTCTAAGATATTGACCAGCCGTGAGAAAATCCTAATAAAATAACATGAAAAATGCGACCCCTTTGAATGTTCTTTGTCATTTTAAAGTATGATGTCATGTCAGGTCAAAGTTGTATCATATTCTGACATTATCTAAATGACATTATTGCAATATTCAATCTAAATAGGTATACTATTAGGCATTTTCAGTTGAACATTAACTCTTATTTAACATTTGATTTCTATCTCTTATTTGTCTGCTATTAATATACATGGTTGTATTGGAGTTACATGATGGAAGTGTGTCATAACTATAATCAGTGTCTTTAATGGTTTCCATTTGCTTGGCATGAATCATTTTGGACCTTATACAAGCAGCTCCTTATGACACGAAGCAGGTGCCAATGAGCCGTGGCTTCATCGCTTGCTTGACAACACCAGTCGTTTGTTGAACTGATGTGCATTGGGAAGCCCTGTATGGCCTGTAGACCTGATAGATCACCACAGGTCTTGTGTTGCCAGCATTCACTTCATTCACCACATTCCTCTCAGCGGGACGCTGGTCACCCAGGAGCTTTTACCGTCTGTCCTTTATTAGACTCCAGGCATGAACTATATCAAGGGCTCAAGCTAAGATGATGCATGTCTATTGTCTAGACTTTGTTTGTAAGGATTTTATCTTCCCTCACTGTAGCAATATGGAAAATTCCTCCATGTCCACCACATATGCTAAAATATGAATGTGTTAACAATTGCACAACACCAAATTGCTTTACCGTGTTGTACCCATTAAGACAGATATGTGGCTTATTATAAATACCACAACATAGATCTTTCGAAACACTGCAAGTGTCTTGGTAGAAATAGTATTCTCTAGCTTTGTCTAGCCTAGATTTATGGAAGCCAAACCGAATGTCATTAACAGCCCATCAAACTGCCGTGGCAGTAAAATGGGACATTTACATAGCTCTTGAGCAAGTCCAGAAATGGAAAAATACACCTGAACAAGACTCCAAAGAACATGGCGTCTGCCAGTTGGCTACGCCACTATAGATGGCTTCAAACTTCCACAGCAACCTTCATTCTCTATTTTCGGCGATGGACAGACGCTCTTTGACTATTTGGCAGGAAAAAAAGCAACACAAGTTGGCGTACTTTGCTTACATCTCACTCCATCACTGCCTTTCCCATGACTCCTGCATGAACCCTTGGTTGTTGCAGCGCTGTAGTTAGGAGGGCTACCTCTAAGCGAGGAGACACAAGAAATGACTTACCAAAAACATTAACTCTTTTCAGGGGTTTGTCGGGCTTGCAGAAATTCTGCAGACATCTACATTCTGTGGTAGGTTGTTAAGAATAAACCGAGTAGCTCGAGACTCGTGGATGTGGCCGCAAGAATTCCGGAGTTTCTATTATTGGCGTGATGTTTGGCTTCCTAGCCTCCCTTCTGCTGGCCGGTGCCGTCCCACCCCAGTATTCCGCTGACCTGCACCCTGTCCTCAGTGCACCTCCACATTCATCCCCCAGCCCTGGGCCCCTCTGCAGGATGTTAGAAACGCTCGGGCAACCTAGTGCACCCTCTTCCACTGCCGTCAGAGCTCATCTGAATCTGAGTGAATCAAGTGAATGAGCATCAGTTTACACTGGTGTCAATATACACATGCTCATTAAGGGCGGATATGAACATGTAAATACCCAGCCTTTGCCAAAAGGACAGCTCTCATAGTAATCAATTAGGCCTAATTAGTAGGCCTAAGTATGTGTACACGATATCTTCTTCATTACCTTGGAGTTGATTATGTAGGTTAATATCAAATAAATGATTACTATAACATCCTAAACCGTTATTTTCTGCCAACTGAACGTGAGAAAAATTCTTCCGCATTAAATTCCTAGCATGGCGTGTGTATCATGTTGAGACTGCTACTCCAAGACGAGTGGGATATTTTTACTGGGCCAAGTGATCAGCCGCAGACCTCATAATCTATCTTCTGTCCTCTTCAGTGCACACCCCTCAGGAGAGTGGGTATTGATTTGAAAAATGCTGCCAGACAGCTCCTTGTCACGGTTCCTGGGCTGGTCGTGGGCATATGTTAAGTGGGCCGAAGGAGTTATACGTGACCTTTTCTATTTCCAGGCCCTTCTGTTTATGAAATACCTTCTGGCAGGCCCTTTCCTCACTTTCTCACCAACTATGCTAACAGCTCTGTGGTTACTTATGAGTACGATTCAACTATCTGTTAATAGAGGCGGGCGTGTTGGTGGGATCACAAAGAGGGATTAAGTCGAAAGTGTTCACAGTCACAGTCAATATCACAGTCGATATCACCTAGTTTTCCGATCAAGGGGAAGTTGTTTTATTTTCCCATTCTCACTTGATGAACCACCATAAATCAATTTATGTATTTTTATTTTTGCATTCAGCATCACTACTAGCTTATTTGAGAGAAACAACCTATGTTATATAGACATATGCTACATCTCTGAATGTATATATAGAACTTCTACTAAATAACCAACCATTTATTACAGAAGTAGCATCTAACAACTGATCCAACCAGCATGTATAGTCCCTCATTTGACCGCCTGTATTTGTTTTTGTTTGGATTCAACCTTGTGGTAAAGCAGGGAGCCATGTCAGAGCCTAGCAAGAGTCAACTCATAAAAAATGTCTTATTCAGAGAAAAAAGAATATTTAAACCATCTTTTGTTCCTACTGTAATTGGCATTTGATACGTCACTGTGTTTCCTCTTGTCTCGCGGATGTCAGTGACTCTAGCTAGTCATGCACATTGGCGGCGCTCAAGTATATTCTAATGAAAAGCTTGGCAAAGGCTCTGAGCTATGATGAGGCCTCCTCAGTTATAAACAGCCTCCTAAATGAAAGCAGTTGGGTACTTTATGTCAAGGGCTGTCGCACTGATGTACTCAAATCTATAGAAGAAACAGACAAATACCCAAAAACAGGATGGGTGATAATCTCAAGCTTTACACTCAAGAAGTATGGAGCTCTCCAAAAGTATGCAACGAATTTGCCCCCCCTGCCATTCCACCAACAGTTGTTTATTGATTTGCAACTCAGTCTAAATAAACCAAAACTGCTGTAATTGAGGAATGCGATTCTAAGTCAGTATTAATTTTCTTTTCTTGTTGCCCCTCAAATCATTAGGCACCCTTATTTTAGGGTTGCAGCCAAACATACTGTGTAACTAAATATGCTTTGTTTCCTCCTCACAATGCTCTTTAGCAAGGCCAGAGGGAGGTAGAAATGGATTTCATCAGTGGGACTCTTTATACAGCTCTGAACCTCATCTTTTTGGTGTGTGTTTTGGTGGACCTCCTATCTTCACAGGCACCTCATACGCACCCACCCTCACCCTCCCTCCCTTTTGGCAGAGGTGAGGCTCCATAAGTTATTTAACGTGGGAAAACCCAGTCAATTAAACGAAGGAAGCCAGCCTTGCAAAATCCAGGCCTCAGCTCCTGTTACAGTGGGTGCAGTGAGAAAAGAGCAACTTATTCATATCATCACTTAATGCAGGGATTGAATGTTGAGAATTAAGATTGAGTATCCCGGCAGATCCCCAGCACAGTCCATTTATTGTTGCTGGTCAGACAGCGAAAATGTGCCCATTTCACAACACCAATGGAAACTTGAGGTAAGTTGTTGGAAAAACCCAGGTAGTGAGGCATTTCTACTGAAGCCACCAGTGAAAGCCGGGCAGTGTTTGTGTGGAGAAAGCTGCCATAATGACCTGGGGGTCAGCCAAACGAAGCAGGCAGGGACTTCCAAGAGAGGGGGAGGAGGGGGAAAAACAAAACAGTGCAGGAGACGAAATGCTGACGTTTTCTATACTAATAGCAGTGGTAGTGCACACATGTCATTGTATTTTGTATTATTTTTTTTATCCTAAAGAGGTGATTCATTGCAGACCAAATAAGTTTTTTTTAATTAAAACAACCAAAAAACTGTTGTGACTTGTCAAATGGATCTATCAAAGTATTACAATTCATGTAGTCATCTTCTCCTATTTGATTCTCCTAGAATTCTTTATTATTTTCTGATTTAATTTTAGTATTTTTGGTATGGATGGATTGACCCTGTCTCAAAGTCCACTACGCTGGATGTCCTGAGGGGTAGCAAGGGGGAGGAGGGGGTTCACAGGGGTATGTGGTTAGTGTCTGGCTTTCTCTGGCCAAAGTGCAGACTCCCACAACTTAACCTACTTCCTGCTTGACTCATGCCATTGCCTCTGCAGTTTGGCGTTATCACGGACGACTGTGGCACAAAAAGTTTCCCATGAGCCTAAGGGTGTAGCCCAACGTCCACGATGGAGAGATTGGCGATCCTGAAGTTCAGAGACATTCGAATAAAACAACAACCTGTGTCTGGTTACCCACTTATTTCAGTTTGTTTTAGCCTGTTTACCCTAAATCAAAAACAGTAGCAGGCGTCCCTTTTTATGCTAACAAGATGCTGTGTTCATATTTCAAATTCAATTATCTTGTGTCTGCAAGCGAGAGAAATGTCCATAGACTTCACATCATAATAAATCAAGATAAACCAGCAGGATGTTTTACATTTTTTTGATAATGAATAATTTCAAAATTACTGTTAAAATATTGGAAGTGGCTGGGATTTTCTTTTATTTTTTTTTAAGTTTCTTCATCTGAGGATATTTAACCAATTACTTAGCATTATCCAATGGCAAATTATTCAGTCACATGGACATGCTTGACTCGAAATAAATCTAGTTCCAGCAAGAGGTAGCCTTGTAGTAAGCTGGGCTCAAAGGAGACAATCCCTCAGAACACATTTTGATGTTTGTTCCTTGTCTAATGTTTGTTCTCTCTCTCTCCTGCTCCTCCACTCTCTCTTTCTCCCCTTTCTCTGTTTCCCCCCCCCCAATCAAAGCTCTGAGCACATGTTTTTTCTTTCCCAAGGAGGAGCAGTAGCATTAGAGACAACAACAGCAGGAGAAGTAGTATCAGTGCACTTCATGACAGAGCCCTCAGAGAGGGGGGCTTGTTTTCACGAGGGATTTGTTGCTGAGGTCAATGCAGAGTCAGAGGAACTGTTCTTGCCCCCCTTCTTACCCCACCCCCCTCTTCTTCTTACCCCACCCTAAGCGAGCAGCTAGGTACTCTTGACCCTCCTCCACCCCCACCTCCATCTCTACTACCCCAACCCTTTGGCTTGATTATTATTCTTTCAGATTGGTTGCTAAGCTCATTTTACATGTAATTGCAGTCACCAATATAATTTTTGCTGTTTCTGGGGGGCTGTGTATAGAGTCTTTGAGGAATCAACTGCTTCTGGCTGATATAAATCAACAGAACCAAGCCATTTCTTTCCACAGCTTATTTTGGTATCCTCATTAGTGTGCCTGACCTATGTAGTGTTCTGTTATGACAGTTTCCAATAGACTAACCTTTGGCTTTGTGACCCGGTCTTGGAAACATTTTTACTTTGTGCATGAGCCTGAATTGTCTGTGACCCAAATAAAGCAGCTTGACCTGGCATGGGTTTGTTTAAATGATAGTTTCCATTCTTAAATCCAATCGGAAGGTTGACTAATCGCCCTAATCAATTGCAATGCTGAACACGAATAGGTGTGTGCAGTCGCATAATCCTTAAGACATCATCTAAATTCTTTCCATCAGTACACTTTGAGGCCATCCACATAAGCCCAGTTATATAAACATGGCTACAACCAAATGGTTTGGCCCTTGCGTATTGCCCTAAGTGCACATTGACACACATGCTTTAAATATGCCTCGACTTATTGTGGTTAATCTGAAAGCATCGCACAGTTTGGTCATCTGCAATGCAGTGGTTGTAGTATCTCAAAGTGCTGCAAATTAGGTTTTATAAGAAGCTAAACAACCTTTCATGATTCATTTATCTTTTTTCTATCAAGTCCCATTCCCCAAGGATGACTAATTTAATTCATTTATCCAGTTTAAATAAGAAAAGTGACTGCACCATGCTGCAGTGCCACTGAAACCAAGCAAGTGGTGGCAACAGCCCCAATTCACTCTCTCTCTAATGCAGATGTCATTGAACACTTGCGCCTGCCCAGATGCAGAGCTTTTAATCCAAATATATGTCTGGAAAAGAAACAACCAAAAAGAAAAATCAATTGTGTGTGTAATGCATGTTGAGACTTGATGTCATAGCACAGTATTGACATTGACAGTTCACCCATTAGTCCACATAGTCCAAGACTTGTCTCTCCCCCTCATTGTTTTATTACTTAACAGGGTGGCTGTTGTAGAGGACCTCAAAAACCTTAAGGGGAGACTATCGATAACCACGTGAAGGTCTCCCGTCTCAGAATTTGATACAGCATTTAGATTCTCTTACATGGACTCGCATATTGACCGCTTCACTTTTTAATGCAGCACTGCTGTGCCCACTCATCTGATTACTTGAGAACATGGATTCAGGCACTCAGAAGATGTTTTTTTGGATTGATTGATGACTGTGAAGAACGGTAGAGCATTTTGTGTTTTTTTTGTTTGGAGGGGGGTCCATGTCACTCTCTCAGAACAATGAACTACCAAGGACCAACATTTGGACTCTTCCTTTTTCCTGCCCCTGTTACTGTTCCCTCTCTGATTTCCTCAATTCCTTGTTTCCTCCCTTTCTGTCTTCTTTCCCTTCTGCCACTCTGATGTTTAGTCTAACATCTCCCCCACCAAACAAAAAAGATGAGACTTCCTGGAAGTCTTTCTATATCAGCCTTGACATACGTGTGCAACCATGATATGTGAGCGTTTACAGCTGTCAATGTCTACGCAAATATCCTGTTCTTAAGCTTGGTTCACTGGCAAGATGTCCTACACGGTACCTCTAAGACTAATACTGTGCACACATGTTCTTCAGGCAAGTTTGTTTCAGAACTAGCCCGATTTTGTTGGTGAAAAGTTACACGTTTGTGCATTTTTATGGGACTAACTTGATTTAATCCAAACCATTTACTTTAATAAGGTTTCTTATTAAAGGAGGTGGTCTTCCTCAAGATCCCTGCTGGTATTTTTAAAGTGGTTTCACTCTGTGTGTTTTTGTGTGGTCTGTTTACTTCCCAAGTCGAGAGGGAGGCCATGTGTATTGCAGATCAGAAACGTATTATGCTGTGTAGAAATTTGCACACCACCTATTTGGATGTTTTTCTTTCCCCTAACCATCCCCCTCCCTCCCTGTCCCTGGACTCCCCCCGCTTCCCCCTTTCTTCTGATTGCAGGTCTGTGTAATTGGACAGATGATTGGGCTGCACAGACAGTGTGACAGGCCACCACAACATCTCTGGTTCTCTGGTTCTTAGACTTGTACTCAGTTTTAATTTTATTATTGATGATTAAGGGTGCCTGGCTAGTAATTACTCATGAAAGAATCACCCAGCCATCTGAGCACACACGTGCCCAAGTTGGTCCAACTTGGGCACGTGTGTGCTTTGCGAGCTGAAGTCTAGCAACCTCAGGTTTCCCTTCAGTGAAACCTGCCCTGCCCTTTTCCTCACCATTGACTTCCTTTGGCTGAAGTTGCTGACCAGTGGCTGGCCTTCGGCCCCACATTTGACCTCTCTTGCCTCTGCAGCAGCAGATGTTGCCCAGAGATTTGTTTGTGTAGAAAACACAAATAACATGCATGCAGTTCAAGGTCATCTGTGTAGAAAATCATGTCTGATTAACACCTCTGTTACAGAGGTTCGCCAAACAAATAATACTGATGTAATGCAACTGTCTAAACTCTGTGTAGCACTGGTTTTTGGTTTGCACTGCTGCAGACTTCTCATGAAATCTGAACCTTTTTCCCAGTCCCTGAGCTCCATTCTCTCATAACTCCCTCCAACACTGTGTCCTCCCGTAGCTTTCTGCTCTGAGTTGAGTTTGAAATGTTTTGAACAGGGGAAATATGAACTCTGCCTAATTTCTTGGCTTTGTGCCCCAGTACAGCAGCACTGTTGCCCCAAACTGGAAAATGATTAACTCCCATAAGTGGTGTTGGGTGTATGTTATGTCTTCCCTTACCCAAACCCTACCCCCTCCAAATCCCAGATATGGGACAATGACTCATACAGCATCGCTTGCTATTGGAGACCCCCCCCACACCCCACCCGTACTACATCAGCAGAGGTTGAGTAGGTGTAAGTTAATCAGGAACACAGCACACAGCTTTGCGGTCTACCATGAGTCAAGCAACTACAAAGTCGAGGAGGGGAGTGAGAGAGCTCCACTTAGCATGGCTGTCAATCACGATGCTGTGCAGCCCACTGCTGTTTTTAGATCCAACTTCACAAATGCCACAGGACCCCATGTCCCTTTAATTGTTTCCACTAATTAACTGCTCTTTTTTCAACTCGCACCCTCTTAGCCTCTGAACGCCATGTGTTTCTGTTGACTAATCTATAGTGTAGCTCAAGGGCCCACTCAGTGTGGCAGGGCAACTCGGCTTCCTCTCCTCAGATTTAATTTGGCGGGGGTCTGAGCTCCAAATCATCAAAGATAGATGTTGAGATAAAGCAAAATTAGTGGCTGTGAAACGGTGAATGTTGATTGATCAAACGCTAAGACAAAGCCCACATTGTGTGTGAGTGGACCATGCATGTTGTTTTTGCAGAAACACTGTCTCCAGAGCATAAGTGGGATTCGAATGTGCCTGTAATGGGCCCCGCTCTCTGCTGCTCAGCCCTTAAGTCAGTTGACCTGTGGTTGAAACACAAGTCCCTGATGGATTGGGTTTCAGCTACTGGGCAGGTCCCTGCTCAGTGATCTGTATCTACTAGCCAAAGCTACCCACACCAGCCCCTAACCCCCGCCCACCCCCCACCACCCACCCACCCTAATGCAGGACACCAATGAAAGGAAGTGTTTAAGACCAGGGCCCAAGCCCAGCACAATGTGCCCTGTCAGGGCATGTATCATTTTAGCACCAAAGACTAATTCTGCTTCTGAAATGTCATGAGCCTTATAAGCGAGGGGAAATGTTACATTGTGCTCTCCGCATAAAGATCAGGTATTTTCTTCCATTGGTCTTTGGAGAAGCTTAGTGGCTGTAACCCACCACAAAGATATCCGAATCCTCAAATACCTGTTGATACCTGTGGTCCTCATACAGGTGTACCCCCAAAAATGTTACTTTCCACATCTTTGTTTCTCTGTAGTTATTTAATCAGCATTTCAAGTTCTTTGGAGGTTTAGTATAGGAATTGTTGATGGACTAGGTGACCGTCTATTAAACCCGATGCCATTAGTAATACTTTATTCCAAGAGCAGGGAAAGGGGATCGGGTTTATTGGCGTTTATTGGGGTTTGGGGCGTCTAAGTCTGAGAAGTCTTGAAGCCATTACTGTTGATGAATGGTGGTACATTGTCTGATTGTAGTGTACCGATGCCTTCCCCGCCAATGACAGTAGCTTCTTCAGAGATCAATGGCTTTGAAATCCAAATAAGCACCGTTTCAGTGGGTTCTTGGTAATCACAAAAACATGTGCATGCTGCTCTCACTCTGCTCTGTGGCCTCGGGTCTTCCAGGGACCCCTTCCCCGAGCACGGTTTGGAACAGTTTGGAGGGGTCAGAATGTGCATGTTTTTACTGAAGTTCTTGAGAATTGTAACGTTTACTCTTACCAAAGTGTCCCCTGCAATTCACTTGTTTTAATTGTGCAACTGTGATTGTTTGTCATCGTCTATGTGCTTGGATTGTTTATTTTATGTGGTTTTTTTTTATAATTGAAACTAAGACCCTTATTTCTGTGATGTTCTTTGACCTGTTTACCTTTAAAGCAACAAAATAACGTGTTTTTTTTATTTAATTCTGTAATAAGAAGTTAAATCATTTCCTTCTAAATACATTTCTTGATTGTATTAAACTTTTTTTAAGTAATCTCTATCCGATTATAAAGTCTGTGGACTGCCTTTCTGTGAAGTTTGACAGAAATGAAGAAATGTATAAATTGAGTATGCATATATCACCACAACCCACAAGCTCTGTATTTTTTTCTTCAATCATGAGTTATTAAGTTAGACTACACAAAGAACTACAGTGGAACACTGTGTGGGTCAACATATTGAACTTTTTCATACTGGATCAACACCAGTGATAAACAGAAGTAGCATTTTTTATGTGAGTAGCGTGTAACATCGGTCTCATATACTCCACTTGTGTGTATGCTAATAGCTTCCCCACACAGGATTTTTGTTTTGCTGTATTCAGTAAGGATCTATGAAGGATGTTGTGTGTTATATCATGCAGGGTGATACAGAGGTCCTCTTGGAAACCCAGTGAGTCACAGATTCGTTTTTTTACTATGGCCTGTAATTGTCCATCAGGCCAGTAGTTAACAGTTAAAGCTTTATAAGCAAAAGGCCAATGCAGAGGCGTGCAGACACTAGTTTTTAGGAGGGAGGTCTGTCATAGACGTGCCATTTTAAACCATTTATTTCCATTTTGGTTTGTAATGGCTCAGCGGTGTATACCATAACAATTCTAACTGCACTCCTCTGGGCTAAGAATGGAATATGAGACACGTAGGTGAAAGGAACGTATTCTTCTCAGGTTTTCTGGCAACAGTAGGTGACATTACCCAGAAGGTGGCGTCATGTGGCTCAATTATCAGCAACGCAATGTGAAATATTAACTTTTTTATATTCTAGAGTAATTTACTCCAGACCGGAGTACATTCTTGTTCAAACATTCAAATGTAAGGAATTGTGGTTTGGTATGGTGGTATGTTTTCTGCCACAGGTGAGCGTTGAAACCTTGAAATTGTATAAATAGTTAATGGCTTTTATTTGATAGTTGATTTCAATTAAAATATATATTTTAAAAAATCCTTATTTGTCAATATTCAATTTTACATTTGGAATTTAGTTTTCAATAAGGAAGAGTGGTATTATTCTAGTATTATTCCATATTCCAGTGCAGTGGGTCTCATCTTTGAAGTATTGCAAGGCCGCTGTTGAGATGTGGACAAATGGAGGCTGTCTTATGAACAGCTGGACAGTCTAAAGAATTGATTGACAGCAATCAAAATTAGAAGCATGAGCAGGTGTTGTAATTGGTATGGCACTCTTTGTACCTTGTGAAACCTGATAACTCAGTTAATTCGTTTCATAAGACTTTGAGTTTGGTTCTGCCAAATTATTTGATAATTTCAACCTGTAGAAAAAGAAAAAAGAAGCTGAGGTTATTTTGCCCCTTTTTCATCTTTCTGCTTCTTGGAGATAAATGTCTACAATGAGAAACATCTGGCCTGATCAAATGGTTCCTCCACAGGGATGAATGTTTATAAATCATGTCAGCAGTCTGCTGAAGGTTCAATTTCATTCTAATTAATTCTTAAGCTATTATATAAAGTTTATAGTTTTGCAAGTTAACATTATAAGAGAAATCAAGGGAAAACCAGGAAGTAATATCTAAAGTAATATCTGAAGATTTGTTTTACTTAGCTGTACTCCAAAATCTATGTGTAGGCATCCGGGAAAATTAGATTTTTCATGAGTGAGGGTCTTCAGGGGCCACCTCCAATTGATGACATGTACTACCAACAATATTAGAGTGATATCCAATTTCACCCAAGACATGGCTCACGCCCACAATCAGAGACCTTGTCAAACACTTGCATGCACGTTTGAAGAACTCATGGCTTTCCGCTTGACCTTGCTCCATTGAGTCCTGTTTACAGAAACTCTTGTTTAAAACAGATGACCATCCTTACAAGCTCTCAGGCCAGATCTAACCTTGTTCCAGGTGCGTCTAATACCGGCCTGGTAGTAGGTACCTGTCAAGTCCTATCAAACCAGTACAAACTTATAGCCCTTGTCCAACCTTGTTCGGTTACAAGTAGATCCACACACTGTGTGTAGTTGTGTGCGGTTTTTAAACATCAACATTAGTGCATTACCTGTGATGGTGGATAAAATGGCCTAGTTTGAAACCAGCTGTTTTCTCTCTGCGAAACGTAGATTCATTGCTTTCAAATAGTTAATCACTCAAATGGATGTTTGTAACATGTGGAGTGACAGTTTAGGTAAAAGGATATCCTTTTGGGATAGGCTTTCATGATGATGACCGTTTGTAGCACATCAATTTGGAGTAATTTAGAGAGCTGGACAAGGCTACACATGCCCGGTGAGTGGCACTCTTATTGTTTCCTGATTTCATTGCTGTAATAGCAAAATATGGGTATTGTTTTCTGCATCCTTGTCTTCAACCCGCTGTTCCCATCGTAATGGCTCCTAAATGATTTGAAACTCAAGGGTTTGAACTATGCTGTTCGGATTGTTCATGTTTCATTTTTTTTGTTGCATTCCCACTCAAACTTTTGAATCACTGTCAGATGTTGGATGCCTGCATGTCAAAGAATGTAAAGTATAGGCCTACCTATGGTCCTGCCTCTCAGTTTTGTGCATAAAAGGCCATTTGAACCCCTTTTTTTTTATTTTGTTCAAGCTTTGTGGTCAGAATCCCAGATGACAGTAATTAGGGCACTTAGCTGTTCAAAGTTTATCAGCCTTAGATAAGAGTCGTCAAAGCCGAAATGTGCGTGGCCTGATAGCGCCATGTAGTTAGGATTTATTCAAGCAGAACTCAGGGCAGATAGCACACACAGAAGACAAAGACTTATGGTATTCCTTACTAGGCTTCTGGAGATGGAGACCTCTGATGAAAAAAGGACGTTTAATGTCAGTTGGAACATACATCTTACACAATAGTACCTCTGGCCACCCACCTCCAGCTTATTGAAATGTATAGTAGAAAGAGCTGATTTTCTATCTTCTCTCTGTGGTGGTGTGAAGGAGCCCAAGCACCGCTCTATTTCTCTGGGTACAGCAGCGCACCACAGGTGATACATGAACTGCAAAATGAAACTTGTTCTCATTTGTGGCTTGAGGAATAATGAAAGTGCTGGTGTGTCTATAGAAGATTGTAGCACCCCAGAGACACAGTGGTGGGTAGAATGGTGGTACCCCACAATAGATTTGAAACAACACCGCTAGGCCCCAATGAGGATGATAAGTCACAGCCGGTGTGGTCAGTTCAGTGGCTGGCTCCATTCTTGTGTTCTTGTCTTATGTGGACACACAACGTTTCAAAGATGTGTGGTTAATTTGGAGCACCCTGAGTGGCCCAGGATTATATTTTAACAGATGGGTCGTTCTCGTTTGAGGCTTTTTCCAAAGTAAACCACTCAAAGACTTTAGTGTGGCTAAAATGGTCCTCCTACCCCATTGGTTGAACGTATCTCAGAAATTGTAAATGGGCCTGTTGTGTTTTAATTCCACTATAGTCTCAGTGAATTGAGATTCCCACAATTGAATCAGAATCGGTATATTGAGTAAAAGCTGAATATTTAAACCTGTAATGCGGCATTCATGTGTCTCTCCAATGTGATTCACTTTGAAAGTTGGCTTTGAACTTTGTCCTTTGTAACATTACGTTGACTCTATGCGGTCTCTATGCAGTGTACATATTTTTTTTCCTGATGTACAGTATCTCTAGTAACTCATGGAGAAACCTCTTGATTTTTGTACAACAGTACAGCAGTGCTGTTGAGTACAACAGTGCATCAGGTTGAACACTTGTTACTATCTAAACAGGATGAGTGCACAAGAGCATCGGATATGCAAGAGAACGTAAATTCTTCCAAATTGTCTGAGTCGTTAAAGACACACAGATAACCCTACATTTTCAGCAGGAAGTAGCTGATATCAATACCTGATGAGAGAGTATGGGCAGGAAGTCAAGAACATCAGGTTTTTTATTGCCTGAACCACAGAGGCATACACGATAGTAGAATATAGTGACGTTGTTTTGCTTCCAGCTATAATGTTTGCTTTCTTACACCCAGGGCTAGCTGAGAAAGACAAATTCACAGGCCGAGTTTTCTTATGAAAGAGGTCAAGGTCTTCACAGCATTAGACACATCCAGCTGCTGTAATGGAGAGCCCAGGTTGAAAAAAAGTTGTCTTCATCTGGATAGAGGTTAGTGGGACATCGATGTTCTTTGTTGCTCATTTCTTATAATACACAGTTGCTATACATGTAAAGTAAAATTGGATGGACACCAACACCAAAACATTTACTCAATTATAATGTGAAAGAAAAACCAATTTCAGCTTGCAATTAATATGTTTATAATTAGATTTTTTTCCTCTCGTTATAAATTGTCATACACATCGCGAGTGCTGTTACTCCTTATATTTGCATGTGAATTTGCTTTCCTCATGTCTTAGATTGATCTTATATGCGATATGTGAATAATGTCTGGAAGAAATAAGAATGACTTCAGATTCAGTTGAAAATATTTGGCATTGAAAGATCCATCAATAAGGTTATATTTGGAATGCTCGGAGCTCGACAGAAGTTCTTAATTTTAAATCTGCTCATACGATGCTCAGTTAAAAAGGAAAACATTGCTTCTCTTGACACAAGAATGATTGCATTGACTGTTATACAGAGCTGTGGAGGTCTGTAGTCAAGGTTGAACCATGGAACATGATCAGGCTCTGTCAAAATCTCCAGTTGCAGATTGTCTGGAATTGATTAGGTGCCCTCCTTCTTTTTTGGCAGTCAAACTGCAATTGGATCCATTTACTTGTTAAAGACCACAAAGGTTAGTGGTTACCCTAAAATAGGAAGTTGAACAATGATTTTTCTCCTTTTCACCTTATTTCACTCTTTTTTTGAAGGTTCACTGTATGTTGCGGTTTCCTGAAGTGTGTGCACAGACTGCGGACGGTCAGTGATGTTTATTATTGGATGTGTTATGACGATGTTTGTAAATATGCCCCTTTTTGATGGATCCTCAAATTCTAAGTCATTAGTTCCCTATCCAGGAGCCATTTGTACCCGGGCATGGACTGAAATGATTTTGATGCCTGTTTTTAATGAGGCCATTTTTACAGCTGTTGGCTATGATGGTTCACAGTTATTTAGTTTTTTTTTGCTCATGGCATGGGACAAAAGTAGACCAAAAGTCTGCGTAATTGCGTTATTTTGTGCAGTAAAGGCTTATGTAAAATGTACTGTAGGCAGTGAAAAAGTGATCCTGCGATTCAAGCCTTTGCTTAATAATTGCATGCACACATCCTTATGTCTAGACTTCACTAGTGTGTGTTTCCAATCAAATTTAGATTGGTTCTTATTGATATATAAACCCTGATCATTTCTCCTGAGCAGGTTGGATACAGTTTTATTTTAAATGTTAGGGCTTTTCATCTCACATGTTGGCCATTAACAGGAACACACAATCACTGCAAATTTTAGGGTAAAATTTCAAGAGAATTTTGACCTTGCTCCGCACAGCTTCAAAACTAATAATACCTCGATCATTTTTTGGTATTTAACAATTCATTTTTTTTAAGATTGGCGGCACTGGTACAACAGTTGCCGTTTTAGATAAGACCCCTTTTCGCTCTCTTTAATCCAGTTAAACCCAACGCCTGACCCCTATCCCGGAGTGTGAGGTCTGAATTGAGACACAGCGGAGTACCCTAGCCTGGAGTCGAACGCTCAGGAGCCAGAGCGAGGGGTCGAAATGAAAGTGATCTCCTTCTACCCCCAAGGAACAGGGAACAGGCCATGGTTGTGTAAAACAAAACCAGTCGTGGAGGGCTGTCTAATAGGCTCTAGGGCTAAAAAGATGTCAATAGTTTAAGTTGTGTGCACACTTTTAGCCCAGAACCCCTGTGCTGTGGATCGCCAACATCATCCAACCTCCAACATTCCTGCCTCTTCCTTCTCCTTTGCCTTCATTTGTTCTTTTTTTTTTTCCTGTCCCCAGGCTCCAGCCACCCTTGAAGAGGAGATTAGATGAGATTAGATGAGAGACAGGGTCAAGGGTTTTGATATTGAGGTATTGTAAATTCGATTAGATGGTTCTGTCTGGTTTAGGTCTGTTTGGGGCACCTAAAGGGCTCAGAGGTTAGACAGAGTACAGTGAGTAGAGGGGTTTTTGATCTTCTCCGTGACCTAAAGTTGACTGACACGTGTCTTAACTTTATGTTAAGACAGGCCCCTTTCTGCCCAACCGCACGGCGCCCATCAGAACCACAACAAAAATGTAACCTGTTCCATTAATCATCTGATTAATTGGTGAAGGCCGTTTTTTAGGTTTCGGGAGGGGGATGTGTCATGCATCACTAGGATGGGGTTTAAACCAGCAGACATGTGTTAACCATCACAAACAAAACCTGCGTCACTTTGACAGCTGAAGGCTCGTTCTATGGTCCACAACTAATCATCTATAATTGACATTTCTTTGCCGTGGATCATTTTCCACAGGTTTCGCTGAGCCTCAGCGTAATCAGCTGCCAGGCCAAGCTAAGGCGTGTGTGTGTGTGTGTTTGTGTGTGTGTGTGTGTGTGTGTGTGTGTGTGTGTGTGTGTGTGTGTATGGGAAGGATTGTGTTGGTATGCATGACAGGTTGATCAGCCTTGCTACGTGATTCTGTACTCCTCTAGGCTGTTAAGATTGCATGATCAACCTCAAACTGCAGTTTTTCCGCCACCATCACTTCTCTGTGGTGAAAGTGCTGATGGATCATGCACCCTCACTCGTTCAGACCACATTTTATCTATTATGCTGAGGTAATGCTTTATTTATTTGTTGTTTCATGTCTTTAACTATCCTTTCAGACACTGATGTCATGCCAGTCCCATTCAGTCCTGTGGCTTCACTCCAAAAATAAAATGACTAGTGGTTACGATGGAAGATTATTTTTCCTTCTCTTTTTTTTTTCAATTGAAACAAGACATACATTGTAAAGAAGAGCAAAAATAGTGAAAATGTGGGAAGAAGAGCACAAAGCAGCCTAGAGTCTAGAAGCATGGCTGAACTCTCCTACCGCTATTAGCTGTTGCTGGCTACAACCGACCCAACACAGACCCATAATATAGCATATGACGTGCTTAAGGTTACTCACTGGTCGGATTTCACTGAGGGCGACTCACAAAATGGGATTAATGGACCAGGATGTGATAATTAGTGGAGTAAATTGTTTTTAAATAGACCTCATACCACTGCTTCTATTTTTTCTAACACACACACACACATACACACACACACACACACACACACACACACACACACACACACACACACACACACACACACA